>JAZKJV010000235.1:442744-987368 GCA_037367405.1 Ottelia alismoides
TAGGCCTTGCGTAATTGGACGTATATATTGATTTATCACCTAATTAAAATTGAAAAGATAAACGGTCGGACTCTTGCGACCATCATTGTGTTGAGTAGGTGAATTCAAGGTTTGCTCTTGTGTTTGTCTGTTTTGTGTGTTATTCGGTGCACTTGCACACTTTCTTCCTCGATCCGCTTCATTCTCCCATCTCCCTTCAAAGATGTCAGAATATTTGTCATCATATCCAGTTCACTCTTCTTTGATCATATTCCGATCATCTCCACCCTCTTATTCTCCTCATACCCTCAACCCGATCGCGAAGTCAGAACTCTGACTGACTTCTACACTTCTCCAAACTTCTCACCTACCCCACATTCTTACACCCTTGACCCACATCCACCCTGGACTGACTCGCCATATTCTCGTCCGGTTGCTAGAATCAAAGAACAAGTGAAGAGCAAGCCACTGCTGAGATGAATGATTGACAGAATCAGTTGCACCCTCAGACCTCATTCTTACCCCGAGTTGGGACCAAACAACAATTGACGTATACACATCATGACTTGACCTTAGGGTACAACATGATCGACCAAACAGATCAAATGGAGAGGCTTGCACTACATGATCTTCCTGACTTGATTGACCTTAGTGATCAAGCCCACATTGACCAGCCTTCATATCACCCATACGGAGAGCCGGCATATACAGGGGATTGGATTCACCAATTTACATACCTCCTTATGTAAATAGATGCCATACAGATGAGCCATACTCATGTCTACTGACTCCACCTTATGAGGCTTCGACCAATAGATGCCATACAGATGAGCCATACTCAACCCAACATTGCACGCCTGAATCAAGGTATGTTGAGTATAAAAGCCCAAGTTCTCAGCAGTATCCTCCAACTGAGCAGACTTCTCTCATGATGTTTCATGAGAACTTATTGGAGGATGTCATTTTTAGACCGATCAAGAGTCCATGTTTGAAAGTGGATCATGGATTTCATATATTGAATCTTGAAAACCTGGAAGACACCGGATTGACCACACGTCATGTACAGCTGGAGTCCCTTCTACCTCTCTCTTCTACTAACCACTTTCCCTCTAAACTAGAGTATGTACATTCTCCTATTCCTCCTTTACGTATCAAAAAGATCGAAAAAATTGAAAACCCCAAAACTACCGTAAAATTTGAAAATGGAAAAGACTTGAAAAAAATTGGATCCTGCACTTAGGGAAGCACTTGGTAGAAAGTTGATTTTTGAGCTTCCCTTAATAATGACCATTGAACACTTTCCCGACCTTAAAAGATTTGTGACAAGTAAATTAATGCCTAAAAGGTCGGGCAATAAGAGGACAAGGACTGAGAAGCACATAGTGTCTATGGCCACCTCTTTGGTGATAGGGAGAAAAACTAAGAGCCGCAGAGTGAAGCGGTTGCCTTGGTTTGACTGCGAAATCAAAGATACTACTTTTACCTATGTAAGAATCGATGATGACTCAACGATTAATATCCTCCCAACCTCCGTGTTTGCCAAGCTCAAACTCGAAACTGCCAAGAAGTCAAGAGAGATCGTTCAGTTGGCCGATCGATCCATAAAACGGTTGAGAGGAACCATTTTAGTCATCATTACTTTCCAAGGAACTCTACTCCAAATAGACTTCACGATCATTTACATTGAGCACCGAGGAGAGTTTACCCAGTCTCTGATCATTCTCGGGAAGTCGTTTAGCATTGGCTAAGGCAACTGTAGATTGCGAGACTCGGGAGATCGATTTCACTGCATTGGGAGCACTCCGACCTCACCCAATCTTTGAAGACACACGATATCCTAAGGTAACCCGTACAGTCGCATATAGCCGTGACCTCCGAGAGACAGTTGAGTCCCGTCTCTCTACTACACCTGAGATACCGAATGTCCAGACGATCATTGGTTCAGAGACTCCCTATACCCCCACATCACCTACTGCTTGCATCGCCACCACCGTGACAACTTTTAGAGAGGACTCACAACCAGAAGCTGGCCCTGAGTCGGATACGATCATTTCTGATTTCCTTGACTATTTGGATGATTCGACGCATGAGCTGATAAATGCCGAGCCAACTGAGAATACCGTACCATACCAGAGACGTGTGCTGACCCTGCAGGAGTATTACAATGCATATGGTGACTCATCTGATGATGAACCTCTGCTCAACACATCGCACACATTACATCCAGGACCTACACCAAAAGAGACAACTGGGACCAAATTGACCAATCTCGATAAATCGATTGATCCATCCTCTAGTCGGTCATCTGGTAAGAAGAAGAAGAGTATTGATTCCTCGAGGTGTTCCCCCGAATTCCTCAAGACGTATCACTCTCATCTTCCTCTTGATGCTTCAGGTTCTAGAAAATCGGCTAAGAAAGTTATCTTCGACATACCAGAGAAGGAATTTTCTGAGGAGTCCTCGTCAGGTCCTGATGAGGTGATCTATATAAGTGAACTCAGTTCGGCTTTTTTAAGCCATATTTGAGCAAGCAGTCGTGTGTCGACCCTCGTTGGACATTCCCTACCCCTCACTATTATTCCTCTGAGGACGATTCTGACATTGACACATGTGTATACTACCCACCATCTCGCTCCCGTAAGAAGGTACGTCACAAACCTTCTTGATCCTTGTATATTCTCACTCCTCCTTGCATAGTTTTTCTTTCTTTTATTTCCCTCCCTCTCCCGTGATTCGCATCACTCACCCCAGTTCCGTATCGTTTTTATTTTTTGGCTATACTTAGGATAACAAGATCCTAAGTATAGGGGGGTGAGTGACCCTAGTTGCTCTATTTTTTTCTTCTTTTTGTATATTCTTTCCCACTCTCATCGGTCCCCCAATCTTGTGTTCTCTCCAATACTTAGGCTGACTAGAGCCTAAGTATAGGGGGGTCGATGACCGTTGTGTATTCTCTACCGCTCTTATATCCTTGTTCTCTTCTATTCCTTTCACCCTCTTATGCTTAATACGAGCTATGGCTTTTTGCCACCTAATGCCATGAGGACATAGCACATGCTAAGTATAGGGGGGTTTGTATATATTACATATATACTTTACCCATAGCTCGTACATTCACGTATTTTTTTGTATATATTATACAATAATTACAAGGTGGGTATATTTTTCAAAAAAAAAAACAAACAAACAACAAACTTTGAAAAAAACTTTCAATAAAAAATTCTCTTTTCTTTCCTTGTTTTTTAAAAACTTTTTCAAAAAAAATATCTTTTCAAAAAAATTGTGTCCTTTCTTATTTACCTTTTTTTCAAAAAAAAACTTAAAAAAAGCAAAAACCTTTTTCAAAAAAACTTTTTCTTCTTTTCCTTTCTTTTTTTTAAAAAATCACAAAAATCAAAATAAAAAAAAACTAACTAATGAGTTGGTTTAGTCCCTGACACTTTCACATTCACAAAAGACTTATGGGGTTCGTTTGGTTGCAGGGTTGGGCAGGGTTGGATTGGGTTGGGTACTATTCACAGGGGTACTCCCTCCTCACAGTTTACTATTCACCCAGCCCTGTGAATAGTATCCAATCCTGCCCAACCCTGCAACCAAACGAACCCATGATGTTCAATAACACTTTGTTTATGAGGTCTTGAGATTTTGAGTTAACCAGTCTTAGTCATTAGGGTCTTTGACTTAATTATTCAAATTTTCCTAATTTGAAAGATTTGTGTGCTATATTGCATGCTTAGTCCCTACCTTAAGAATATGATCAACACCTCACATACACGATTGCAATTATGATGAGATGAGTTGAAATTTCACTTGAGGGACTGGGATGCGGGATTTGAGTTTGGACCCGATTTAATGATGCTCGACGATGGGAGAAAATCAATGAAGGCTTCATGAAACCTGAGTGTTAGCACCTTTAGCCAGTATGAGAATATGGTTCTTGTACTATCTCTTTTTTTGGGGAAACCAACAGGTGAGCCCCCATATGGGGGGGGGAGGGGTTTCACCGCCAATAAATTCCATTACAAAGTTTTAGAGTACATTACCGTAATAGCCAGAGATTATAAAGGGCATTACAATGTGACAAGATGCTTTCTACATAGAACCTCTGGTTGTTGAAGATTGTGTCGTTTCTCCACGTCTAAATGGCCCATATAGCAGCAAAGGCTTGGAACAATCATCGTTCGAGTTGCCACCCACCACCTCAATGGATCTCCAAAAGTTCATGAAGTTCTTGCTCCGTACCCATGAAACCGCCACCTCCGTCCATACCGCAGCCGATGAAGGGCATTTGAAAAAAGGTGTTCAACGTCCTCATCCATAGTTCCGCATCTGTCGCATCGCGTGTCAATGGCTCCAAGAATGCATCCCCTCTTTACCTTGTCACAAATACGGTTCCTCCTCAAGCACCAAAGAAAGATCTTTATCCTCAAGGGAATCCTTGCGGCCCAAATGATATTGACGTCCTAGCAGAGCTCCCTGTCCTGCTTCTCACTCCGCATGAGTTCCTTGTATGCATTTTTCATGGAGAACTTGCTGCCCACCCATTGGAAGTGATCCCTGTCGCAAGTGCGGTTCCCCGCGGGCAGAAAGAGCGATTGCATCTTCATAAACTTCTCGAACCGCTGGTCGCTCAATCCGGAGACAAAAGGCGGGGACCACAGACCTCCGTCGACATCCACCTCCGAGATCACCGCGTCTTTGCCCGCCGCCAGCGCAAAAAGGCGCGAGAATCTCTCCTCTAAAGAGCCATCGCCTAGCCAGTCGTCACGCCAGAATCTGAAGGAATTTCCGTCTCCCACTTTGGGACAGAAGCGGTGGGCCAAAGATGTTAGCACCTCACGAATACCCGTCCAGAGCGGAGACTCGAAGGGGAGTCTCTCCGTGGCCAGTCCTCCCCCACGCCATACATTTTCCGCAACAGAGTTGTAACCAGCGAAGTGGAGGGCCCCTAGATTTTAACAATCCATTTAACAAGGAGTGCCTTGTTCATGCAACTGATATCTCTGACCCCCAGCCCTCCCTCCCTGCGGCCCCTCGTGATTTCCTCCCACTTGACCAGATGGAGGCCGTGTCCCGACTGCTTCCCGTCCGACCAAAAGAACTGCTTCATCATGGATTCAATTCTCTTCCTAACTCCAGTCGGCATGATTCTAGTTGAGTAGAAGAAGACCGGAATAGCAGAGAGTACATGTTTCAGAAGGACCAATTTTCCTCCTTTAGATAACATGATAGCTTTCCATCCTGCCAGACGTTGTTCGATCCGACACACCACGTGGTCCCAATCTTTGTTCCTCAGCTTCCCAGCTGTTAAGGGCAGGCCTAGGTAGGAGATGGGTAGGTCCCTAACCCACAACCGCAAATAGAAGCAAGCTCACACGATCAACCTCCTCCATCCCAAAAGTAACGACAGAGGATTTTCGCATGTTGATCTCGAGGCCCAAGATTCGCCAAATATCTCCACCAAGTGGGCCGCATTCTTGTTCTTATCGGTCGTCCCTCCCAGGAAGATAACCGTGTCATCTACATATTGTAGTAGGGGAATAGAGATTCCCTCAGCACGAAACCCCTCGCACATGTCCGCCTCGACCGCCTGCTTGAAAAGGACCCCCAAGGCGTCGGCCACAATGACAAATAACATAGGTGCCAACGGGCAACCTTGTCTCACACCCTGCTGCGGCTGAAAGAAGCCCCCCTCCGGTTTACCGTTAACCAGGATCGAGTAAGAAGACGTCGTAACGCACCTCTTCACCTAATCCACCCAAGCACTAGGAAATCCTCTCTTCGCCAGGGATTGCCAGAGGAAATTTCCAATGCACGCAATCATAAGCCTTGGAGTAGTCGATCTTCCAGAGCGCAGACTTGACCCGTTTCCTCTTCCACTCGAGGCAAATCTCAGAGGCCATGACGAGACCATCCGCCATATGTCTCCCCGGAATAAAAGCAGACTGACCCTGCATCACCACGGACTCCATAACCCCTTTCATTCTATTAGCTAGGACCTTGGCAATAATAAGGTATATCGCATTGGATATAACGATGGGCTGATAGTCCTCCACCCCTAAGGGGTTGTCTTTCTTCGGCAGAAAAAAAAATCAGCGAACGGTTAATCTTCTCAAAACCATGGTTGTTGTCTCGAAACTCATTTAGGATGCCCATAACGTCGTCCTTTAGCAAGTCCCATAATTGATGATAGAACAGAACATGAAATCCATCGGGATCAGGGGAGCCTTTCGCATTCAGCGACCACACCACCCTCCTTAGCTCTTCATCCGAGAATGGTGACGTCATCCCATCTGCCTGGGATGACGAGAGGGATTCCACCCCGGTTCCCCGCCACCCCCAGCTGCTCCCACCCCTTCTTCTAGTAGCCCCTACAAAATGTCCCCGCAATGCCCCCCCAATCGCCGCTTCTCTCGAAAACCATACGCCTTCCACCTCTAGTTCGTGGATGTAATTTCTTCTCCGCCGCCCAGAGGCCATCGAGTGGAAAAACCGAGTGTTAGCATCTCCTTCCTTCAACCATTTCTGCCTGGATCTCTGCCTCCATTCCACCTCCTCCTTCCTATCTTCAAGAATAAGATCCTCCAAGAGGGTCTGTCGAGTCATAAGTTCGGACTCAGAAAGCCCTCTCTCGTCATCCAAACCGTCAAGACGAGACACCTCATTCTGTGCCTCCGCCCGCTTCATTCTCCGACGCGCCCTCACCTCCTTCCCGAAGGAGGAGAGGAGAGCCTTCAACGATTTAAGCTTGTCCGCCAGACGTGAGATCGCGGATCCCTCGGAAACTGTCCCTCTCCAGTGGTTCGCAACCAACTCCTGGAATCCCGACTCCAGCAGCCAGCTCTTCTCAAACCGGAAAAAAAACCTCCCACGCCTCTCCTCTCCCGACGACCACATTATTAGGAGTATGGTCCGAAAGCACCCGCGGCAGGGCCAAAGCCCGAGAGAGAGAGAATTGTTCAGCCCAACCCTGAGACACCAGAAACCGATCAAGGAGGGACCTGGAGTTTTTGTTCCGCCAAGTGAATGCGCAACCGACCGCATCCACGATCGAAAGGCCGAGCCGATGAATCATCCCACGGAAGTCCGTTGAGCCCGGATCCAACCCCCCCACGCCCCTGGGGCCGATCATCCAGTAACAGGGTGATGTTGAGATCACCACCAATCAACCACGTATCATTCACCCCCGAGCTGCCCAAATACTCTATCTCCGCCGCAAGAGTGGTCCCGCCTCCACCATTTGGGCCGTACACGTTCGTCACCAATAACTCCAGCCCATCAGAGCGACGTCGGAGAAGCGTGGATAGGCAGAACTAGGACTTGAAAACTGACTGTTTGATCAAATAAATCCTTCTTCCACCTTGTTAGCAAGCCTCCTGACGTGCCATGGGCCTCGCGCTCTGCCGGTTGGTAGACCCTGCCCCCATCCAGGCCTGAAATCGCCCCCGAGGAGGCGGCGTCGAGCTTCGTTTCCTGTAACATGAAGATGTCTGCTCCATTGTCTCTTATATGATTGAAGACACCCCTCCGTTTCTCCGGCCTACCCAACCCCCTCACATTCCACGACAGAACTTTTAATGACATAAAAAATCGATTGACCTCCTTGGTGGGACCAGGCCCAGACGCTCGGCCACAACCCTATCTAACATCCTGAAGCGGTTTTGGGATGTCACGCATGCCCCCTGGGCCCTCGCCGTCGCTATTCCGTTCTCCAATCGAGTTACTTCCTCTAGCAGAACCGCCCTTCGCATTCGTCTTCCATTGGAGGTCTTTCTCGAATAACATGTCCCATATCTGACAGACTCGATCACCCGCGTAAGTGAGCCGTGGATGTCTTCCCCCCCCCCCCCCCCAAGGAGAGCACCTCAGCTGGCTGTTTCAACTCTGCCGCCACCGTTCTCGGTCTCTCGTCGTAAGACTGCTCCCTCAGGTGTTACGGACCTTCAGGACAGAAGAGTCGGGTCGCCGACCTCCCTTCACCGTGAGCGACCCCCTCGCTAAAGTTCTCCCAAGCTTCTCCATTAGTGATGGGTTTCTCCGCAGGACCGCCAACCATAACACCTGGGTCCGAGTTGCCAACCGGATCCAAATTTTGTATCACCGTGTTGACCCGCACCTCGAGTCACACCTCCAGGTCCGAGACCACAGCCCTAACGGGATCCGCTAGTGTAGTTGTTTCTGTAGGTGTCCCCGAAGGCCCAACCGCTGTAGTGAGGTCCACAAAGAGATTGTAATCGGGCCCGACCGCTATATTTTCCACGTCCTCAGTGGTTAGAAATCCAGCCGCCACACAATCAGTAGTGGGGCCCGCACTTGGCAAATCTGACCGTCCCCCATTTATTAAATTCCCAATGTCGGAAGCATTTGGACCACCAATCGACGCGCCCGGAAAAGATCTGAAGCGAATCGTCTGCTTCGGGGTCATCCGCGGCTCCTCGTATCCCTCAACGGCTTTTCGATTGGCCCCCGCCGCCTCGCCTCCTTCAACGTTGCTTCGACCGCCCTGCAGCATCCCTTTCGCATCCGACGGTAACCAGACTGTCGCCGGAGGACCCCGGGTGGTTGGCCTGATTTTGCATGTGTCTTGCATAGAAATTAAAAAAAGAACAAAAAAAAGACTTCTCGAAAATCACACACTTGACTTTGCTAAAATTCACCTAAGGAGACAGATGCCTCCCTGAGTTCGACCTTGGACTTCACCAAGTAAAAAAATTGCTGCTTAAAATTGACTCAAATCTGAGGTCGAGATCGAGATCGTGGGAGAGAGCGATCGGAGGTAGGAGACGAAGTCTCCACTATTGGATCTTGTGATCCAACAGTGGTGATCGAAGCGATAATGGCCGGGTAGGATTAGATCGCAGGCGAATCGATCAAGGGTTGCGATTGCGCCACGTGGTGCGAGGGGAATAAGGCGGGAATGAATGGTGCAGATGAAAGGCTGGGGAGTGATCTGACTGTGGGAACAAAGAGAAGATCGAGCAGTTAGGATGAAGGGATCGAGGGCGTGATCAGGCGGTTCTCAAAGCGCCACGTGGCGTGCTCAGCTTGCGGCGCAAACGGAGGGCGGTGATGGAAAGCTGAGGTTGATCGAAGGGATGAGGGGCGCCAAAGGAAGAAGCGGTTGTGATGGAAGATCAGGGATGCGATCTAGCGGTGTACACGCCGCCACGTGGCGAGCTCTGGTGAGGGCGCTAACGGGCGGTTAGATCGGAGATGGAGATGATCAGATGGCTAAAAATTGAGGCGTACGTGGAGGCCGCCAAGCCGTTGGATCTAGAGGGTAATCCAACGGCTGTGGCTGCGGGCGGATGAGGCAAGGGTGGCGCAACCAGAGGACGCCACGTGGCCTGCTGTGATTGGTGGAAAAGAGAATTGAGTGTAGAAAGAGAAGGGGACCGAATTTGGAAAAACTCAAAACATGAAAGTTGTAGATCTTGATGAGATCTACAAGTTTCATGTTGACCAAAGACGGAGATGAGGTCAAGTATGATACAAAAAATACAAAGATACAATTTATACATATATGTAGTATACAAAGTAGCCCAAAAACCCAACTTTCTCATACGAGCTCCAATTTGGATGAAATTAGTCTCATTTTAAAGGTCTTTTAATGAGTAGTATTCTAAGAGTGAGTAGACC
Organism: Ottelia alismoides; assembly: GCA_037367405.1. Classification (NCBI taxonomy): domain Eukaryota; kingdom Viridiplantae; phylum Streptophyta; class Magnoliopsida; order Alismatales; family Hydrocharitaceae; genus Ottelia; species Ottelia alismoides. Next base: position 452,363 of record JAZKJV010000235.1, read on the forward strand.
TATTTTGGAGTTTGTGTGAGGGTCCTATGTGTATTTCCTTGTCCAGGGGTTCTAGGGCTTTATTGACTAATTTACAAGGGAGATTTTTTGGCTTTCTTCCCTATATTATTAACTAAGGAGTACATATTATAAGGAAGAGGTTATTTTAGTAAGTGGATATTTTACAAGGCATTTTGGCTTCTTATTTAAATGCAAATGGACTGCTAAAATGTATATATTATGTATGTATGCGTGAATGCTACTTATGCAATATAAGTGGAAATATGCAGCTATTTACTCGGGAACAAAGCTCTATTTTCAACTTTTAGAGTGATGAATCACATTTGATGGAGCGAAAATCTACCCTTTCTATGTCGTATGATTGACTAATGCGTTGCAGTCGGATAGATTCGCGTCGATAAAAAATAACCGCACAACTCGATTAAATCGTCGAATGATATAACGTGCGGTTTGATGTTTATTTAGCCTGGGCAAGCCCCAGGGTCGACTCAAGGAGGCAAAGGAACAACTCGGGATCAAGTTAGATGAATTAGATTTTGGTTTTCCAAGTGACTTTTTTGGTATTTTTTTATGCAATAAAAATGACAAATGCAGAATATGGATTGGATTAAGTTAATACGAAAAGAACCGACTTAGCCAAATTTAATTTTTGATGTCAAATTGATTCAAATCGACCAAGTTATAATTTTTCTAAGAACCTAATCCAATAATGAATGCAAAATGGATTTTTTTTGGAATTTTTGGATTTAAAATATGCAAATGAAAAATACAAACTTTTTTGGGGTTTTTATACAATTTTTCGTGCAAATGGTTTTCAAAAATTATGAAAAATGTTCTGGAAGTTAAATATGATGAAATGAAGCTACACTAAATTTTTTGGATTTTTCTGACACTTTATGATTTTTTTTATCAATTTTTTACTGAAATCAGAGCAACAACGAGTGTTTAATTTCTAATAAATCCACAAAATCAAATTATCCAGAGATTGATTAATCTCAAATCGACATTTTAATAAGGAATTCAGGAGACTTGAAATTTCTCAAAAATAGTATTCGTAGAATTAACTAAAAATCAACTACTGAAATGACTCTACAAATTATTTTATGCACAAGAAAACTCTGAATTGGACGAAACTTGGACAGTAATTAAAGCACACTAAAAGACATCATTCGTAATTTTTTCACAAATTTTAGAGCAATAAATGACTATGTGCGAATTTCAGAGTAAAATTAGATAAAATATCTTTGATTTTCAGTCTCTGATTTTTAAAAAACATCTAAGGTCACAAAAATACAAATAAATAGCTGAAAAATAAAGAATTAGTTGTGCTACAATATTCTAATTTTTTGATTAAAAATGATGCAAGAATAGTGTCCAAATTAACGCTCAAATACAGGGGTGTCAATGCAAATAGAAATTGAAATAAACAAACTGAACTATGCACAGGGACACATTTGTAAATATCTAAAAATGCTGGGGTGAAAGTGTAATTTTCACAAAATATAAATAAAAAGAAAATAGACCTTTCCCTCAAGTAGGGTTCGATGATGTGCAGAGGGACTTGAGGACGGCGGCCGTCGTCGATGGCGGACGCGCGTCGACGCGCTGGACCTTGGGCGCACGGCGGGCGGCGGCCACGCGCGGCCGCGCTGGCGATCTGCGGGAGGCGGTCGAGCTGGCGCGTCGCGCGAGGGGCTTGCGTGCTGGAGCGGCCTTGGCTGGAGCGGCCAGGGAGGGCGCAGCGACTGCTGGGGCGCGGTGGTGCGCGCTGGCTGTTGGTGTGGAGGCAGCGAGTCGAGGGCGAGCAGCGGTGCCGCCGGGCGGGGGTCTCGCGAGGGCGGCGGAGATGAGCTGAGCATGCACGGCCGGCGCGAGCGCGAGGTGCGCGGCTATGCGCGGGCGGACTGCAGGTGGAGGCGTCCACGCACGCGGAGGAGCACGTGGCGACGGAGGGACGGCGGTCTGGGCGCCTGTGCGCCGCGGGCGGAGGCGTGGCGTTGGCGCGCAGGGCTGCGCGGGTGTCGCGCGGCGTGCACGGAGGCGCGGGGGCGCGCTGGAGCTTGACGGGCGGCGCCTGAAGGGCTCGTGGCCGCGTGAGGGCGGCGCTGGTGGGCCGCGTGAGTGGCAGGTGGCCACCCTGCGAGGACGGCCGGCCAGTAGCTCCTGCAAATTTTTTTTGATTGTTTTGTTTTTTTATATTTTCATTAACAGGGAATGGATATGTGAAGAGATGAAATGAGGGTGATTGTGATGGTGGTGGTGGTATATGCAGATGGTGTGATTGATGAAATTAATTTGTTTGTGATGGTGTTTGGTAGATAATGTGATTTGTGTGATGATTTGTGGTGATGAATGAAGATGATGAATGATGGTGGTGGTATGTGATGGTGATTGTGATATTGTGATTGTTGTAGAACAATAATAAGAAAAAAAATTTTGTTAGATAAAATAAAATGACAAGATGAAGATAGAGTATACTTTACCTGCGGTTCGCCGGATTGTGGAGCCACGGAATGCGGTCTCCGTCGTGGCCTCGATCAGCTTGGCGAAAAGCCGAGAAGCTAGGCTAGTCCAATTGGATCTCGCGACGCGGCAATGGTGATGCCGCGGATCTCGCCTTGAGGTCGTCGTCGCTCGACTCGTCTCCTACAGCTGTCACCTGAAGGTTAAAGGGGCTCGACCTCACTTCTCTCGAAAACGGCGGATGATGGAAAATGATGGAGATTGTGGTGAATAAAAAGAGGAGGAGGGAGTTGGAAAAGAGATGGAGAAAGTGGAGAGAATGGTGGAAGAGGTGGGGAAGATGGTGGCTTGGAGTGGGGAGTAAGAAAAGAAGAGGTAAAAGGGAGATTAAATAAACAAAATAATAAAATAAAATAATAGGCTACTTAAAATAATTAAAATAGTAATAATAAAATAATAATAATAAATCCGAAAATAATAAAATAAATTCGAAAATAATAAAATAAAGGGGTGACATGTGGCGGCTCAAGGAGCGGCCACATGTCGCTCCTAGAAAATTCAAAAATTAAATGTAAACAAAAATAAAAAGAAATAACAAAAGGGATTAAATCAAAAAGTGGTCAACACGAAAGTTACTCGTCTCGACGAGATCTACAACTTTCGTGAAGGGTCGAAAATCAAAGGAAGTGATATGTAAAAAATGTATTTTTGGGTGGTACCTTATAGATATAAAATACCGTATTTTATCTTTTATAAATTTTTTTGTCATTTTTAATAAGAGAAAAATTAAAATAAAAATAGAGAAAATATAAAAAGAATATTTACAACTTAATCTATTTTTTTGGATTTTTAATAATTAAGAAAATAAAAAGATAAAATACAGGGGTAAAACGGTCATTATGTACAATGTACAAAAGTGGCCCAAAATCCAAGTTTTGCATACGAGCTCCGATTTGAATGAAATTGGTCTTGTTTTGAAGGTCTCTGAATATATATTACTTTAAAAGTGAGTAGACCTTATTCGGAAGTTGTATGAGAGAGATATGTGTATTTTAAGGTTTACAGCTTCAAACTTGGATTGGGGTTTTATTTGTCAATTTTACAAGTTAGTATTTTTTTAGATATTTTTTCTTTATTAGTGCTAGTCATATATACACTATGGAGTTGATTTTATTGAATTCGGAGTTAGTATAAAATAAATACAAATAGGCTATTTTAACTAATATATAGGTGAATATTTACAAGTGAATTTGGCTTCTTATTTTATGCAAATATGAATGCTAAAATGCAGATGTTATCAATGCATGCGTGAATGCTACTTATGCAATACAAGTGGAAATATGCAGCTATTTACTCGGGAACAAAGCTCTATTTTCAACTTTTAGAGTGATGAATCACAGATTCATCAGCGACCACCTCCTTGCCGGAGATGAGACAAGGACGCGAGAACTGCACTAGGGACCACATTCTTGTACTATCTCTTGACATTTACCTACGTGCCAGGGTGTGATGAAATATATAAAAGAACTGTTGATCAGTGTGCGGCGTGCGCCAACTCTTGGTAAAAGCAGTGGAGCTAGCCAAAAGCAATGAAAAGAAATATAAATGTTGAAAGAAAAGCTCTCACGATACAAAGTCAAATATCAAAGAGCTTCCGCCAAAGGCGAACACTCCCAACCATTTCAAAGTGTCCACTTGGACCACCGTTATTAGGACCAGGAGTCAGGCTAGCACCAAAAAAGTACTCTGCATTGTAAATGCTACAAGTTTGGGTGTAGAAGGTATATTAGATACTCAAAAAAGGCATACCCCGATGTACTCCTAGGAAAACAAATGCAGATGACTTTAACTTCTCTTGACGGACACACTGATCAACAACCAAAAAAATACATGTATTGAGTTAATAAGGCACTCGAGAGGATCCTTGTTCCAATGAGAGGAGAGAAGAAATGACACAATCCTATGGCCTCTATCAACTGGTCTTCCATCTACACTTTTAAGTCTGACAACTAAAGAGACGGTGGATTGGACGCAAAAAATGATTTATTCCCTAGTGTTGAGGATTGGGTTCTTAGGAGAGTCTCTTAGACTGGAACCTTGGGTGAAGTTGCGACTCTACTCTTGTAACTGCAGTCCACACTTAAGTCATATCCCTATTATATATGTATACAGAGAGAGTCTGATGATTAGGGAAATTGGATACTTTTTGACTAGAGCTTGGTTCAGCTTAGAATTTTAGGATATCTAAAACCAAGAGTTCTTGAATGGATCTAGTCTTGTATTCACATGCACAGTCAGGGGTTAATCCAACTTATTCATTCTTTATTTGCTCGAGGACTAGCAAAGTTTAAGTATCGGGGAATGATGAATCCACGATTCATTATCTCAATATATTGGTCTTAGAAAAATCCCTGAGTAAAATCTCAAATAAATATCCATAAAATCAATAAATTAATAAAATAACTCCTGTAAATAAAATGCACTAATTATTGTATATTATATTGTACAAAATAAATTAACAATAAAAAAGCCGCAAAATAAAGGAGTTTTTCACCTATAAATAGCCCAAAACTTCATGTATTTTTAATAATTTCATTTCAACTCATTTTTGTCTAATTCTTTCTCCGACTTGTTTATAAAAATATATATAAAAATATAAAATTACAAAATAAATTTCACCTCAAATAAATACTCCTAGATCCCAAAGAGAAAAAACCGTAAAGTCCAACTTCTCAGCCAAATTCCTGCTTCGTATGAACTCCAAATTCACCAAACTCTCTCGAGTATGAGTGAGACCCGGGCTGAAGTGGTCATCAAAGAGGATCTCGAAAGCAATATATATCTACTCTGACTCTCAACCCGCGAATAGGAGTAAGCAAGAAGAGTAGCGGCCTCAGGAAAGGGCCTCTTCTCTGGGCTTGGAAGAGACAAGCTCAGTGAGTGCTAGGCTAGGGCTAGTCCTCAGGTTGCCGGATGAGGAAAGGTTCAGGTAGCCATTTGAAGACTCAGCAGCGAGATTGCCCGCCTCATGCAGCTCTTCCCCAATCACCTCCCGGGAACCGTACCAACCAAAGGTCAGTTATTAATGGGCGAGGGAGCTAGGCATAAGAGTTTGCGGATAAGGAGAAAGGACGGAAATGACAACTCACTCACACTACCTACTGGACTCTTTTAAAGTTTAAGTTAGAAAATTATCTAGTGGTTTCTTTAAAATCAAAGCTCGTTTGCAAAATTTAGGTTTTGGGATCTAGGTGTACATTGTATATATTGTACATATTTTTTCTTTTCTCATTTTTTATTTACTTTTCGTAATTACAAAAAATCCAAAAAATATCATTTTTGTGTTGATTTATTTCTAGTATTTTATTTTATTTCTAGTTTGCAAATATCTTTTATTAAAAATACAAAAAAATAAAAATAGAAAAGTAGAAAAATGTACATATTGTTTGTCTTATGTTGTAAATTCTCCACTCTTTTTCTTCTATTTATTTTATTGTATTTTAGTAGCCTACTTTCTTTTATTTTCTTTATTTAATTTTCATTCTCTACAATAACCTCCCATTTCACTCCATCTCATCCACCATTTTTTCATAACCTTCATCAACTCCACCAATTTTTCAACCTCTCATTCAATTCCACTATTCCATCAACTCTCTAACTCCCATTCTTCTTCTCTTTTTATTCTTCTCTTGATCCTCATTTTTTTCCATCCGCCATTCTTATAGAAAAAGAAGAGAGCTCATCGAGGTCGATCGGTGATAGTGTTCCACCCCGATACGAAGCAACGACCTCCTTTCAAATGAGATCCGCGAAGCTCCGCTCCGCGTCGCAGTTTCTTCTAGGCTGCTGTACAGTCTCGCATGTTCCGCCACATGCTCGAGGCCATGACAGGAGTTCAGCGCACCCTCCTCCCTGCGCCGGCCCTCCAACCGTCCAACCTCCAGTCATGCCCAGCCGGCTGCAGCCACCCCCACCGCATCCTGCAATGCACCACCAGCCGCGCGGGCCAGCGACGACTTCTCCCCCAATCGTGCCGTCGACTGCCGCTCCGCACGCACGCAGCGACCGCGTGCGGACCCCATCGTCCTCCAGGTCGCGCACCGCCACCACCACATGCATCTTTTACCGCCGCCGCGCAGTGCCGCGTGGCTCCTCCTTCCAACCGCTAGCAGCGGCCACGCTCCAGAAGTAGTCGCTGCTCCCTCCTCCCCTCGGCCATCCGTCGCCAAGACCGTCGTCCCACCAAGGTCGTCGTCTCGCCGCGTGCCCGCGGTCCCCGCGTCGCTCTGCCACCACGCTCAGCGCGCGCCGACCTTCTCAGCGTCATGCCCTAACAACCCAAGGAAGAAGGTTTTTAACTTTTTATTTTATTTTTTTATTTTGTAAAAATTGCATATATGCCCCGTTAAGTTTCTGTAATTACAAACAAGTCCCTGCACATGTTTTGTTCTGCTCAAGTTAATTTCTATAGCTGCATGGATACCCCTATGTTTGCACTTTAATTTGGACCTCAATATTACATCATTTATTTAATGAAAAATGCCATAATGTTGAGCAACTATTTCTTTATCATCTGGATATTTATTTGTATTTTCTGAATTATGGGTAATTAATTAAAGTTGTTTAAGTAAGAAATTATATATTTTACCCAATTTGAGCTCCCAAATTCATATTCCACTCATGGTTGCTCCAAAAATTCCACAAAAATCAGAACTGATGCTTTGAAATGTGATTTAATTAGTATCCAAATTTCATCTTATTTGGAGTTGTCCTGTCCCTTAAATAAATTGTAGAGTGATTTTGGTAAATGATTTTTAATTAAATCCACATTATTTTTGTGAAATTCGACCTCTCCTGGATTGCATATTGAAGTACCTTTTTGAGATAATTCGCTCTCTGGTTAAATTGATATTGTGGATTTATTAGGAATTAATTACTTACTGTCACTCCATTTTTATTAAAAAATCTATAAAAAAATTCATATATTGTCAGAAAATTCCAAAAAAATATTACTGTAGACTCATTGCATTATGCTTTTATTCCACTAAAATTTTCATAACTTTTGCATTCTGTTTCTATGAAAAATTACAAAAAAATCCATAAAAGTGCATTTTTTATTGTTGCATTTTAATCTCTAAAATTCCAAAAAAATATGTTTTGCATTTCTTACTGGATTAAGTTTGTAGGAAAGATATAATTTGGCTAAATTGGACTAACTTCATATTAAAATTAATTTGGCTAAGTTGTGTGTTTTCTTATTCACTTAAGTCACCCGCATTTTGCATTCACGTTCATATTGCATAAAAAATAAAAAAAAATCGCATTGGAAACCTAGACCTAAGTTTTCTGAAATAACCCAAAGTTGTTCCTTTGCCTCCCTGTATTCGACTCCGGACTTGCCTGGGATATAAATTCAAGGCGAGACACTCTTCACGGAGATCTTTTCTCGGTTCTGACTGATTCGCTAAGTACCTGTATTACATCGAGTATAAATTATACCACGTACTCAGCGTTCAATCAAGCGGGTGTAGGGCTTCTTATATATCCCCACCAAAATGACCAAATCTCATTCATACACGCGAGACCATGGAAGGCCGTATTGATATCGATATCGTTTAGGTCCGCCCGGAAATGGATATATCGGGATATATTGACAATATATCGATGATATAGGTGGAAATGTCGAAAATGGCTCAAAAAAGCCAATTTTTGACATTTTTTCAGAAATTAAGGTCATCCAAGATATTAAAACAACAAATAATGTACAAATACACACTTATATCACACATATCGGTCCATTTATAGACCATGTATCGCACATATCGGTATCGCACATATCAGTCATCTCGATGTTAATAACTTAATGTTGATTCTTGACTTATAAATATTGGAAATGGATTCCATTCAAGTTCTTATAAGTTTATAACATGAAATACTACAAATATAAACTTCATAACACACATAGATAATTTATGTGGACTATGGTCCTTAAACTGCACATATCGGTCATATCGATTGGTATATATAACGAGACAATCATTGCTTGGCATAAAGATTTATCTATATACAGGCTACACCAATAAATGAGAAATATCCAAATCAACTTAACATTGTAAAATGAGATGACCTAAAACCAATAATTCCGCGGCGGATCTAAATCGGCCCCCCTGCCCTGTTGTCTCTCATAGCGGATTGCGGACTCAATGAACTCGCAATAGTTTTCCCATGTCATGTACGAGTACATGACCTTATAATCCATAATATACTGCCTGCATTGATGGTCATCAATCCCTATGAGTATCTCGAGTCGAGGATAAGCATTGCTAGATCCGGTGTCACGAGGTGCACGTCGAGGCTGTGAAGTACTAGCTTGAGATCATCGGGATGACGACAACGGAGTAGGAGAAGATCTCTGCGGAGGAGGAGGACCTGGAGGAGGAGCGTAGTACTCAGGGAGGAAACCGAAACTGTCACCACCAAAGAAGCTGCCCTAGCTCTGCTCGGGTTGGCTACCTTGGTAGTTCTCACCGCTGTAACTGTTATATCCTCCATACCCACTGTTGCTACCATATCCATAAGATGGAGGAGTATACTCCTAAGGAGGAAGAGGAGGACCTGGTGGAGGAGCAGGAAAATATTCAGGGAAGACGCCAAATGATCTTTCATCTTGTGAGGTTCCATATCCGCCTACCTCCACGGTATGGGCTGTCAATGTCCTTGCAACTCAATGAACCTGCATATAATATCAAATCGTCCATGTAGCTATCTGTAGGATGATGGCCACGTCGTCCATATGCATCATAATCCATAGGTCCTGGACCCGGACTTGGGACAAACTACCTATGTATGTTTCCACGTCGTTCCATGTATTCTCGCCCTGACTCGAATCTTGTATCATCACGTGGTCCACGACCACCCCCTACAGACCCTGACCCCCCTAAATATGTCTCCCCATCACCTGATCCACCACGACCACCACCAACATCATCATCATCATCGTCATCGCTCCCGCTGTCATCTTTTGATTTTGATTTGAATTTCGATCCAGTGGAGAGAATGTTGTCCACAATCGCATCAAGCTCCACCCCTCCAAGAGGGTCCGTGATTCGCCCAGATCTGGCCATGTAGTCACCAACATCTGCTCCCATTTGTTGGCTTATATTCTGATTCGGTCTACCTCCCAGTTGATCGAGCAATGGAGCACCGTTGGAATCCAACCACCTCTGCAGAACATCTTCATCTGCATCGTCGTCGTGCATCTTGAAAATATATGCAAGATCGATGGGGTCTATGTAGTCCTCTTTGTCATGCCCCTCTCTTGCATGTTTCATCTTCAACCTCAAGTTGTAGTGCACAAAAAACAAGATCGTGGAGTCGTTCTCCCATCTTGTTTCGTTTCCTCGAATGGATCAAGCTGAATGTGCTCCAATTTCTCTCACAACCACTGGCAGATGCTTTTTGGGACAATACTTTCACTGCCACTTTCCGTAGGTTGGGAGCTTCCATCCCATACAGTAACCACCATTCGGCTGCGGAAAATCCAAAAGAGATAAATCACTAATAGTCAAATTGTTACACATCACAATCAATAGACTTAGTCCTTACCAGGAGGAGTACTGCCGCGTCCATTAACCGCGGTTACTCTACCAAAAGAACCCAAGGTATCCCTAAAGTATTTAATCTGCACATTAATCAAAACTTTAAGTCATAACATGGTTTGTGCCTCAAAATAATTTTAAAGTCACTGTATGCGACTATAGATTGTTCATTATACAATCGTTCTTACCTCATTCATGTACGAGGTTTGTGCCTTCTCGTCCTTGACGAGCTTCTCCGCCACAAGTTCTACATCTGCTAAAAGGTCAGCATTTGTACCAAGACTGTTCTTGTATTGGTAGTTCGGATTCAAGTAATATGCTGGAGACGAACAATTCTCAAATTTTAATCTTTCTAAAATACCTACCAAAATGGGTTAAAAATATTTATTAGATAATAATACATACCAGCCTTGTGAAGAGGATGTGAGAGCATCTTGGACCATCGTTCGTCTATGATGTCCAACCATGCTTTAAATCCTCTCTCAACTGCTTCTCTGACCTTCTCCCTCATGCAGTGCATTGCCTCGTAGATGACTCCCATAGTTGGCTTCTTATCCCCATCTACGATACGCAATGCAGAAACAACAGGTTCCATTATCTTCGTGACCCTTGTCACGCCAACCAGAAATGGAGATCATTGATGATTGTCTCCACTCTCCGTCCTCCTTCGGTCCAAGCTTCTGGGTTCTTGAAGCATTCACCTTGACAACACATGTTCTTCAACCCTGCCTTGTGTTGTTTGAGGCTTTGCAACGCTATAAAATTGGTTGCAAAGCGGGTGATGCCAGGCTTCACCAACTCACCATTGCATGTCCGCCTCATCAAAGACAACACTTTGGAATGGTTATAAATGAAAGTCGTGATCACCGTGCTTGTTCCATCACCTTCGCGACGAGCTTCCTCTTGCCGAAGTCCTTCAGAATCAGATCTATGCAATGCGCAGCACAAGGTGTCCAAAAAATGCCGTAGCTGCTAGACTTCATTATTGTTTCACCTGCTTTCTTAAAGTTGTTGTTGTTGTTGTTCGTCACAATCCTGAACAAAAAACACAAAAATCAAAAGCCCCAAATTTCATGAACAAAAAAATCAATAAATTGTGGGTCTATTTTTTTGAATTTTCGGATTTATTTAATTAGGCACATTTTGTTAACAAAAATCACCACCAAATCATGTTTCCTAACTCCTAAACAAGACATCCAACTCCATCCATCTATAACATCTCTTAGTATACACACAAAAATCAAAAGCTCCAAATTTCATGAACAAAAAAATCACTAAATTGTGGATCTATTTTTAAAATTTTTTTGGGTTTATTTAATTAGACACATTTTGTTAACAAAAATCACCACCAAATCATGTTTCCTAACTCTTAAACAAGAGAGTCAACTCCATCCATCCATAACATCTTTTAATAAACGCACAAAAATCAAAAGCCCCAAATTTCATGAGCAAAAACTTCAATAATTGGGGATCTATTTTTGTTTAATTTTCGGATTTTTTTAAATATACATTTTTTATAAACAAAATTTACCATAAATTTTGTTTCCTAACTCCTAAACAATATATACAACTCCATTCAACCATAACATCTCTTAATGAACACACAAACATTTAAAACCCCTAATTTCATGAACCAAAAACTCAATATATTGGGGATCTATTTTTGTTTAATTTTCGGATTTTTTTAAATACACACATTTTGTAAATAAAAATCATCACCAAATCATGTTTCCTAACTCCTAAACAATAGATCCAAACCAATTAATCCATAATATCTCCTAATTACTACACAAATATCAAAAGCCCCAAAATTTAGAGCCCAAATTACATGCAAAAGGAAATTATGCAATACTAATACATAACAAACATGAGAGCAACATCACTAAGGAAGAAGAAATCAAAAACTCACCTCAAAATGCAAAGGAAGAGAGGAAACCAAGGTTGGAATGCCAAGGTTGAGATGCTGGAAATGGATGCCGATATGCCTCATTATATAGGCAAACAAAGATCCCAAAACTTAGCAAGGAAGAAAAGAATATGCCATGTGTCGACGATATATCGCCGACACCCGATATATCGCTGACACCGTGTAAAAGGATATACACCTGAATATCGAAATGGGGGGGGCATCGATACCGATATATTCGGTGAGACTAACACAAGTACATGTAGTAATTGGATCCTGGGCAGGTCCAATTACCTACATACGCATATTCGCTAACACTCATTTGGTATGTTCGTGAAACACGGGGTTGTGCATTGCTATTCGATTATCGCATTTGAGATCCATAATGTCGGTGGGATGTATGTGAATACATATCAAATCCATACTAATTTTGTTGTTGTACATGACATAGCTCTACACTCAATCTTGGCACTTGAATGAGAGACACCTTCTTGTTCCTCCAACTTACCGAGTTCTCTGCAAGGTACATGGAAAACCCAGTAGTAGATTTTTTCTGTCCAATATGCATCCTCCATAAACATCAAAATAGACTATGAGGTCAAAGTTATTGCCTTTGGTATATGTTGGGAAAAGACATCAAGTTGTTTATTCCATGAACCCTAGGCTCTCTTATGTAGGAGAGTAGCCTATTGGTAAATTACATAAAACATTCATAAGAAAATAAAATTAAGAAACAATACAAATAACGTAACATAAATATATCTCTACACTCCCCCTCAAGATGGAGCATATATATCGATCATGCTCAGCTTGAGCGAGCACTTTTGGAACGGTCCTCTGAGTAAGGCCTTGGTGAAGATATCTGCAGTCTGGTCCCCTGAGCTGACATGAGATGTGGAAAGAAAACCCTTCTGAATCATATCTCATATATAGTAGCAATCGACCTCGATGTGCTTGGTTCGTTTATGAAATGTTGGATTATTTGCAATAAATATAGCATCTTGATTGTCACATTCCAGTATCATAGGAAGGAGAACCTCTATATATAGATCTGTAAGAACAGCTTTAACCCACATCATTTCTGTACTGACCTGGGCCATAGCCTTATATTCAAACTCAGCACTAGATCTGGCTACAACAGTTTGCTTCTTGCTCCTCCATGAGACAAGAGAATCTTCAACATATACAGCAAATCCAGTGGTGGACTTCATATCCTTTGGACACCTTGCATAATCTGCATCTACGCATGCTGAGATAGTGACCTCCTTGCCTTTCCTAAACAGTAGACCTGCACTGGAGATTATTTAAGATACGTGAGTGTCATCTGTATATCGTCTATATGGACCTGACGTGGTTGCTCCATGAGCTGGCTCACTCGACTAACAACAAAAGAAATATCGGGTCTAGTAATGGTAACATAAAGGAGATTTCCTACCAGCTCTCTGTATCTCCTCCTATCAACCTCGTCAGTATCATCGTCATATAGTTTCATGCTTGGATCCATAGGTGTGGTGACAGGTCGATTCCAAGCATTCCTGTGTCACTTAGCAAATCAGTGACATATTTCCTCTGGGTCATCACAAGCCCTTGTTGATTTCTTGCAAACTCCAGTCCTAGAAAGTATCTAACAGTCCAAGATCCTTGGTGACAAATTCATGACCCAGAAGTTCTTTTGCCCTCTTGATTCCTTGTATGTCATCTCCTGTAATAAGGATATCATCAACATACACCATAATTGCAATCATACCTCTGGATGTTTTCTGTATAAAGAGGGAATGATTTGCATTTGAACGTTTGTACCCCTATTTTTCAAACAAGTCTGAAAGCTTCTAGAACCAAGCTCTAGGGCTATGCTAAAGGCCATAAATCGCCTTATGAAGTGTACACACATGTGAACACTCCCCCTCAACAATAAAACCAGGTGGTTGTTGCATGTAGACTTCCTCTTGAAGATCACCATACAGAAATGCATTCTTGACGTCTAATTGAAACAACGGCTAATCTCGAATCACTGCAATAGAGAGAAGGATCCGTAAGGTGGAATGACGAGCAACTGATGAGAATGTGTCAAGATAATCCACCCTGTATGTCTAAGTAAACCCTCGTGCAACCAGGCGTGCCTTGTATCTGTCGATACTACCATCTGCATTTTGCTTAACTGTAAACACCCATTTACAGCTTACTGTAGACACTCGAGTAGGAGCTGGGACAAGGCTCCAGATGCCTCTCAACTGAAGAGCAGCCATCTCTTCTTCCATAGCCAAATGCCATCGACTATCCTTCAAAGCCTCTTGATAATTCCGTGGAATAGCCACGACAGATAGTGCAACAACGAAATTCCTGAATTCGCCAGTGAAGCAATCAAAGGAAACCATGGATATTATAGGATGTCATGCACAGCTACGCTTCTGCTTCCGAAGCACAATAGGAAGGTCCAAATCAACAGCCTCCACATCTGTCCCCTGTAAAGAATCCTGCTCTGGTAGACCATTAGACCCATCATTAGAATCTATATTCTCAGGACATACCTCATGCGTGCTAGATGATGAGCGGTGACCATGAGCAGAAGCAGGCCAACGGGTATTGAGGTGTGCCAATGGTGGAACAAGAACTTTAATAGGAAGGGGAGGTGGCGTAGGTAGTAGTGGTGGTGGTAAAGGAGATGGTTGTGGTGGAGGTGATGGAAGTGATGGTGGTGGTGGCATGTATATCGCCTCATCAGTGTCTGAAGACATCAACCGATCACCTGTAGGAGAGAAGTACATGATGGACTCTAAAAAGATGACATCGGCACTAACGTAATACTTCCTGCGCATCGGATCATAACACCTGTACCCTTTTTGTGTCCTGGAGTACTCGACAAAGACACACTTGACAGCTCTAGGAGAGAGCTTGTCAATACCTAGACACAACTGGTGGACGAAGGCGACTGAGCCAAACACACGAGGAGTAAGTGAGAACAATTCCTTTTCAAGGAAGGCTAGAGAAAAAGGAATCTTCTCACCCAAGACTGACAATGGCACGATTAATGACATAACATGTTGTTAGAACAACATTGCCCCCAAAAGAATGAGGAGCATGACTCTGAATGAGAAGCGTCCTAGTGACATCAAGCAAATGACAATGTTTCCTTTCTGCAACTCCATTTTGTTGGGAAGTATAGATACATGATGTTTGATGAATAATTCCTTGGGTAGAAAAATAATTGGAGAGTATTAGTACAAAATTCCAAGGCATTATCAGCTCAAACAATTTTCACAGAAGCAGAAAAAACATTATATACTTCGGTTAAATTTTTTTGATAACATCCCCAACTTCAGATTTATTTTTTAATAAAAAAGACCCAAGACAGACGAGAGAAATCATCAAGAGCAACAAGATAAAACCTGTGCCCTTGATGATTAAGGACATGACTGGGACCCCAAATATCGACATGAAATAACTCAAAAATGGAGCTACTGCTCCGACTCTGACGATTGGGAAAGGTAGATCGATGATGCTTTCCCAACTTACATGCCTCACATTGAAAGGATGTGTGAGGCGAGATCTGGGGCAGAATACAACATAGTTTCTGGAGTGGTAGATGACCAACGCGTAGGTGCCACATAAATGGTGAGACGAGTCTGACAGATAGAGAGGAGATTCTGGCAAAGGGAGTTCGAACTAGGCGATAGAGACCGCCCTACTCACGGCCACACCATCACTTTGCCCGTAAGGATGTCCTGAAAAATAGGAGAAGATGGGTCAAAAATGGCTCGACAATGTAAATCCTTCGTAATCTAGCTAATGGACAACAAATTCATAGAGAAATCAGGTGCATGCAACACATTCTGTAAATGCATAGAGGGCGTCAAGCTAATCTCCCTCTGACCAGTGATTGGGGAGCGTGTCCCATCTGCAATAACCACAATGCGCCCTGGAGGAACCTGTCTGTAGGCTGTAAGTTGACCCCTGTCTCCACACAGATGATGTGTGGCACCAGAGTCCATAATCTATTCTATAGCATCAGATCCACTGCTGTCAGTGAATGCATAAGTACTACATGAGGTACTGGAGGAGGCTGAAGCAGCTACATCTAAATGACTCCTGGGGACTGTTGAAGGTGGCACGGGATTGGAGGGAGGTATAATATCCCTCAATCATGCTACAAGATCATCAAAAGTTGATCAGAGGAAGCAACTGGGGGCTCAATCTGTTCAGCCACTCGAGTAGAAGCATGGAATCCATGCTTGGAGTAGCATGTATCCTCTGTATGTCCAGAACAATGGCAGAAAGTACATGGCTGACGAACACGACCTCCCTTGCCGCGAGGTCGGCGACTACGAAACTGAGAAGATCCTCCATGACCTCGGGATGCTGCCATTGCTGAGGATGTCTGGTTGGCAGTAGAAGATGGAATAGTAATACGATTGAGTCTACGGAAAGCTTCCTCCATAGGAGGAATAGTAGAATCTGCCAAAATCTGAGAACGGGGCGCCTCGTACTCAGGATCAAGGGCTTCCAGGAACACACTAACCATGGTGGCATTCTTATATGTCTTCTGTGCTCAGGGGTAGTTGTGAGAGGCATGAAGCTATATAGCTTCTCGAACATCCCACGTAGGAATGTATATAATGAGTGGAGAGGTCGTCCATTCTGTTTGATAGTGAAGATATCATGTTGAAGTTGCAGAATCTTTGTCTCGTTCTTTGCATGTGAATAAGTAGCAGCAAGAATATCCCACATCGCCTTGGTTGTGGGCTGATGGAGTATATCATTGGTAATCTCTATTGCCAACGTACCTGAAAGCCAAGCTTTGGCATGTGCATCATCCGCCTCCCATGAGGCGTTATCCCCAGTCTTCTCAGGCGGTTCTTCCTTGGTAAGAATGTGTTTCTTACCAGTAGACTTCATCATGTTCATGAACTGCATCGCCCACAGTTCATAGTTTGACCCATCCATCTTGACTATAGGCGCAGGACCTCTGAAGGCGCCTGTGGAGGGAAAATCAACCTTGTTCTCTGACATGGCGTCTTGGAAACGCTAGGGCTGAAGACTAAACAAGATCGTGTCTACACTGACATAGAGAGATTTGATTGCATGTGTAGACTCATGCAACCAATCTCAATATGGAAGAGGACTGGATGGCGGTGCTCCTAGAGAATGATGAATGCACCTCGCGGAAGAGGGGAGGGGCGCACGCGCAGGGACCCGCGTAGAGCAACGCTAGGCAAGGGCCACGGAAGAGGGGAGGGGCGCGCGCACAGAGGCGATGGCGTAGAGCGTGACCGCAAAAGGAGCCACAGGGTGGGGCCATGCTACGATGCGGGGTTGGGCCGGGCTAGGCGGTGGTGGACGGAAGGGCGATGGCACGGGGAAAGGGGGAACCGGCAACGCACTAGGCACGGGAGGTGACCAGCGGCGCACCAGGCACATGAGGGGACTTGCGACGCACTAGGCAGGAGCGGGGACTTGCGATGAGAGAAAAAAGAGGGGGTTGGGCGAAGCTAGGGTTTCGGAGCTTCGGTCTAGGACCGTCGCTCTGATACCATGTTGGGAAAAGACATCGAGTTGTTTATTCCATGAACCCTAGGCTCTCTTATATAGGAAAGTAGCCTATGTGTAAATTACGTAAGACATTCATAAGAAAAGAAAATTAAGAAACCGTATAAATAACGTAACATAATATATCTCTACAGTAAATACCTGGCCCTTCTCTAGGATGATTTCATATATCTTAAGACCGTCATGCATGCATCAAAGTTTGTTGAGACAGAAGAGTCCACGAACTAACTCAACTTGCCAACTACAAGTGATATATCTGGTTGTGTGATGGTTGGGTACAATAATTGTTGAGATATTGGTTATCTTTTGTTTCTTTTATGTGTTCTTTTTTTATTTCCGTCTTCTTTATGTAATTTACCCAACAGATTTCTCCTCTATATAAGAGAACCTGAGGACCTCATGAATAAGCAATTCATTGTTTTCACTCAACATGGTATCAGAGCGACAGTCCTAGACCGCCGTTCTCGTACCCCACCCGTGCCCTAGCCCCCACCCGTCGCCCTCTCCTCCCATGCACCGCCACGCATGGGGCTATCGATGCAATTGTTGGGTTGTCGTGCATTGCCTAGCACCTCCCGCAACATTGCTAGGTAGCCGCACATGTCTACCAACCCCCTTTCCCACCTTCCCCTCGACGCTGCCACTGGCCCCGTGGCCGATTTATTTCCTCTCTATCGTCGAGTTGTAATATGAAATGGTCTGATTTTTTGACTGAAAAGGTGATTTCAGACCTATAAATCACCTTTTCTGACCCTAGCGCGGATCGAGGATTGACAAGGATGGTTGTATGAGTCTACACGTACAACTAATCCTCTATATGATCGTGTAGACTCGCTCAGATTGTTCTACTTCTTCAGTCGAGTTCCGTTTTGACCTTTTTTCATCATATTAGAGAACAAGGGTGATGTCTTCTCTTCGTCCGGTATCTTTAAGAGATAGACTCCCATTGTGAAGATGGATGTGACCAACTACGAGTTCTGCTCTATGCAGTTTATGACCCTTATGCAGTGCAATAACAAGGAGCACATTCTGACAAAGCCCAAGCTGACGGATAAGACTGAGGATAATGCTTCGTGGAAGCGAGATTATGTGTATGCACATGTTTGACTCTCTGGGACACTCACCACAGAGATCGTCAACGACATTATGAACCAACCCACTACCAAGGTGATGTGGGATATTATTCTAGCCATGTATGCCCAAGCGAAGAACAAGGCCAAGAGTCTTCAGTTACAGTTTGATATATACATAGCCAAGCAGAATGGTCGTCCTCTGAATACCTTCTACTCTTTCCTTCGAGGCATGTTTGAGAAGCTTCATTCCTTCATACTCGTTACCACTTCCACGGAATAACAAATGGCATACATGAGCTCCACGATGGTTGGAGTTTTCTTGACAGCCCTGAATCCAGAGTACGAGGCAGCACACACACCTTAAAGGAACAACCATAACTCCCATGGAGGAGGCCTACAACCGCCTCAACAAGCTTCTTATCTCACCACATGCCATCATACAGACCTCCTCAATGATGGTTGCATCTCGCGGTAGGGGAGGTTCTACACAATTTAGAGGGCGTGGTCCTCATGACAGAGGAGGTGGACGTCAGCGTGGCCCATGCACCTACTATCGTCGTCCAGGTCACTCTGAGGACACATGCTATCGGAATCATGGATACCCTGCATCTATACGTGTGGCCGAGTAGATTGAGCCTCCAGACAGTACGACTCCTTGGACAAATTTACGCCTTGATGATATTGCCTCTCATCTGATGGAGATAATGATTTATGTTGCCGACACCACTACAGGTTCCCCAGATGTTGCAACTGCTACTAAAGCCTCTTCAAGCTCGTTAGGTATAGCCTATGCTCTTACCGATTGTAGTAGGACATATATGGCAGAGTGGACCATGGTCTCTGGTGCTTCTCATCATCTATGTGGAGACAGAGCACAATTCAGTTCTTACAGATCTATACCCCATGGTAGATGGGTCGTCATTGCGAACATGGTTTATGTACCCATCAGAGGACAATAGGAGGTGTATTTAACCCCATCCATGCACCTGCAAAATATTTTATATGCCCCTGATGTTTAGATGAATTTGCTTTCTACTAGTCAGATCACGATGGATTTGCATTGTCGTTCTATTTTTTACCCCTCTACTCTTGTGTTTCAGGACACACTCACAGGCGGGGTAATTGGATGTTATCATGAGCAGCGGGGGCTCTACAAACTGGTCTAGTCTCCCAGTGCCAGTGCCTTTATAGTTCCCACTGGATCAATCTTTCCTTAATTGTGATATCTTCATTTTGGCCACCTTCCTCTGCAGAAGTTGTGTCATGTCCTCCCAGAGATTTTGATGCGCTCTGAGGCTTACCAGCTTGGGAAGCACCATCACTCTTCTTTCCATGGTCGTCAGAGTCATAACAATAGTTTATTTGTGCTTATTCATCTAGATATTTGAGGTCCCAGTCGTGATCCTGATCTCCGGGGACACCGTTTTTATCCTGTTGTTGTGGATGATTATTCATCAAAATATTTGGGGTCCCAGTCGTGCTTATTCATCTAGACTTTCTTGATTTTTCTGTTGAAAAACAATTTTGTCATTAAATCTTTTATTAATGAAATAAAGAATGTTTTCTCTGGTACTGTCAAGTTTATTCGCTCTGACAATGCCTTAGAATTCTGCATGCTACAGTTATCTGAGTTCTTCAGGTCTCTTGGCATCGTACATCAGACATCATGCGCTTACACCTCTCAGCAGAACGATGTTGCCAAACGTAAACACTGTCATTTACTTGTTGTGACCAAGACACTTTTGATCAATAGTCATGCTCACTCATTCGGAGGTGATGCGGTCCTTACTACTTGCTACCTTGTGAACTGCATGCCATCTTCTATCTTAGGAGAGAAGGTTCCTTTCTTGATTGCGTTTTCCGAGAAGGACATGTTCTCCCCTACACCCCGTGTGTTTGGCTTTGTTGCTTTTGTTCACCATCCGATGTCTGTTCATGACAAGCTCTCTCCTAAAGTTGTTAAATGTGTCTTTGTAGGCTACTCTCATACCCAAAAGGGATAGTGCAAAAGGGTATCACTATTTTGATTCGATTCGACAGAAGTACTATGTTAGTGTAAATGTCACATTCTTTGAGTCTATTATGTATTTCTCTCCTACAGGTGACAAGTTGACTCCGCCTGACTCTAGAGAGGATGTATACATGCCTCCTCCTCCTCCTACGGTTGCACTGTCTTAAGTACCTACAACACCTCTATCACCTCCACCACCTCCTCCACCACCACCACCCAGTACGTTGGCGCATCTGTTACCACATTTTTATGCTTGTGGGCCTCGTACAACTCCCCTTGCTAATGGGCCTTCCCCCTCATTTGCTCGTAGTTTCAGAAGCTCTCGGATTTGATAGAGCAACACGGGTTTGTGAGATCGACTGCCGATCATTCACTGTTTGTTCATAGGTCTCATAGAGGTACGGTTGTTATACCTATTTATGTTAATAATATCATTGTGACAAAGGGATGATGCACATGGTATTTAAGCTGCTAAGGATTCTCTAAGTCAACAGTTTATCACTAAGGATCTTGGCAGTCTACGTTACTTAAACTAGAGTTTTCTAGGAACCAACAAGGTCTTGTGATGACCCAGAGGAAGTACGTTATATATCTTCTCTATGAGACATGCGCGACAGATTGCAGGCCTGCCACTGCTCCTATGGACTTGAGCATGAATCTGTATGACGACGACACAAAGAAGGTAGACAAGAGGATGTACACGGAGCTCGTTGGGAAGCTCCTATACGTGACCATCACTAGGCTAGATATATCCTTTGCAGTAAGCAGAGTGATTCAGTTCATAAAGCAGCCTAAAAAAGTACGTATGGATGCAATGTATATGATTCTAAGGTATCTGAAGACCTCACCTGACATTGGTCTTCTATTTAGTAGAGGCGCATCCCTTGCTATTACAGCTTGTGCAGATTATGCAAGGTGTCCCAAAGACAGGAAGTCTACCTCTGGCTTTGCAATATTCATACGGAGTTCCTTGGTGTCATGGAAGACCAAGAAGCAGATGGTGGTTGCCATATCCAGTGCAGAATCATAGTACATGCCATGGCATAGGGGAGTGCAGAGATGATGTGGGTCAGATCTGTTCTTACTGACCTAGCAACTGAGGTGCCTCTTCCCATGCACCTCCAATGCGACAACTAGGTTGCTCTCTTCATTGCCAACAACACATCCTTCCATGAGAGGACTAAGTATATCGAGGTAGATTGACACACTCGAGACATGATTCAAAAGGACTTCATCTCCACCACTTATGTTAGCTCAAGAGATTAGACATCAAACATATTCTCCAACCCTAGCCAAAGGGCCATTCCAGAGATGTTATTCCAAGCTGAGCATGATTGCCTCCAGCTTAAGGGGGAGTTGAGATATCGGTTGTCTTTTGTTTCTTTTATGTATTCTCTTTTCTTTCCGTCTTCTTTATCTAATTACCCAACATGTTTCTCCTTTATATAAGAGAATCCCATGGCCTCATGAATAAGCAATTCATTGTTTTCTCTAACAGTAATTTTTTCACTAAATGTCTGTAGCGATATGTATCTAGATAATTCACAGTTCGTGCCTTGGGATCTATAGGTTTTTGTGTTGGCTTAGATCCCAACATCCTTGTTTCTTAGAATAGATCGATAGCATACTCGCGTTGGGACATAATTAGGCCTCTCTTGGACTAAGTTTTTTTAATCCCAAGAAAGTATGTTAAAAACCCCAAATCTTTGATCATAAATTATTCGACTAGTTGCATATTCACCTTTGTAATGTCATCAAAGTCTCCACATAAACCAAAATTGTCACGATTCTTTTTCATTTTTCTACATGTATAAGGTATGGTTTGATGAGGACCTTGAAAGCCCATAGATGGCTTTGCTTAGTAAGAAAATCCTCTTACACTCCCTTTGAGCCTCGAAGCCTGGAGGTTGTTGCATGTATACCACTTAATGTAGGTTACCATATAGGAATGCATTCTTGATATCTAGTTGGTGCAAATGCCAATCAAGTTGTACTACTAATGACATAAGGATCCGAATTGTGGAGAGGTGAGTAACCATGGAGAAGGTGTCAAAGAAATAAATACCATATGTCTAAGTAAACTCCTTGGCAACTAAGTAAACCTTGTACTTAGAAATTAATCCACCGAGCTTATATTTCACTGTGAATACCCAAATAGATCCAATCGACTTGTTGTCACCTTATGGATCAACAAACTGTCATGTGCAACGTGAAACAAGAGCAATCATTTCCTCCTCCATTGTCAGTTGGCATACTGGTCACGAAGTGCCTCGTCGTGATTACGAGAGATTTTTGTGTAGATAGTGCCATAACAAATCATATATAAAAGGATCCAAGTCCTGAGGACACAACAACGGAAATAAGATGCTTGGTTCAATTCCTTGTCCCCTTTCTGAATGCGATGAGGAGATCTATTATATCAGTTGCTTGGTTGTCTTGGGACTATGCTGTTGTATTTATAGGAGGAGAATAGCTATCGGTATGTAAAACAACTCTTGAAGGACATACCTTAATGAGAGATAGCGTTGGCTCAGAAGGGGTGTGCCTCTGCTAATACCAGATCATAGATTGATCATCATGTAAATTGGAATATAAATATGAGCCGTCTCTAAGATAGTAGCAGATCAAGACACATATATCCCATACCTGGAATAGAAAGGAAGTGACTCAAAGAAGGAAATATTTGCATTGATGTAGTTTTTCGTGACTAAGGATCATAGCAGTGATTTCCCTTGAAACTGGCATACCCTAGGAATACACATTTGATTGTTGTAGCTGTTAATTTATTATTGCCATGTCGTGCGAACAAAGGCCCCACACCCAAAAACTCTCAGCAGAATATGGAACACTGCTTTTCTTGGGAAGAGTACCATGGGAACAAGCTTATTAGACTACTAGTAGCTTTTCACTCTCCTTGCTTATTGTCGCCTCTTGCCTCTTGTCTATTTACCCACGCAGACACCTCCATCTTTCTGTTTGTCCAAACTGAGCATTACATGCTAAGCTTGAGGTGGAGTGTTGAAGAATATCTTATGTCGGTTATGTTTAGTCCCACATCGTGAAGTGGAGGCATTTGATACATTGGTGGGGCTATATAAAGAGCCCTACACTAATTGTAACCTTTGAAAATTTGAATAGAATATTAGCCCTTTGAGACGATTCTCCCATGGTTTAACCCCGCTCCTCATGGAGTTGGGTTCTACATAAAACCAAAGTATTCTTTATATTTTTTCTTGCTTTAATTCGCTTCTGCATTTTAATATTTCTACAGGAAGAAACATATTCTGATATTGGAAGAGCCGACCAACAAGACTGGGGTTAATGCATCTTGCGAGCAATATGATGTGTACATGTACTCCTGTACTCTTACCGTGGAGATAGCCAATGATATCCTGCATCAGCATGCTGCTAAGGCAATGTGGGACATCTCGGTACCACTTATTCCTAGGCGAGTAATGAGACGAAGAAACCACATCTCTAGTATGACATCATCACGATCAAGCATAATGGTTGTCCTCTCCATACTTTCTATTCGTCTCTTAGGAGCATATTTGAGAAGCTTAACAACTTCATGCCTCTAAAAGCATCTCCAGAGCAACAGAAGGCGTACATAAATGCTATCATCGTTTGAGTATTTTTGTCGCCTTTTGACCTTGAGTTTGATTCAGCACAGACTCGGTTTCTTATAGGCGCTTCCATATCTTACATGGAGGAAGCATACAGTTGCCTCGTCATGATTACATCCCCTGCTATAGTCTTTACTCAAACCTCCTTGTTTATAGCTACATCTCGCGGTAGAGGAAGCTCCTCTTAGTTCAGAGGATGTGGTGCCTATAGCAAAGGTAGTCGTCCACATCAACCATGCACATACTCTTATCGCTCTGGCCACACTGAGGATACATGCTATTAAAGCATGGTTTCCAGCATCTGCCCAGGTCATAGAGCAAGTTGAGACTCCTACCACTCATGTCACTTTCGCTAATAAGAAGTTTAATGATCTTGTCTCCCATCTGAGGGAGATCATGACATTGCCGGACCCTTTATTGCTTCTTTGGGCTCATCTGATATTGATGCATCTGTCTCTGGCGATACTTCAGGTATAACATATGCTCTTACTAGTTGTCACTTGTCACAAGGCAGCCATCTCTGAGGGAATCATGGATTCGAGTGCTTCTCATAACCTCTATGGAGATAGAGCTCAATTCTTTTCCTACAACTCAGTTGATCCTTGCTGAGATATTATTGATCTTTTCATAGTTCTATGTATTTCCTTTTCTTTTAGTCTATATTATGTAATTTACCCAAACATGTTTCTCCTCTATATAAAAGAACCCTAGGCCCTCATAAATAAGCAATTCCTTCATTTATCTCAATATGGTATCAGAGCGACGGTCCTAGATCGGAGTTTTCATGCCCCCACGCCCTACCTCACCCACCGCCCTTAGCTCCAACGTGTTGCTGGCCCTCAAAGAGACCCATGCGCTATCGTCGAGCCTCCAAGAAGACTTCAACCAGTGCTGACGACCTCCAAGGGCACCTAAGCACCACCTCAAGCCCTAACTAGGGCCCTTGCGGTGCCGCCAGGTCCACCTCAACCCTCTCACCACCACACTGTGGCCACCTAGCATTGCCAGGTATGCTCAGCACCGCTGCCCGACACCCCCTTCATTGCTCGGTGGCCTTCTAAAGCCGTTGGTGACCCTTTGTCCTGCAGCCCAGCCCCCCTTGGGTCCTCTTTGTCATCATCCAACACCGTCAAGGCCCTCTAGGTCCCTCGGTGTTGTCAAACGATCTGTTGTGATTTCATTCAACACGTTTTCTGCATTCTAAGAATCTTTTTCGATCTGATTTTGGCCGAAGAAGGGTGATTTCAGACTTCTAGATCACATCATAGGCATCCAAGGTTGAAGGGGATGGATGTATGAGTCTACACATACCACCAATCATCTCTATGATTGTGTCGACTCACTCAGATCACTCTACTACCCCAATCGAGTTCCATTTTGACCCTCTTCTTCATCATGTCAGAGAGAAAGGGTGATGTCTTCTCTTCATCTGGTGCCTTCAAGGGCTCAGGTCCCATCGTCAAGACTTGGGACCAACTGAGTTGTGGTCCATGTAATTTTTGACCCTTATGCAATACAATAACAAGGAGCACATTCTGACACAATTGGTGTCGAAGGATAAGACTATGGAGATTGCTTTGTAGAAGCAAGATGACGTGCACACATGTAACTAGTTCTCTGGGACTCTCATCATGGAGATAGCCAATGATACCGTGAACCAGCTCACTGCCAAGGCGATGTGGGGATATCCTGGCAACCACATATGACCAAGGGAAGAATGAGGCCAAGATTCTTCAGTTGGAGTTTGACATCTTCACGACCAAGCAGAATGGCCGTCCTCTACATAGCTTCTACTCTTCGCTTCGTGGCATGTTCGATAAGCTTCACAACTTCATGCATGTGACTACATCTACTGATCAACAGATGGTACATGGATGCCATGATGCTTGGCATTTTCCTGACTACTCTAGATCCTAAGTACGATGCAGCATACAAGCTTCTTACCAGTACGGGTATCCCTCCCATGGAGGAGGTGTACAATCGTCTCAGTAGGATCATTATCCCACTCCATGCCACCACATAGACCTCCTCAACGATGGTCACATCTCACGACAGGGGAGGTAATGCTCAATTTAGACGGCGCGGTACCTTTTGCAGAGAAGACGGACGCCTGCGCGGTCCATGCACCTATTGTCATCGTCCTGGTCATTCAGAGGAGACATGTTATCTCAAGCATGGATATCCCATTTCTGCTCGTGTAATCGAGCAATCAAAGTCTCCTGACAGTTTGCCCCCTTCTACATATTAACAATTAGATGATATTATCTTCCGTCTGAGGGCGATAATAACTCCTGCTGCCGGCCCGGCGCTACTACATGTCCTTCAGATGTTGTATCTACCAGAGCATCTTCGAGCTCCTTAGGTATAACCTATGCTTTTACCAATTGTAGAAGGGAAGATATGATAGAATGGATCATGGACTCTTGTGCTTCCCACCACCTATGTAATGATAAAAATCACTTTACTTCATACAGATATGTACCCCGCGACAGATCAGTTGTCATTGCAAACGAGGCTCATTTACCTCTTACAGGACATGAAGATGTTCATTTGACGCCATCCATGCGCCTGTAGAATTTGCTACGTGTACCAGATTTTGAGATGAATTTACTTTTTATTAGTCAAATCACTAAGGACATGCATTATCGTGCCATTTTTTACTCTTCTCTTGTGTTTCAAAACATATTCACGGACAGGGTGATTCGATGTGGTCGTGAGCAAAAGATTCTCTACAGACCGGTCCAATCTCTATATGTTGGTGTCTCTTCCGTTCCTACTGGATCGGTCTCACCATACATGTGGCATCTTCGATTTGGTCATCTTCCTCTGCAAAAGTTGTGTCGTGTCCTCCCACAGATATCCACATAGTCTACCTACCAGTGCGAGGCTTGCCATCTTGAGAAGCATCACCGATTTTCTTTTATTGGTCATCAGAGTCGTAGTAGCAATCAATTATTTGAGCTTGTCCATTTTGGCATTTGAGTCCCAGTCGTGTTCCTGATCACCAGGGATTCATGTTTTACCTTGTTGCGATGGATGGCTTTTCTAGACTCTTGGATTTTTCTTTTAGAAACAAGTCTGAAGCTGGATTTGTTATTAAATCATTCCTTATTGAAATAAAGAATATTTTCTTTGCTAATATTAAGTCTGTTCGCTCTGACAATGCCTTCAAGTTCTGCACATTACAACTTTCTGAGTTCTTTAGGTCTCTTGGCATCGTACACCATACCTCGTGTGCTTACACTTCTCAACAGAAAAGTGTTACCGAACACAAACACTGTCAATTACTTTATGTGATCAGGACGCTTTTGATTCAGAGTCGTGCTCCATACTCTTTTTGAGGTGATGCGATTCTCACTGCTTGTTAGTCGGTGAACCGTATGCCATCCTCCGTTTTAGGAGAGAAGGTCTCTTTCCCGATTATGTTTCTCAAGAGGGGCATGTTCTCCCTTACAATCCGTGTGTTTGGCTTTGTGGTATTTGTTCACCACCTGACTCCTGGTCGTGACAAGCTATCCCCTGGAGCTGTCAAGTGTGTCTTTGTAGGCTACTCTTGTACCCAGAAGGGGTATCGCCGCTTCGACCTTGTTAGATGGAAGTACTATGTCAGTGTTGATGTCATCTTTTCTGAGTCTATTGTGTATTTCTTTCCTACAGGCTACTGGTTGAGATGAGGTATATGCGCATCATCTTCTTATGGCACCACCACCTCCAGTCCCACCAACACATCCACGACCTCCACCTCCACCACCACCTGCTCTTGTGGCTCCTCCACCACTACCTAGTACCTTGGATTACTTATTGCCACATTTCTACATTCGCAGGCCTTTCATGGTTCCTTTTCCTCATGGGCCCTCCCCATCATCCAGTATGCCCCAAGTATGTACTGAACACATTATTTCTAATGATGGCGCTAGTAATTTGTCCGTGCAACATGCTACTTTACAAGATGAGAAGGTGCCCTCTCAGGAGGCTAGTTCACAGGTCAAGGAGGCATGCGATCTTGATGTACCTATTGCCTTGCGGAAGCGGAGACGTACATGTGCTACTTATCCTCTTGCAACCATGTTTCAATGGGGTGAGTTGCAGTGGATTTTTGGAGGTTCGTCGTGGGGCTATCAGCCGTGGAGATACCACAGACATACCAAAAGGCAATACAAGACAGTTAGTGATGTCTTTCCATGGAGGAGGATATGGTTGCATTACAGTCATGTGGCATGTGGAGCATTGTTACAACTCCTACATGGGCATCCATTGTGGGGGTGCAAGTGAGTGTTTACGGTGGAGCACCAAGCAAATGACATCGTGGATCTCTACAAGGCAAGGCTTGTGGCTCGTGGGTTCACCTAGATGTATGGGGTGGACTATCATGATACTTTTCTCCAGTGGCTCGACATTTTACATTGTGGATCATTCTTTTTGTTGCAGTGACACGGGTTCACCCCTATACCAGCTTAATGTGAAGAATGCATTCTTTATGATGACCTGCAGGAGAAAATCTACATGCAACAGCCGTCAGGGTTCACTGTTGAGGGGGAGTGTCGTATGGTGTGTGCACTTCGTAAGGCTATCTATGGCCTTAAACTAAGTCCAAGAGCGTGGTTTCAGAAGCTCGTAAACTTGATAGAGCAACAAAGATTCATGAGATCGGCTGTAGATCATTCACTGATTGTTTAGAAGAATTAGAGAGGTATAGTTGCTATACTGGTCTATGTTGATGATATCATTGTACATGGGATGATGCGCAGGGCATTTGTGCAGCTAATTATTTCCTTGGTCAGTGGTTTGTAACCAAGGACCTTGGCAATTTACATTACTTTATTTTTTACTTGAGTTCGTCAGGAACTAGCGAGGTCTTCTCTATAAGAAAGGCATGACATATTGCAGGCTTGCCACTACTCCCATGGACTCGAGCATGAAGTTATATGATGATGACACTGAGGAGGTAGACAAGAGGAGCTACATGGAGCTAATTATGACCCAGAGGAATTACGTTACAAGTCTTCTCTTTAAGACAGGAATGGCAGATTTCGGGCTTGCTACTACTCTCATGGACTCGAGCATGAAGTTATATTATGATGATACAAAGGAGGTAGACAAAAGGAGGTACATAGAGCTCGTTAGCAAGCTGTTATATACGACAACCGCCGTGCCAGATATATCTTTTGTAGTGAGCCAATTCATGGAGCAGCCTAGGCACATATAGATGCAGTCCATATGATTCTGAGGGATCGGAAGACCTCTCCTAGCACTAGTCAATTTTTGATAGAGTAACATCCCTTGCCATTACAGCATGCACAAATGTAGATTATGCAGGATGTCCCAAGGCCAGGAAGTCTACCTCAGCCCTCAGATTTTGTAGTGTTCATAGGGAGCTCCTTGGTGTCATGGAAGAGTAAGAAGTAGACGGTGGTCACCAGATCGAGTGTAGAGTCAGAGTACAGAGCCATGGCATAATGGAGTATGGAGATGATGTAGGTTTGACTCATTGTGACTGACCTATCTATTGATATACCTCTTCCGATGCATCTCCAATGTGACGACCGTATTGCTCTTTTCATTACCAACAATCATGCCTTCCATGAGAGGATCAAGCATATCGAAATCATCCGTCACTAAACTCGTGACATGATTCAAAAGGGCTTCATCTCCACCTCTCATGTCAGCTCATGAGCAGCAGAAATGTTCACGAAGGCTCTAGCCAGATGGCCATTTCTGAGATGTTCCAAGCTGAGCATGATTGATATCTATGCTCCATCTTGAGGAGTGTTGAGATATTATTTATCTTTTTATAGTTCTATACATTTCCTTTTTTTAGTCTATTTATGTAAAATGCCTAAACATGTTTCTCCTATATATTAGAGAAACCTAGGGCCTCATAAATAAGCAATTCATTCATTTCTCTCAACAATACCCATAGATAAGTTATTGCAGATGGGACACATTCTCCCGTTACATGACAGAGGGAGATCCGATCGACACCATCGATGCACTTACTGAATGTGCTTCATGCACTGGATTTTTTTATGAATTTATTAAGTTAAATAACTAAGGATTGGCATTGTCGTGTCATATTCGACCCATTTTATATTCTCTTGTGTTTCAGGATATACTCACAGGCAGGTTGAGTGGATGTGGTAGTAAGCAAGGGCATCTCTATATATTGGTCCAATCTTCATAAGTGCTTCTTCCGTTCCCATTGGTTCTCCCCCTACATGTGGCTTCTTCTATTTGGTCACCTTCCTCTACAAAAGCTGTGTGGAGTCCTACAGATTCCTTCTCGGTCTACCTTTCATTGCGAGGCTTGTCATCTTGGGAAGCATCATCTATCTAGTTTTCTGGATTGCCAGAATCATGGTAGCATTTCTTTATTTGAATTGGTCTGTTTTGATATTTGGGATCCCAATCGTATTTCCGACCATCAAGGACACAATTGATGACTTTTGTAGACTTTCATGTGTTTTTCTTTTGAAAAAACTCTGATCCAATCTTTTATTCATGAAATAAAGATATTTTTTTCAGCTACTATTAAATATGTTCACTTTGGCAATGCCTTGGAGTTTTGCACTATACAACTTTCACAATTCTTCAGGTTCCTTGGCATTATACACCAGACCTCTTGTATGTATGCTTCTCAGCAGAATGGTGTATGTATACTTCTTGATGCGACAATGACCTTTCTTATTCAAATTTATGCTCCCCACTCTTTCTGGGGTGATGCGGTTCTTACTTGTTATCTTACTTGTTATCTAGTCAACCGGATGCCATCCTTTGTGTTAGGATAAAAGGTTTCTTTTTTTATTGTGTTTCCTGATTAGGACTTTTTCTCATTGGCACCTCATGTTTTTGGCTCCGTGACTTTTATGCATCATTTGACTTCTTGTAGTGACAAGCTCTCTCCCAAAGCTATGAAGTATGTCTTTGTAGGCTACTTCC
Source organism: Ottelia alismoides (assembly GCA_037367405.1). NCBI lineage: Eukaryota > Viridiplantae > Streptophyta > Magnoliopsida > Alismatales > Hydrocharitaceae > Ottelia > Ottelia alismoides. The sequence continues at coordinate 483,520 of JAZKJV010000235.1, forward strand.
GGACTCAGAAGGGGTATGGGTGCTTTGATCCGGTTAAGTGGAAGCACTATGTTAGTGCTAATGTCACGTTCTTTGAACCGATTATGTACTTTTCTCTTACATGTGGCAAGAGTCAAATTCCTAAGTAGTACCTGGGATTAACTTAAATACCCAGGTACTACAAAATCTTTTTTTTTACTCAGAAACTATAGGAGTGTCGCATAATGAAGATGCGCTTTATAAAACGCATATTGAATATGCGACATTAGGGCTTAATAAGAGGCGCGAAATGTCCAGGAACTTCCTCGTATAGCGCATGTTAGACATACGCTATATGAGAAAGTGCTTGGAACAATTCCAGGGTTTTTCTCATATAGCGCATGTTGGACATGTGTTATATGAGGTTCTCCCTGGAACGAATCCATGGAGTTTCTTATATGTCGCATGTTGAACTTGCGATATATTAGTTAGTCCCTGGAAATTGACAGCGCATGTCCGGATATATGAGGTCTTGAATCTCTTGTTTTGGCCCTTAATTTTCTTATGACAAGAGACAGTGCCTCACAATTTATATGCCTCTTTTATGTCGATGAACACAAATTCAAAGTTGTATCCACAATCACACATGTGGGATATGGATGCACAAACATTCACAAAAGAAAAAATATTGTGATGCAGAAAGACAATCCAAACATTTTATATATATAGAATTGTCCACGGATATACACTACATTTTTGTATCACATAAGCAACTACAAAGTTTACAACTCAACGCTTTCTCCTCCGCTGATATGTTATCGTTGAATCACGAGGATGGAAGGGTAACAGACGGTTCGCCTCGTCTATCATGTTGATTTGCGAGGGCCCAGCAACGTCTTCGTCGAAGGTTGGCATCGGCGGCGACGTGAGCGTTCAGTAAGTGGGATGCGTTTCTCTGGCGTCCAATCCTTGCCTCAACGGTGCCTGCGGCGTTGGCATGCCGTCACGTGGTCGCTCGGCAACAGGTGTGACGAAGTCTGTCCTCAATTCCGTTGGCGCAAGGTTCTCATCTACCGCAGCGGGTGCTTCATCGTCCATGGGTTCCGGCATTGGTTCACGCGCCCTTCCCCGACCTCTTCCTCTTCCTCTTGCTCTTCCTCGCATTGCCTCTGCCTGAGCCACGTCAGCATGGTCGTCATGTATTGTGATAGCATCTGCAAATTGAAACGACAACCAATGCTCCATTTCCGCCTTTGCTTGTGTAGCAATCTCACAGCATTCCTAGTGTCCAATATCATATATCCGGCTCCACTTGGCGAGCTGCATCCAAATAAAAAAACATAGAGGTAAATTTCTTGGAGTCTTGTTAAATTAATTTACAACAAAGTGTATCCGAGCACTTACGTTACTTGCCATAGTTGCACCTAGTCGTCCAACAAATCTTCTAGTAATAGTCCGATACCATTGGTCATATGCGGGCGTCGCGAATATCCCATTGGACCGATCGATATCAACGATTCTATCTTCCCACTCATCCCATTGGCTAATATGCAACCAGTGTCTCACCCTCCAATCCACATGCACCTTCCCCCTCTAGTCGATTGCATGGAGGTCCTGAAAGGTAAAACATGGCTCTGGAATGTCCTGACGGCCGCCGAATTGTCTCAGGAATCGGTCGGGGAAGTAATACTCCACAATGTGGAAGTATATCAACGGTACACTCGCCATCCAAACGCGATCGCCTTCAAGACAAATGGCAGGGAGACTTGCGCGGATTTCTTCGGTATATGGTGTCCACAATACCTGAATTGCAAAATTATATTTATATCAGAAATATTTTTGGTTGAACTTGAAACAATTTGTGGATGTAAAGTTACCTGTTCGGGTGATTGCATGTCAAAAGCGTCCTGGTATGGTCTCACTACGTGTGTCGGCTGTCGACGATGGGCAAATGCCGTTGCCCAGCGGACTCCTAACGGGTATTAATACAAACCCCCGTACGTTAGTCGTCGAACCGCCAATAAGTGTACCCTTCAAATGAAACATACAATACAACACCTGCATTCCGACCTAATACGTGACACGACATACAAGTAAAAAAAACATTCATAAAATGAAGAATCATATACACATTATACAATCAACAATCAAGAAAAAAAATACCAACTCCAATGTATGGAAGATGCCCTAGTGGGAGGAAATGGAGGCTAGGACGGTACCGACCAACAAAGATACGGAAAAGGAGTTCTTCGCGCACCTAGGAGTGATCAAAAATAATGTTTCTTGGAGTGGGGGAGGCCAAGGACGGCAGGCGCTACAGGGAGGGTCGCGGGCGGCTGGAGCTTCAGAGGGGAAGTTCGCGTGGAGAGGGCGAATGCCGTGCTTGGCCTTTATTAAGCCTAGATAACGCATATTGAAGATGCGACTCTCTTCACATAGCGCATCTTCATTATGCGACACTCCTATAGTTTCTGGGTAAAAAACAACTTCTCATGTGTCGCATGTTGAACATACGACACCTCTGTAGTTTCTGAGTAAAAAAAAAAGATTTTGTAATACCTGGATATTTAAGTTAATCCCAGGTACTACTTAGGAATTTGACTCCAGGTGGCAATCCTCGTCTGAGTCTGGTGAGGAGGTTTACATACCCCCTCCTACGCCACCTCAACATGCTCATGTAGTGCATACACCTATTCCTGTGGCTCAATATTTGCCTTACTTTTACATTAGCAAGCAATCTACTGGATCCCATGCTCATGTGCCTTCCCTCTCATCCAGCACGCCTAGGTAAACTCTAAGTACTTGGTTTCTACTGTTGGCACTAATGACTTGCATGTCTCGTACGATACTTACAGGTTGAGCACCCAGGTTACATACCATTCAGAGGATTTGGTTAGCATATTGCTCTTCGGAAGTGGAGGCGTATTTGTGTTAGGTATCCTCTTGCTGTTCATGTTTCTTTGGGACATCTTTCTGTGGATTTTAGGAGGTTTGTCATCGGACTCTCAGTTGTGGAGATCCTACAAATATATCGGGAGGCTATGCAAGACAGTTATTGGCGTCTTGCTGTGGAGGAGGAGATGACATTACTCCAGAGTCCAATCTTGTGGCATATGGAGCTTGGTTATTGCTCCTGCTGAGCCGTCCATGGTTGGTTGTAAATGGGTTTTTAAAATGAAACATTTTGCAAATAGCAGTGTTGATCGCTACAAGGCAAGGCTTGTGACTCGTGGGTTCATCCACACCTATGGGGTGGATTTAGGATACGTTCTCTCCAATGGCCTGTCATTCTACTCTTCGGATCCTCCTCTCGGTTGCAGGGGTACGGGACTGGTTGTTGTTTTAGCTGGATGTGAAGAATGCTTTTCTATATGGTGATATGTATGAAGAGTTATATATGTAGCAACTGCCACATGGGTTCTTTGCTGAGGGGGAGTGTCGGAAGGTATGTAGACCTCATAAAACTATCAATGGACTTAAGCATAGTCCCAAGGCGTAGTTCTAGAAGTCTCCAACTTGATAGAGCAGTAGAGCTTCACGAGATCGACATCAGATCATTCACTGTTTGTTCAGAGGATTCATAGAGGTATCGTTGCCATTCTGGTTTTATTTGATGATAGCGTAAATTACACAAAGTCCCTGAACTACACACCTAATTTTAATGTCATTCTTGATGTTCTAAAAGTAACAATGTGGTTCATGATGTCTTGTTTTGGTCATAATATGGTATATCGCTAATGAGAACCGGAGGTTAACTCTTTTGCTGAGTAGTTAAAAATACCCTTGGTAAAATAAACCCCAAATCCCAAATGTTTGGGTTAGAGATATTTCCACTTATGCCCGAAACCTCGCCGTCGACCTCCTTGGCAAGAACCACCTCTTCGATGCTGTGTGGGATGTCTTCTCCATGCTTTCCGAGAGCCTCCAACTTTGCCTCCATTTTCTCCACTGCCGGAGATGCAAATCCACCAACTAAGTTCTGCTAGGATTGCTATAGGTACTGGACCCAAGGTGGCATTCTCAATAATGTCCTCGTCAGAGATGGCTACAGGTAGAATAAGCAATCCCTTTCCTCAACCTTCTTGATCAACTCCTGCAAGATATTCCAAGACCAACCCATCTACCTCCCCATCTTCCCCATCCCAACGGACCTTGCCATGTTCTTCAGACATGGCCAAAACTTTGTGGGTACCTCGAATTGTCTCCCGAACCCATCTCAATCCACTTCATTTTTGGACATCCTGCGAGGTGGGTTTCTCAACAATGGTGTGTGCTGCTTCCAGTAGAGCACCAACCACGATCTAGGTGGCGTCGAGGTGGCGGTGGCCTCTCTGGAAGGTGGTGTTGAGGTGAAGCATGAGCCCTGCGGGAGTGGGGATGAGGTGGGCGTGCGGTACAAACTGCATGGGGTGATAGCAATGTGCTTTTGGGCCCAGTGAGGGACTACTTGCTGCTCCTTGGCATGGCTTTGTCAACCATTCTGTTATGTAGCTAGAGAGATGGAGATTGAGAGAGAGGCGTTGTTGCTTCACAATGTCTCTTTTTCTCCACCTTCTTCGTTTGTTTGGTCCCTTCTTTCTTAATTACATCTTCAGGTTTCTGGGTAAAAAAAGTTCCTTTCTTTCGTTTGTGGGTTCTCATGATTTGGATATGTTGAATGTTAGATGCAACATTACTACACTGCTTCATGATGGGTTACTCCCCATAACAAGATTTTATGTTCTTAGTTTCAAGTTTCTCGGTGCGGCAGGAGGTGAGGTAGGAGGAGAAAATGGAGGCAAATGTGGCGGGGGAGAGGAGTCACTCTCAGAGCATGGAGGAGACGCTGTCCCACAAGGCGTTGAAGAGGCGATTCACGTTTAGGAGATTGACGGAAATGTTACAGGGGTAGTTGGGAAAATCTATGACTCAAACATTTAGGGTTTTGGGGTTTATTTTACTAAGGGTATTATGGTCCACTCAGCAAAAGAGTTAATATCCGTCACATGTTCCTGTTAGTAAAATTCCACATTATGAGCAAACAATACATTGGGTACCAAATTGTTACTTTTAGAACATCAGCTATGACATTGAAATTGGGTGTTTATTTTAGGGACTTTTATGTAATTTACTCTTGATATCATTGTTACAGGAGATGATGTGAGGGGTATTAGTGCGGCTAAGGAGTTCCTTGTACACCAGTTTGTGACCAAAGACCTTGGCGAATTACGACACTTCCTAGGGATTGAGCTTGCCACGAACCAGGGGGTCTTGTTATGATGCAGAGGAAGTATGCTACATATCTTCTGACAGAGACATGCATGACAGATTGTAGTCCTACCACTACTTCCATGGATCACACCATGAAGCTATATGATGATGATACATATGAGGTGGACAATCAGAGATATGTGACACCTTTCTGCGGATTCGGGGTTACCCGTTTACACAACACTTGCAGTATTTCATTCATTGTCGATCGTAATTAGGTTACAGAAATTTGAGGAAAAATTTTTCGCGATGTTGAAATGACATTCACAATGTAACAATTAACCACATAAATAACAGTGTGTCACCAAATGTACATTTCCATTAATTTCCATATATATTTACATGTATCAGAAGAAACTGACAATTTTACATGTATCCCAAAATGTAGAAGAGAAAGAAAAGCATTTACATTATCTTGAACAAAAACTAAAACATGTGTACCGTAACAGAATATCTGCAAAAGCTCATGGTCAACTGTCAATCTATTGCGATGCAAGCTTCTTGCCTGCTACACATGATAGGAACAAGAGAAATGTCAACAATTGTTGAATACAAGTGTTTGCTGCTTCCAGTAGAGCACCAACCACGATCTAGGTGGCATCGAGGTGGCGGTGGCCTCTCTAGAAGGTGGTGTTGAGGTGAAGCATGAGCCCTGCGGGAGTGGGGATGAGGTGGGCGTGCGGTACAAGCTGCATAGGGTGATGGCAATGTGCTTTTGGGCCCAGTGAGGGACTCCTTGCTACTCCTTGGCATGGCCTTGTCAACCATTCTTTTATGTAGGTAGAGAGATGGAGATTGAGAGAGAGGTGTTGTTGCTTCACAATGTCTCTTTTGCTCCACCTTCGTTTGTTTTGGTCCCTTCTTTCTTAATTACATCTTCAGGTTTGTTGTTCTTAGTTTTTGTTGGCTTGTTTGGGTTTCTGGGTAAAAAAAGTTCATTTCTTTCGTTTGTGGGTTCTCATGATTTGGATATGTTGAATGTTAGATGCAACATTACTACACTGCTTCATGATGGGTTACTCTCCATAACAAGATTTGATGTTCTTAGTTTCAAGTTTCTCGGTGTGGCAGGAGGTGAGGTAGGAGGAGAAAATGGAGGCATATGTGGCGGGGGAGAGGAGTCACTCTCAGAGCATGGAGGAGATGCTGTCCCACAAGGCGTCGAAGAGGAAATTCAATTCACGTCGAGGAGATTGTCAGAAATGTTACAGGGGTAGTTGGGAAAATCTATGACTCAAACATTTAGGGTTTTGACATTTATTTTACTAAGGGTATTTTGTTCCACTCAGCAAAAGAGTTAATATCCGTCACATGTTCCTGTTAGCAAAATTCCACATTATGAGCAAACAAGACATTGGGTACCAAATTGTTACTTTTAGAACATCAGCTATGACACTGAAATTGGGTGTGTATTTCAGGTTTTTTATGTAATTTACTCTTGATGATATCATTATTACAGGAGATGATGTGGGGGGTATTAGTGCGGCTAAGGAGTTCCTTGTACACCAGTTTGTGACCAAAGACCTTGGCGAATTACGATACTTCCTAGGGATTGAGCTTGCAACGAACCAGGGAGTCTTGTTATGATGCAGAGGAAGTATGTTACGTATCTTCTGACAGAGACATACATGACAGATTGTAGTCCTACCACTACTTCCATGGATCCCAGCATGAAGCTATATGATGATGATACATATGAGGTAGACAATCAGAGATATGTGACACCCGTCTGCGGATTCGGGGTTACCCATTTACACAACACTCGTAGTATTTCATTCATTGTCGATCGTATTAGGTTACAGAAATTTGAGGAAAAATTTTTCGCGATGTCGAAATGACATTCACAATGTAACAATTAACCACATAAATAATAGTATGTCAGCAAATGTACATTTGCATTAATTTCCATATATATTTACATGTGTCAGAAGAAACTGACAATTTTACATGTATCCCAAAATGTAGAAGAGAAAGAAAAGCATTTACATTATCTTGAACAAACTAAAACATATGTACCGTAACAGAATATCTGCGGAAACTCATGGTCAACTGTCAATCTATTGCGATGCAAGCGTCTTGCCTGCTACACATGATAGGAATAAGAGAAATGTCAACAATTGTTGAATACAATCCAACATATTAGAAATAACAGGTATTTCAGTGGTTTCAAAAGAAAGCAAGTAGACAGGTGTTGGAGTATTTGTTATATACGTCACTTGAGTAGATGGGTAAATGGATCCCTCTAGTGCAGAGCTCGGGGACGACCTAGAGTACGCGCCTCTTGGAGAAGTGCAACACGTCACCTGGACTTGGAGGTGCGACCGCTTGGAGATCCAGAGATCTGCAAGGAGAGATGGGGCCCGATTTGCTGCTTGTGTCAGAATCGTGAAAAAAACATTACTATCGTGATTAGGATTTCTAGAGAACCCTCATGTACACGAAGAAAGATTGTTGCCGCTTTACATGACTGCAACCATGAACTAGGAAGATGCGGAGATCTTCGGAGCATCGAGAAGGAACCATAGTTCCAGGAATCCAAACAATCTAGGGTTTTGAAACCCCTAAATTTTTGGAACTTAGATCATGAACATGAACTTCAAAATAATCTCGAATCTCGAATAAAAATAATAAAGAAATCTTCAAGAATGAATCTGCGAGAATCGAACCCGCTCTGGTACCATGTTAAAAAATAGGAATACAGAAGCGTATCTGAGAAATAAAATAAGAAAATTAGGAACACCGGGATTTTATGTGGAACCTTACTCTAAGGAGTGGGATGAAACCATGGGAGAACACCTCAAAGGGTTGATGTATGCATTGCACTTTCTCACTGGATACAGAGGGTGAGGGGCTTCTTATATAGTCCTCACCGAGTCTCCACGTCTCACAGACGATAGATGTGGGACTAAACCATATGATGTGGTAAATGGATCTTGGAGGGATCCATTTACCCATCTACTCAAGTGACACATATAACAAATACTCCAACACCCCCCTCAAGTTAGAGCATGCAATGCTCAGCTTGGACAAACAAAAAAAATCTCAACTCACTCTACAAGACACTACAGACAATATCAACTCAACATGCACAACTGTCGGTTGTTGTCGAGGACGTTGCTTCTCATGCTTTGCGGGTGAGGAGGACGAACGAGCTGGAGTATGAGTCAAACTGAATCTCCTTGTCGGAGAGCATGTGCTCTGTACTGCGCCTGTTAGAGTCACTGCGACTGAAAATGAGTTTATATGGAGAACTCTTGGCCACCACAACATGTGGACAACTGCTCCATCTCTGAAAGGGTCGAATAAAGAGCGTCGCTAATTATCCATACGTAGATCTCTGCAGATGGGTCCCTCTCATAGGGACCTCAAAGTGGGTTCTCTCTCATAGGCACCTCGAAGGATCTCGTACCGGAGTTCACGAACACTGGAGAATGGAGTCTGAAAAAGTCTCCTCGTCGGAGAACTGGGTCTCTCCCTTCTGGCTCAGAGAATGGGACCTCTATTCTGGAGTCCCTATGAAACCACTTGAAAACCCCAACCCACATGGCATAGGGAATGAGATCTCTGCTCTGGAGTCCCTATGGATCACATGAAAACTCTGGCCTACAAAACAAGAATGATGGAAAACATGATCACAGACATGTGCATCTGAAACTGAAAACTCAGAACAAATCTGACATCGAGTCTGAACATATGTAGACTCTGGAATATCTGTCTAGCCTGGAGAATCTGAATCTGGAACAGACCTGTGACTCTACACAATACTCCTCCTTTCTCCCATACTTGTCGGCAATAGTGACATCGACCGAGTTGGGAGAAGACAACAATGATGTTGAATAAACAAAACTAAATAAGCCGTCACATTTTTCAGCTTTTCTTAATCATTTTTTTAAAATCATTTTTTCTCGACTATTTCATTCCTTTTTTAATAGTTGTCACCCTTTTTTTAAATAAGCTGTTCATTTTTTTGGCTTTCTTCTCACACATTTTTTTGAAACAATTTTTTATATCTGCAACCCACTTGGGCCTGCCCTCTTCTCCTTTTCTCTCATCATTTTTCATAATTTTTTGTTATAAAATCTTCAGCCCACTTGGGTTCATTTGCATCAATTTTTTTAAAAAAACAAAGCACACACCACACGGTGCTTTCTATTTAGAGTTCTCACGGGAACCCCTCTCAAAAAACGCCACCCCTAATGGAGGGCTTCTGCCCTTGATGTCGCCGCCCCCGATGGAGGGCTTCTGCCCTCGATGCCGCCGCCCCCGATGGAGGGCTTCTGCCCTCGATGCCGCCGCTGCCGATGGAGGGCTTTTGCCCTCGATGTCGCCGCCACCGTCGGACTGATGGAGAGGCGATGTTGGGGCGACGCGATGGGCTGAAGCACCTGGTGCTCCCCTACCAGGATCTGAGGATGGGACCGCTTGGCTTCGCTGGAGAGAGGTGTCCTGGAAGGGGCCTCGCTTGGCGGCCTGGAGGAGATGCGACTCTGCCTGGAGCACGCCGCTGAGAGACTGGAGGTGCGGTGGGGCTTTGCCGCCGCCCAGGGGAAAGAAGGAGCTCGCCTAGGTCGGAGAGCACGAGGCGGTCGTAGACAACAACTTGCTTGGGGATGCCGAAGGTCTCCTTATGCGAGATGCGGAGCTCGGGAACGACCTGGAGTATGCGCCTCTTAGAGAAGAGCATCACGTCACCTGGACTTGGAGGTGCGACTGCTTGGAGATCCAGAGATCGACAAAGAGAGATGGGGCCTGATATGCTGCATGTACGGGAATCGTGAAAAAAAACATTGCTATCGTGATTAGGGTTTCCAGAGAACCCTTATGTGCACGTTGAAGAAAGACGGTCGCCATCTTGAAGATGTTACATGACTGCAACCATGAACTAGGAGGAGGCGGAGACCTTCGGAGCATCGGGAAGGAACCATAGTTCCAAGACTTAGATCATGATGAACATGAACTTCAAAATAAGAAAATTAGGAACATCGGGATTTTACGTGGAACCCTATTCCCTAAGGAGTGGGATGAAACCATGGGAGAACGCCTCAAAGGACTGATGTATGCATTGCACTTTCTCAATGGATACAGAGGCCCAGAGGGTGATGGGCTTCTTATGTAGCCCTCATCGAGTCTCCATATCTCACAGATGATAGGTGTGGGACTAAACCACATGATGTGGTAAATGGATCCTAGATGGATCCATTTACCCATCTACTCAAGTGACGCATATAACAAACATTCCAACAATAGGTATTGAAATTTAAATTTAACAAGCTACTTGCATAAAAGTAGGTTTTCAAGCTATTATGTATGTAAATCCCCTGATCACCCATCACCCCATAACCCATATATAACATTTTCATATATTAATTAATGACCCATATGTAGGTTATCTTTTTATCACTTAGAGGTCATGTTGATGGATCTTGGTATTGAGGATGATGAGTCTCTGATCTAATCTTTATTTATGTCCGATTTCTCAAGTCTAGTGGATAGTCGGTGGTCTTGATCTGAGTGTGACCTCACACTATGACTCTAAGGCGTGAAGAATACCTTAGGGTTGGGGTACCTCCATAGGCATGCGGTAGAGTATAATGCATCCTAACTAAGTTCCCAACACGCCCCTAGCTTCTCTTGACATATGTAGTAGTAGATCTAAATTCTGATCAAATGTCGAAGATTGATGATTATTGATGATTAATGATTTCTGTCTCAAGCTCAACTGTAAACCACTCTTAACTGTAACTCAGCTCAGCTGTAACCAACTCTCAACAGTAACTCATCGTCAGGACCTACTGGCGGAAAGTAACCAAAACTCAAGCGGTGAGGAAGCCTCCTAAGAGACTCTTCCGTCTCGCCTTCTAAGTGGAAGTGTGGTCCAGTATAGGGATAGACCTACTCCAAAACTACGCCCCTGAGACGGGTAGAAGAGACTCTTTGGAAGAGTCGCTCCTAAAACCGACTCGATCGGTACGGGCAAAAAGAACGTTAAAAATCAAAACCAAGGGTCCTCCAGCCTAGGCACTCTACTGAAACAGGGTCAACGGAACTGGTCAAAACCTGGATCCCAACAAAGCATAAAAACACTGCGAGCTCGTGTAAAAACCGTACAAAGGACCGATATCCTAGATCCGCATACTTGGTGGCCGCTACCCTAACTGGGCTTCCTATTTCCCACCCAGCTGAGGGTCACCGCGCCCTCACACGATCAAGTGTAAGGGTCACCATGATCGGAAAAATGTATGGCATCACTGATGCACCAACACACTTATTTGATTACTCAGTCCCTTAATCTTTCCTATGGTCAACTTTACAGATCTAAGTATCTTGTCATAACTTATCATTAATGATTTATATACTTGTTAGATTGAATGAAATATGTCAATACCCTGTTGCATCCAAGAAAAACAGTGGCTCTAACTTGTTCCTTTACAATAACAATAACATGAGCCTCTTAGTCAATGTGCTACTCAGAACTATAAGCTATGGTGAATGGCAACAAATTTTTTTAGCTGCAACGCAATGGCTACCTATAAAGGTTTCTTCCCAATGATTTTTGAATTCATCGCATTCATAGCTTTAGTGGCCTCCTCTGCAGTGGAAAATGCTACAAAATCACATCCCTTACTCCGCCCTTGAGAATCAATCATTACCTTACAAGAGGTTATACTGCCAAAATCAGAAAATAGTTCAGCTTTTCATCGTCAATGTAGTCATCAAGATTTTTCAGATATAAGTTGGCTCCTTTTGTCTTCTAATCCTGACTTTTCTTTCCTGCTCATACTTGGTTTTTAACTCAGCATCTCTTTCTGCTATGGTTTGAGCTCTTCCAACATACCAAACTTTATCACCATAAGAAGTACTTCCATTAAGTTTGTCAACAGCATTGACAACATCATCATGCTTTTTAAAATTGAAAATACCAAAGGATTTTGAATTTTCATTGGAATCTTTCATAACAATTGTACTCGTTATATAACCATACTGGCCAAATTTTTTTTTCTAAATCTGTCTCTGGTTGTCTCTGACAAATTCTTCGCGTAAACATTATTAAATTTTTCAGACCCAACTGACCAGGTTCTTTGATGTCGGCGAACAAAAATGCCAACATATGCTTTCTTCCCATTAATTAGCATTCCATTGAGTTGCTCAATTGCTTGCCTTGCTGCTTCTTCATGTTCTAACTGTACAAATCCAAACCCTTTTGATTGGTCATTGCCATCGCTCACCACCTTACGAGAAAGGGGAGTGCCAAAGGATGCAAAAGCTTCATGCAGTGCTTTCTTATCAATAGATGGGCCTAACTTCTTAATGAAAACATTAGCAACTCCGCTTTTTTTAATGGAGGCAAAGAATGTATGTAGCCATCCTACTTTATGTGGGAGAGGTTGTTGTTGGGATGAAGATGTGACTTCTATTACATGCTCGGCCTGAGAGATACCATTGGCCTGTAATGCATGTTCAACCTTTTAACCTTCAACTTCAATAAAATTACTTATGTATGATCTCAAATTAAGGGGAGCACGAAGAACTTGCTCTATGCAAGATTGCCCATGAGTCTTTACAATTTTGCCTTGGCAGAAAAATATGAACTTGCTTCAACTATGATTTTGGTTTGCATTTGCGGATGAAAATGTTGCTAGGATCTCTATTAACAAACATAATCCTGATGTGCTTTCCTTTGACTAAGGTAAAGTTAAGAACCCCAAATTTCTGAGATTTCTTCAAAGAATTAAATGAAAGAAAAGAAGAAGAAAAAAAGAATGGGGATAGGATTCATGGATGACAACAATAGAGGTCTTAGATTATACCTTTTGGAGATCTTCAAATTTTATAGGGAAATTGATTTTGATCTTGCATGCAACTGCAGTTCCTGGAAGAGCAGTAGTAGCAAGCATCAAATGGGACAGCAGGTTGCTGCTTTGGAGCAACACTAGGAGAAGAGAGGAAGCATCAACATGGAGTTGCTGCTTTAGGGCAGCAACAGAACTCCAACAGAAATGGAGGGCTGGAGCTCCTTCGATTGGAGAAATTGGAGGGTTTTGGGACCCCTTCGATGGAGTGTTGAGAGATAAAAAGAGAAAATGGGAGGAAAGGGTTTGGTATATATATAAGGGAAAGGAGGCATTTAAGGATTGACAAGTGGAGGGAGAAGGGGATCCAAGTGGCTATCTGCTGCTGAAAATAAAAAAAATTATTTAAATTTTATTATTTTAAAACCATTATCTCTCTCTTTCTTTGACTTACCAAAGTCATCCGTATTTGCACCTCGAATTTCCGATTCAGAGGTACAATATGTTATTTTGATCGTCTATGCATGATGATCAAATAGTATAAATTTCATACATTGCTGATCCAAGATGGATACAGAAATAGAAAAAATACGGTCTCGATTTTTTTTTATCAAATTTTGCTATTTTAAATTATCAAACGACCTCTGATTTACAAACGATCGATTTTGTTGCTCTTATTTCGTCGAGACGGATTTTCTAATGGTCTCGGTATGTTTTATGATTTCCAATTTGTATCGCGGCTTTTCCGATGGCATGCATTACAATGCAATCGATTTTTGATCGACTGATCCCAAACGAAATTTGATTTATGATTTATGGATTGATTTAGATCATTTAATATCGATCGATAGTTTTATCGGATCCAATGGACCATAATCGGATCGGGTTTGTTTTATTCGGATCCAGATATTACAGATACATGGAGCTTGTCAAGAAGCTCCTCCACGTGACCATTACCAGACCAAATATCTCTTTGTTGTGAGCAAAGTTATCCAGTTTATGGACCTGCCGAGACATGCCCGCATGGTTGTGGTTCACATGATCCTGAGGTATCTGAAGTCTTCTCCAAGTATATGATCATTCTTTAGCAGAGGGACATCCCTTGCTGTGACGGTTTATGCAGTGCAACTAGTAGGATGGACTAAGGACAGAAAATCTACCTCTGGGTTTGCACTATTCATCGGGAGTACTTTGGTGTCATGGAAAAGTAAGAAGCACACCATGGTTACTAGATCTAGCATAGTACATAGCGATAGTACATTTGAATATTGAGATGATGTGGGCCAGATCCATTCTGACGGACTTAGCTGTTGACGCGCCTCTTCCTATGCAGTTGCAATGTGATAATCAGAATGTTCTTTTCATTGCCAACAACCCAAACTTCCATTAGAGGACCAAACACATTAAGGTTGTCACTATACATGTGACATGATTCAGAAGGGATCTTTGGTTCTCAGGTAGACATCTTATTTATATTTCAGCAAAAAATTCCATCAAACACGAAAATCATTTACAAGAACGAGATAATATATATTTCTCAGACGACCGGGATATCGGTTGGGTCCCCATACATCAAGGTGAACAAGCTTAAAAAGGTTGATACAATTAGTTGTATCTGAAGAAGGAAAAGAACTTTAGTGATATTTCCTTCGTTGGTATGCCTCACACTCCAGCTAACAATAGGAGGGAGCTGGGGGAAGGACCCGACGAAGTTTCTGAAGGGACAAATAACCTAAGCTTTGATACCAAGTTGAATGCTGTGAATGAATAACTTAATTACTATGAGAACCCTAGGGCTCCTTATATATGTGGAGGCATTGGGTCAAGTTTACATAGAGATAGACCCCCATAACTCAAAAGACTAGAGTACTTCTACGGTTAGGGTTATAGTATAACGTTTAACAAGTTTCCAATTAAAACCCATTGATGCAAATTCTTAGGGTTTTGCATCTACCATCATTTCCTAGAGACACTGTCTTGAGTAGCTGCATGCAACATGTGAATTAGTCATCCTTATCTCCTTCAAACATAGTGTCTGAAGAGGGTTAAAACCCATAAACCTCTAATGGAAGGAGAGAAGGGTACTATTAGAGGCATGACACAAGGACCACTATGAACATGAGGTGGTGGACTTTTGTACTTAGCGAACATAGCTTAGGTTGCATATGTATATATTATGACATCAAGGGGTTCTAAAGGGGAAAGAAGTCCATGTTGGTGTTGTTTTAAGGAGCTTAAGTATCGTTGTTATTGCATCCTAGAGTTTCTTTTATCGATTTGTCCTTGAATTGTACCCACTTCAATGGTCTGGTGGTAGTGCAATGTGCCTACCACCCAAAAGACCATGGTTCAAATCCCTCCTTGTGGGGGCTGCGTTAGGTAGCAGACAACCAACGTAAAAAAAGTCGGATCTTGTAACATGGATTTGAGCAAGAATCCATGTAGCTGACCCTACTTAAAATTGGAGGAGGCTTCTCCATTTATCTATGAATTGACTGTCTCTATTAACGCTAAGGTGATGTCTAGATGAGTGAATGTGACAGAGTATCTCTCTTTATCAAGCCCTCTATTATGATTGCCATCCATAATATTTGTGTCATCATAAATTAGACATTAGGATCCATAGGAACAATGATTAGAGGGGAACTAAACATTCATATCTCATGTAGAAGATATGTAATATACTTAAATAAATCATGTGACCTATGTAATTCCTTGCATAATTCTATACCCAAGAAATAATATAGATCTCCAAGGTCCTTGGTTTTAAAGTAATTAACCTACAATGTCCTTAGTTAAAGAGATACTATAAAAATCATACTATAATAATGAAATCTACATTAATAAATAGTACAACATGTCTTTTTGGGTGTCCTTGCATGTAGATGCCGGCCAATTGCGATCTGTTTAGAGTAAATCTGTGTCGGTTTGCACTACAGGTCATTTGCAGTGTCCTTGTATAGACGATTTGCTGCAGTGTAAGATTCGACATTGTTGGTCATCCATGTCATGACCTGGTAGTTGTCCTCAAGCTAGGGATCGGTCTTTAGATTTCCATGTAGAGGTTCCTTCTTCAAGATTGATATCATCCTCTGACTACTGATGAACACCTTGAAGGCCGGTGACCAGAGCAAATAGGTCTTTGCATCCTTGAGTTTGATGGAGGTCCCATGGACCATCATAGAAAATGTGGAAAACAAGGGCTTACTCTCGGTTGGAGTCGCGACCATCGCGGTTACGAAGGAGAATTACGAAGTACTGAAATTGTATAATCACACATCACACAAAGTACAAGGGAGCACGATTTGTAGGCCGTAGGGAGAGGCAACGTGCTGAAGCACTGTCATGAGGAGGTGGCACAATGGAGGATGGCATTAGGTCCTCATGGGAGGGTGCAATGGCCTTATTAGCCTATTGGTGATACTGCTAGGATCGTCAAGTCACGTGCAACACTGCTACAAGGGGTTGGCGATGGCCTTGGGTGGTTGGTGACGCCCATAAGTGGATGCTAACCACCCTAGGGTTGCGTAGGTTGCACTTGCGGTGCCCCTAGGTTTCTGGCAGCGTAAATAGGAGGAGATGGTGCCTTTACGTGCGAGGGGGGAGCTAGTTATGCGAACGAGGCATGTGTGTAGAAGGTTGGTGACGTGGAAGAGGTTTGTGGTGACAGTGGGAATCTTAGGGAACAAGCTCTGGTTGATACCATGTGGAAAAAAGTTGAGAATGCAATGGAATGACTTTATTCAATGGGTATGGTGTTTCTTATATAGAGTGAAACCCTAGAGCCCAAATGGTGGTAATTACATAAGATATATTGAATGGTTACGAATAGAAATAGAGCATAATGGGGAAAATAAGAAGAGTAAGTAAACAAATAACGAAATGTGGCTATGTTAGCCAATTATATCAACACTTACTTTTGAGCTAGGGAAAGTTGCTAACTTTTATTTATAGATTATGCCTACTTTTGATGCTTAATCAAAGGTGATTGATCAATCATTTTCCATCGTAGTGAGTTCTAACAGTTGAGATAATTATATAAATGAAGTATATGTTGAGATATTTAGTCCTACATGGAAGAGTGGTGTGATTTAGTTGAGTTGGTGGGGTTATATTAGGCCTTTATGAGTCTTTTCCCGTAGTTTCATCCCACTACTTATGGAGTAATATTCCACGTAAATTACATCTAGTTAATGTTCTTTATTTCATGTTCCTTATTTTATATTTTCACATAATATCATAACGAGTCGATCTGAGATTTATCTCGAGATTTGTTAGTTTATGTCATTGGTAATTAGCACATCATCACCATCACAACATATGCATATCAGTTTTTGGATATTGTTGTTCAAAGAGAAGGTTTTTTATTTCAAAGGGAAAATAATTTAGAGGTGGTTAATGTTGGAATTTTAATTCGTGCATTATTTCAATGTCCTCTAAGTTTCTTCCATGATCATGGATTATCGCTCCAAGTGTTTTGAGTGCAACGGGGAACACAAGGGGTTTCCTTGTTGATTTTTTTGGTGTAAGAAAGTTTTGCGTGCGAGTATGTAGTAATCGAGGTTGTCGTGCAATCAGCAACAAGGGCAGTACAGGGGAAGGGCTTAACACCATTGCAAGGTCGAGGAGGCCTAAGAAGATGAGTTTCTTCAAATCCTCAAAAACTCCCTAGCGGTGTCGACACACATGATACTTCCAGACATGGACGACAATGCTTTCATAGGCATTGGTGGTGATTGCTTCGATGGCAGTGGCGACGTGAGGGGTCTGCGTAAAACCTAACAACAAAAGAGAAGAGGAGATGCCGATCAACATCAAAGGTTGCACAATAGGAAACTCGGAGATAAGAGAGCGCATGAAGTGGCACTACAACATGTGGAATTGGAGCGGGACATGAAGAAGATTTTTTTTTGAGGCTCAAAAGAGGGGGAGACACTCTTTGGTGTTCGCCCCAGAAAAGTATATAAATAATAAAACGAAAGCGGTAAATACAAAAAGAGGGTGGAGGTGGGGAAAAAAGAGAGGAAAATAACACAGGAAAGAAAAGCCAAAGCCCCGGCCCTAAACAGGATACCAGCCCAAGACAAAAAGGCCCACCCGTCTACAAAATACACCAGTCCTCAATAAGGCGATTGCACATAATAAGGATATTCTCCCGATAGAACCGCTGCCCGGCGAATATAGCATCGTTCCTTCCCAACCAGACGCACCACAGCCGCGCAATGGGCGCCAAGAGATCCCGCCTAGCCCTGTTCCTTTTGATCCAAATAAGCTCGCAGAGAGTAGAGAGGTTGTCCGCGTTCGCCCAAGGCAAATCGTCCCAGATCCCACGCACCATCTGGCACCCGAAGAATAGGTGATCAATAGTTTCGTCCTCCGAATTACAAAGTACACAGGTGGCACTGAAGTTGTCGAAAATTCTAGCACAACGATCGCGCGTCATCAACCTCCGTCTGCGGAGGAGCCAAAGGAAGAATCCAATGCGCTCCGGAAGCCGTAATCCCTAGAAGAATCCACAGTCACGCAAAAGAAGAGCCGCATCGGTAGGAGGTGGAGGGGCCAAAGCCAGATAAGCCTTCCGCGTGGAGAAGAGGCCGTCCTTCCAGCACCAATGATCCACGCACTCATTCGGCGTAGCAGCGTCACGGAGGGCATCTAACAACGAAACAAAATCGTCCACCCGCTGATCCGAGAAATTCGCGGAGAAGCGTGGACACCAGCACCCATCCAACCAACAATCAACAACAATCGCATTTTTATGGGATGCTAATGCAAACAATCGCGGAAACCGCACCAGCAGAGGACCACCACCCGACCAATTATCCAGCCAAAACTTGAATGAGTCCCCCTTTCCCAAAACCGGAGTAAAAAGC
The DNA here is from genome assembly GCA_037367405.1 of Ottelia alismoides. Classification (NCBI taxonomy): domain Eukaryota; kingdom Viridiplantae; phylum Streptophyta; class Magnoliopsida; order Alismatales; family Hydrocharitaceae; genus Ottelia; species Ottelia alismoides. The sequence continues at coordinate 502,391 of JAZKJV010000235.1, forward strand.
GCAGCATTCCTTGCAAAGGCGTCCAACACACTACGCCAAAATGGAGAGTGATGAACGTTTTGTGCCCCCCACGCCATCCCCAACCTATCGACGCCGAAGAACTCCCTGAGAACAAAGATAAAGAAATTAACATCCTTCCCCCAAATTTTACTTACCCACATGAGTAACATAGCATCATTCACCACGTCCAATCTCCGCACACCCAAGCCACCGTAGCGCTTAGGCAAAGTAACCTCATCCCAAGCGACAAGATGGAGGCCCCTACCCTCCACCCCCTTCCTTCCCCACAGAAAACGACGCATACAATGTTCGATCCGCATTCGAACCCCCACCGGCATACGACGAACAGAGAGAGCGTAGAGAGGGATAGAGAAAAGCACCGACTTGAGAAGAACAAGACGCCCCCCTCTATAAAACAAAGCCGCCCGCCAACCAACAAGACGCGATTCCACGCGCTCAATAATCAAGCGCCAATCCCGGACTTTGACCTGACCCACCGCCAAAGGTAAGCCAAGATACTCAATTGGAAGCTCACCAGGAGGAGAACCGAGCATCCAATCGCATTCCTCCGCCTCCGCAACCGAGAGGCCGAAGGGAACCACCTTGGATTTTGAACCATTAATCGTCATCCCCGACAATTCGCTGAAAAGGGCAAGGGTGGTCGCCATACCGGAGACCTCCGCACAGCCACCCTCAATAAAGCAGATGGTATCGTCCGCAAATTGGATCAAGGGCACGCAAACATCGCCCTTATGAAATCCGTTAGAAAGCCCAGCGTCGATAACGCGGTCCACCATACGCGCGAGGACATCCGAGGCCAACACAAAAAGGAGGGGCGTGAGGGGGCAGCCCTGGCGCACCCCCTCCTTGGTTGGAAGAAACCACCAACCGCCCGACCATTGATCAGCACGGAGAGGGAAGCGGTGGTGACGCATCTACGCATCCACGAAATCCATAGATCAGGGAAGCCACGCCTTCGCATAACCGACCATAAAAACCGCCAATCCAGGCAATCGTATGCCTTAGCGAAATCAACCTTCCAGAGTACTCCCTTTTTATGCTCGTTTTTCCAATCAGCGACCAATTCGGAGGCAACCACAATGCAAACCGCAATCTTTCTACCCTTAATAAAGGCAGCCTGAGCCGGAGAGATAAGAGAGTCTAAGACCCGAGCCAGACGAATGGCTAAGATTTCCGCCACAATCAGGTAAATGCCATTAGAGACAGAGATAGGCCGATAGTCCTCAATGCGCTGCGCCATCGAGGTTTTAGGGATCAAGACAATATTAGCCCTATTAAGACGATCAAAGCCAAAGTTGCCCGCACAAAATTCCGACACCACCTCCAAAACGTCGCCGGCCACCAACTCCCAGAAGTCATGATAGAACGCAACCGAAAAGCCATCGGCGCCCGGAGAAGAATATGCATTTAAGGCCCACACAGCCTCCTTGGTCTCCTCCAATGAAATAGGACGAATTAAAAACGTAGAATCAGAGGCCGAAAGAGGAGGCACACCAAGGCCCAGCCAGCGCCACGCACGTGGGGAGTGAGACGTAGAGAAGCGTCTGAAGTGATCCACAATGGCACTCCCCATTTCCCTTTCCCCAGAATAGTGAACATCATTAACAGAGATACCCCGCATCAAATTGAAGCGTTTTCTATTACTCGTCACACGGTGAAAGAAGGCCGAATTCGCGTCACCCTCTTTGAGCCATTTTAAGCGCGACCGCTGCCGCCACTCAATGTTTCTTTTCTTGTCCTCAGCCTCCACCCGAATCTAAGCAGAGAGTCGCTCCTGAAGCTCCTCAGGCAGGAGGTCCCGCTCGTTCTCCGTCGAATCAAGACGCATGATTATTTTCTCAGCCGCCGCACAGTCAGTAATACGCGCCAACCTGGAATCCTTCTTGAAGCCCGCAAGCACCTTGCGCAAGGAGGCAAGCTTTTGGTCAAGTCTGCGAGCCGCTGAGCCCATAACCGACACATTAGTCCAATGGTCCTGCACCACCTCCTTGAAGTTAGGCTCCAACAACCAACATTTCTCGTAGCGGAAAAGACCCCGAGGCCGATGGCCTTCGCCGGACTCCCAAATAATGTGGGAGTGATCAGAGAAAGAACGGGGGCGAGAAGACACCGCACACAGGGGAAAGGACTCCAACATCTTCCCAGAGGCCAAGAAGCGATCGATTCCAGAGCGGGAAGAATTATTCCTCCACGTGTAGCAAATATCACGAGGAACCAAGCCCTCCAAAGCGAGTTCATCCAGAATCTCAATAAAATCAAGTGACCCCGGATCCTGGCCACCCCTGTCCCGAGGGCGATCGGACGATTGAATCGTGACATTGAAGTCGCCCCCCAATAGCTAAGGGAGCCTCCCGAACAAAGAGGCCACCGTACGAAGGTCCTCCCATAACTCCTTCCGCAAAACATGGCATGAAGGTGCATAAATACAAGAAAATACCAAAGGCTCACTCGAATCAGTCCGATTCAAAGCCATCGAAATCATATGGCGCCCCACCAGAATGGAGCTGAAAGAGAACATAGCAGAGCGCCACGCTACCAGGAAACCCCCCGTCGAACCCAACGCGTCCACCGCACGGAACTCGTCCAAAGAGCCTGCACCAAAGGAGCGCCACATAGTATCATCCACGCCTCGCAATTTCGTTTCCTGAATAAGAACCACATCATAGCACCATTCCGAGAACCGCGAACCCAAGGAGCGATGCTTGTCAGGCTCCCCAAGGCCCCTAACATTCCAAGAAAGAACCTTCATTAAAGACCTTCATCTGCTCCCCCAAGACCACAGAGCCCAGCAGCTTCTGCCACAGCCTCCCACTGAGTTGCACAAGAATGTCTCACCAAAGATTCCTGCCGGAAGTTAATGCGTCTCCTGTAGCTCTTACCGAAGTGCCTATCAGAAAGGCCTCCCTCGCTGCAAGCAACCGCCGAGTCCGAGAGAGCCTCAAGGGAGAAAGCAACAGTCAAGTCCGTAGAAGCCCGCACAGGGGTAGCAGGAGAAGCCAAACCCGAGTGCTCCCTCCTCGCGTCAGAAAGGTCCCGCATTTCCTCGATGTGGATCCGGGTCAAAGCCACCCCAGAACCGGGCAAGATAGTCCAGGCATTCGGAATAGAAACCCTCGGCCAAGATCCGAATTCGAGGGATCCGCCATCCAGCACGTGCGTAAGATCCATCCTAGAATCCATCATAGAATCCGAGTAACCCAAAAGCAGCGCAGGCGCCGACACAACGATTCGAGAATGAAGTAAGTGATCCACCTCGGACGCCCTAAATTCGGAGAATCCAGGAGTTACATGCGACGGGCACGGGACGCGAAGAGGCATGTCGACGGGGCCTGAAGCGTCATGCATGGGGTCTGACGCTTCGGGAAAATCACCAAAACGCGCCAACTGGCAAGTCGAAGGCGAAGCATCATGCCCAGGACCCGAAGCAACAGGACCGGGCAACAACGCCACCCGGTCAGTCACCGCCGCCGGCGTAGGGACGACGATGGAGAGCTCCACCTTGAAGCACCACCGGCCAACCTTGAGGGAACCAAAGAATAACTTGCCTGGCGCGTCAGAGAGAAGACCCATGCTGCACTCGAAAAGAACCCTAGTAACCTTCCAATCCGCCTCCGACGCAAGACCATCATCCACAACCGCCAAGATCTCCCCCCATCGACGGAATGCCTTGCTGAGGCAGGGGACAGTCCTCGATAGGAAAGGAGCACCACGAATCTCTGCCACACACACCTCCGTGGCTGCAGAAGCACCATCCGCCACGCGTGTCACCCTCCATACAATGTCATCGGAGGGCCAATTTCGCAGCAACCTATCTCGTTGCTCTGGGGATAATCCTCGTACACAGCACCAGGAAGAGTCCAAAAGAATAAAGTCCCCACGGAAGAGGGGACCCAAGAAGACATCAAGATGCGAACTTACACCAATCCAGTCCACGCTGCACCGACGAGCCACCCCTACAGCCTCCACGCGCCTGCCGACGTCAGGCATCCCCTTCCCAAGCGCCGCCTTCCCATGCAACACTTCCCCATGCACGTTCGCACGTAACATGGCCTCCTCCAGCGACGAAGCAGCCCCCGCCGACTCCAGCCCACCCGCGACAACACAAACACCCACCACTTCATCCACGCCAGGAACAACCACCTTAACACCCGCATCGAGAGAACCACCGTCCGACGAACAGGATCGAGGAGCCACCACCCTAGCGAAGGAGCGCACCTCCCGCCAGGTAACAGGACCGGAACGTGGTGATCGAGAGCCCGACATGCATCGCGCCGTCCCCGACGAGGAGACCACTCCAGGCTGGGAAGGGCGGCGACCACGAAGGAGCCAACGAGAAGCATAGCAGTGACCCGGCCTCCCGCATGCATAGCAACGAGGTGGAAGAGAACAGAGGGATGCCAGATGACCCCGCTCGCCACATCGGAGGCATCGCTTTCCAGGCTTCTTATGCGAAACTTGCACCCAATCTCCCGCCGCGGCCCGCTTCTCATTCGTAGCTTCCCCACTCCTAGAGCCGACATCACCCTCGTCGAGCACCCCCTTCCCTTTCTCTGCATCCCCACCCAAGAGGGCATCGCCATGGAGGTTAAACGCCGCCCCTCGAGTCGCCTTCACTCTCCACCAACGCTCCAGGCTTTCGCACTCCACTCCAGCGCTCGACATCCTCCTCATAGGACCGAAGAAGATGAAGAAGGGCTGAAGGGTGATGGCGCATGTTGCAGCATTTGCAGTACCTGATAGCTAGCGGTTAAGTCTGATCCTATCCAGGCAAGGGCAAGTGAGTTCCCAGTGTATCAACTATATCGAATACACCGAAGAAGAGTTGATGCTGCCTTTAATTTTTAAATTGAGCTTAGGCCCCTTATTTCAAGTTGTTATACGATTGTTGCGTCTTAACAAAAGAAAAGGGAGGCTAAAAAAAGATGAAATCTCATGAACAAAGAGAAAAAAAGGATTGAAAAAAGGAAACAAGTATATGGTCATTGGCTTGGTCGGTTTTTTTTATTTATGGCCCGCGAGCACTCTGTATAATAAAAAAAAAGAAAAGGTGAGAAAAAAGAGAGGAATGAAAACAATGAGAAAAGGAGTGGGAACCTATGAAAAAAGAGGTATTGTTTTGAAAAATGAATGAGAAAAAAGGGAGGGAAAAAGAGGAAAAGATGGAGAATGCTAAAAAATGGGAAAGAACTTGATGCATTTTGTACCTCCCACGTTGATATGGAAGATAGGGGAAGCATTGGAGAACGCTTCCATGATATGGATGATGCGCACACATGCGATTTTTTGTTGAAAAGGTCCCCATACTCGAGTGTTTTGGCTCAGAGTCTTCTTGTGGACCACGTATGTCAGAGACCCGTGTAGAGAGGCTCGATACGAATAGATCCATAGGGACACAAAGTAGAGATCGCATTCTTTGAACCAGTGTGGGACAGGTCCAGTTCGGGGCTCTTGTTTGAGAAAGACCCATTGTTGAGGTTTATGATCATTCTCATTATTCTAAACTTAATATGATGGCAGCACTCACAGGGGTCTCCATTGGAGAGACCCATTTCTAGTCATCCATATCTAGAGCATTCAAGAGCCCATCAGCAACAGTTGCATGATTCCCCAAACCACAAGTGCGAGAGATGCAGTTCCAATTTTAGTTGAATTGGAGTTGTGTTCCCTGCTTGCGTGTTTAGCTTTGTACTGTCTAAGATGAGAGTTCCATGCTCCAGCTCGAGGGGGGGGTGTTGAGTTAATTTTGTAATTGAGCATTTAATCCCATATGGATGAATGTTGAAATTTGGTTGAGTTGGTAGGGCTATATATAGAGCCCCACTACCCTTCTATCCATTGAGATACATGATAGAATATCAAGCCCTTTGTAGCTCTTTTCTTGTGGTTTTATCATGTTCCTTAGGGTTTAGGGTTCCATGTAAAATCATGTTTTATTTTTTCTTCTTGATTCCGCATTCCGTGTTTCATATTTTCACACTAACCTTGCAATGACTTGAGCTAGCTGGCTAATTTCCTACAGAGAGCTTCAGCAAGCTCAAAAGTTACACTGCGATTGTAACTGCTTTTTATCACATAGCTTGTTCATTAGTTATTATATTTCTATTGCAGGATTTCCATGAGGAAGGGAAAGCTTATGTTTCTGCACTTCATTCATTTATTTTCCCGTTATCCATAACTTCGTAGATGACATCAAGAATTGCTAATCTCAAAAGACTTCATCCCCTGCAGGAAAAGGCCAGAATGCGGATGATGAAACATGATCCCAATGAAACAGTATCATACTGGGATAACCTCTGGGGGAAACCTAATACTTCTGAAAGTACAGGTAGGCCCGTTGAAAGACGAGTATTTCACTCGCATCCAATTCTAATATTTCTATTGACAGACTTTGTGTAAAGGTATGCGTCAATAACAACTAAGTTAAAGTAAATTCGCCACACTTACATGGGTATTTCCATTGCATCAGAGAGTACCATTTCCTTTATCAATTATAGTGCGTATTCTTTCCCTTAAGTTGTCTCCGCAGATTCTGTTGTATATTGTAGTTGCATTTCTCTCGTCCGAAAACATTTATTGGTGGCTTTAAGAGAAGCATATACTGTTAAAATGTTCATAGTCTCCTTGAAAAATACATAGCCATGCCAACATAAGAAACATGCAAGGAGTGTACAAATTCCAATATGAGCGTTAACAAATCATAAAATTCTTGCAGTTTTTAATGTTGTAAATAATTGGGAAGCTCTTTTGTTCAACAGAGGATGATGCAAAAGAGAGGGTCAGAAGAGCGGCAGCCGCTGCCAGGAGGTGGAGAGAATACTCGAGAGCAGGTGCTGATCGGCGACCTACCTTCAAACTTCCAGAAGCCATGTCAAACAAGGAAAAATAAGCAGGATCCGTTCTTGGAGATATGTCGGCAGTAATCTTCATGCTTGCTATCATTGGTGGATAGCTCCTAATATCTGCCTCTCCCGTATTGTTGCATGAATTCTGTAAATCATGTATATATCAATTCAAATTCTACATGTACCATAGCTTAATTAGGTTTGATGGTGTCGATTGACAACTGTAAATCAGATGCATTCAATCTGCCAAGGTGAATGTGCATATATAGGCATTGATCTACAATGTTAATCTCTAAACCTGAATTCTTATCGAGGAAAATTGTAGTTGACTTTCTAGAGTTTGGCCAATCAGATCCCTTGAAATAATCCAATATGCTTAACATCTGCTTTGTGAGTTATTTGTACTAGTTTTGGAGTGTTACATGTCATGAACAAGCCGATTTTGGAAAGCTGGTCCATTAGTTCTCCATATTTACTTGGTATTGTTGGATTTTTAAACGAAATGGTCCATGGTTTATTAGATCATCATTGTGTGTCTCATGAAAAAGGCTTGTCGCTTTATCATGAGATTATTTTGTTGCCTTCATATTTTGGGACGTGTATATTAGTTTTTTTTTTCTAAACCATAGAAAAGAACCTCTGGTTTTCCTGTCTCAACCTCTTTTGAACAACCTTAGGTAAACTCTGGCTGGGAGAATTGCTAAAATTTTGAAGGCTTTGCTGTCTGACATTTCTTCTGGGTAAAACAATGATGATTTACAGGAAGAAATCAGATACTTTAAAAAGGAAAAAAACAATAGGTTACTTCAGTATTCATGGAGGGAAAAGGCAAAACAAATAATAAAAACATGGAGAACTTTCTTGATAGCTTTCAAATAATTTGGTCAAATATCTATCCTCTTTTTTAGGAAAAAGATGGTATGATGTCGAGGAGACGTCCACTCATAAGTTATTATATATTCATATTATATATCAAAAAATAGTTACAAAGATTAAAAGGTCTTTAGACTGTTTGCATGTTCTAAAATGTTTTCCATGTGCATTTTCTTTCCATGGAAGATGTTCCCATTCCATGCTAGCCACATGGACCAAAAAATAGATGCCACCCACACCTTAATATGGTAGCTCTCATTTCCTAACGCATCCATCGAATCCCAAAACTTCACCCAATATGCGGTTGACTCCTACTCGACCTGTGATGTTGCCCACATCTCCCTATTAACCGGATAACCAAAGAGAAGGTGTTTGATGTCCTCATTAGTTGCATGACACCTCCGGTACATGCTTCCAGCTCCATGGAAGAACCTTGCTCTTCACTCAGCAGTCAGTAGGTGGTCCCTTCGAACAACCAAATAAAGATCTTCACATGTAGAGGGACCTTCCACCTCCAGATGTCAGCAAACCTTTTCGAAGCGATTGCTCGATCATAGACAATCGTCTGTAACCAGTAAAGTGCTTGTTAGCTCAAGACCAGTGGTCCTCAATGCCATGAGAACTCTCACATGCTGGCAGACCCTCCGGAAGATAATAGAAACTATACAATTCGATGGTCAAAAAGCTCAGAGTTGAACAAAGGGAACCTTGTTTCAGCCTCGCAACACACCCTTATGGAGGCCCTTCAAAAGATGCCAGTGCGATGAAATGTGAGAACCGGGCGCTCAACAACCACTGACATGTCCAATCATTAGTCTAGAATCTAAAACCACGATCATCACCAAGAACTGATTGCAAGCAAAATCATCCGTAGGAGCATCGACCAAATGCCTTTCCAAAAGTTGGAAGGCCTAGGGAATAACAATAATTTGTGAGGAGGGATCTCAGAAGACACCACGTATTGACTACAACCTACACAGCGAACCGGTTCCCCCTTCCAATTTTTTGTCACACACTTTGTCAAAAGGGAATTGTTTATCACCTTCAAACATCAGATTTCTAACCCTCCATCCTCCTCCATCGGCAGCAAAGTCTTCCACCTCATCAATGGTAAATCCTGAGACTCCCCAATGATGAACCAAAAAAAAAACTCTGCATCAGTGTCTCCAACTTCACCTTCACCCGCACAACCAAAAGGCGTGTAGATAAAAAGAATACATGGATAGCCGAGAGGATCCCCTTCAACAGAACCAGACAGTCGCCTGTAGACAGACTGGTTGCATGCCACCCTGCCAGCTTCTTCTCCAACCACTCAATAACAGGAGCCAACCTACTTGTCGTAATCTTTCACCCACCAACAACAAGCCAATGTACATGATGGGAAGGCCCCCCTCTGTTTCAGCAAAGCCTCCTCTTCATTCATTTCTGAAGGAATGAAAGCTGATTTCACATGATTGATGTTCATATCTAAAACCACCCCCAAAATGCTCGAGAACAATACCCACCCCTTTTGCAGATGTCACATCCCCTTACACAGAAAATGGTATTATCGGCATATTGAAGTAAATGGATAGAGATCTCCTTCGAACAGAAGTCCTTTAGAAAACCCCCTTCTCTTGCCTTCAACACCATCCACGTCAGAGCATTAGCAACCACAACAAATAGCAAGGGTGTTAGTAGGCATCCTTGCCACACTCCACATTGCACTGGAAGGAATCACCCTCCTACTTTACATTCACCAAGAACATGCAAAAGAATGTTGTCATACATCTCTTCATCAATGCATCCATTCACTTGGGAACTCCCAATGATAAAGGGACATCCAAATGAACCTTCAATCCATGTAATCACATGCCTTCGAAAAATCAACCTTTCACAGGAAATCCTTTGTCTTCTTCCTCTTCCATTCTGCCTCAATCTCATAAGCCAACACAACACCATCCACCACGTCCTATCTAGGTATAAACGTTGTATGTGTCGCGTTGATAATAGTGCCACGACTCGCAACCTGTTGGCAAGAACCATAGCTACAATGAGATAGACATTGTAAGTCCTCCACTCACTTCATCGCATCCTTCTTAGGTAGAAGGAGCAACAATGACTTGTTCAACTGCTCAAAACCTCCATTAAGCAGTCGTAGCTCTTCTGTTAGTTCCAACGTAAATATACATTTAACAATGTTCACTCTAGAAAATATTTCTAGAATACACTTAATAGTATTGTCACTCTTAAGAAATATTTCTATAATTTCAAATTTAGATATAGAATTTCAAATTTATATTTTTCAACTTTTTGTTTGAGCCTTTACAAGACTACGCGTCACAATTCACTACGTGAGAAAAGTTGAAATTTTCTAAAAATCTTTTCTTAAATGTGACACCACTGTTAAGTATATGTTTTTATTATGAGTCGTAGTCTTGTAAAGACTCAAAGTTGAAAATCTAAAATTGAAATTCTAAATATAAATTTGAATTTTAGAAATTTTCTTAAGAGTGCATCACTCTTAAGTATATTTTATAAACATCTTTTCTTAATAGTGATAACATTGTTAAGTGTAGTTTTGTCTCATGTCTTACTAAGTCCTAAGAACTCCCTCAAGTAAAGACCAAGAAACCATTCGGTCCAAGATAGCTATCCACATTCAAATCAAATGTAGCACACTTGACCTCTAAGAACAAGAATGGTCGTAATAGCTCCTCATACTGCATATCAATCAGAAGTGGAACATCTCTTCCAACCCATCTGGCACCACCTTATGGATGATGCATGTTGAGTTCGAAGTAGTGACACCTCACTTCCTTAACAGGGGGACAACTACCTACCAAATCCACTCCATCCACCTTGATTGAATAAATAGGTTGTACCTCCTGTGCTGTTGGCCACTACATGAAAGAAATCGTGTGTTGGCATCACCTTCCATTAGCCACCTTGGCCTCGAGCACTGCTTCTTTTCAATCTCCCTCTTCTTGTCCTATTCCAACAGAATACAATTCTTCTCATATCTTGCGGCCTTCTTGTCCTCTTGCAACTCCCTAGAATCCTCTAGTTGGTCAAGATGTTTCACCTCCACTCATGTTGAATCCCTCCGATCACCTCTACGGATACAGTGTTGAACATAATTAACATATCGCACATAGCCCTTAGCTTATTTGCCATCCATCTAGATGCTGACCTAGTCATTTCCTACTCTTGTCAATACCTTATAATTCTTTCTCAGAATTCATCCTCCTGTATTCAGGATTGCTTAAAGCAAAACAGACTGCCTAGGCGATGATGAATCTCATATTCATAAACTTTGTATCTATGAATTAAATCTATATCTTAGACTTATCGATTGACTTCACAATTAATTGATTAGAATTAACTTTTAACACCTTGATAATATTTAAGACTAATTATTGTATATTAATAAAGTATATACTTTTTGTATATATGTGTTTATAGTTCCTTTTTTGTATCTTATTGTTAAAATAATCCAATAAAAATAAAGCAATGTTATTTATAATATATCATTTATTATTTATTATACAAAAATACCAAAAAATAACAGATAAAAGGAGCATTTTTATTCCTTAAAAATACTTACAAAAATACTAAGTATGTATAAATGATTTATTTTGGTTTTGGTTCTATATGAAAGTTGTAGATCTTGAAAAATATAGAACTTTCATGTTGAATACTTTTTATTTTGACTTCATTTACTATTTTGTTTCTCATTATCTTTATTTTTACATTTATTTAATTTCTGATTGGGCCACGTGGCCCAATCTTTAGCCTCCATGTGCTAGTTCCTCTTTAAGCCCCACTCCTTTCGTAGACCATCTGATCTCCTTGATCAAATGACCTATAGCAGTCCTTCTCCGCCCTTCTCTTGACTATTTGATCACAAGTACAAATCGGGGTATTTGATCTCTATTTCCAACACCCACCGGTCGTTGTTTTCCCCGGGCAGTTTCCCTCTCGAAAAGACATGTCTCTTCGCCGGTGGTAGTTTGCCCAATTATCCTCGTCAATACACGTGGCTTCAAACCACGATTCTGGTGTCATCTTGTCATTTGTTCATACTTATCACATGCCATAACCTCCATCTTCGTCATACTCATCATGTGCTTCAACCATAGGCGGTTGAAATCGCCCTTTCAACCACCTATAGTCGAACAAAACCAAGCCTCTGCCTCCATTCGTCCCTATTCATCTTCATTCTAGTCTTGCCCGAGCTTTCTCCGAACTTGTTATGACATAGAGAGATTGAGAGATCAAACAAAGAAAGGGACTTGACTCTGGTGTGATCCACGACCTGTACACGGTTATGTCATAGCGTATCCATCATTGCTCGAGTGTCAAGCTTGAGACAATCTTGTCAAGTGAATACCTCAAGATTGTTCAAGCTTCGATTCCAGGCTATGTTCACCTCTTCGATCTTCTCCATTCTCCAGGTATACCTCAGTGTCGCCCTCTTTAATTTCTTCATTTTTATTCAAAGAGCGTGCCCCCCCACACACATACACACCTTATTCTTCATCTGAGTAGCTATTCCCCTTCACCAAACTACCTAGATCTTCATTGTCTTCTCCAATTACATCCTTCTCTTCTCCACGGTCCACTCCACCTCGACCTTCTTCTTCCTTCTGCAAGAAGGAAGACCCACCTAGGGCTCCATTCTGACCATGTTCACTAGCCATCCGTTCGCCCTCATTTCACTCTAGAATAATCCCATATGCTTCATCTATAGAGCTAACAACTACATCCACCCAAACCACTTCATTGTCTGAGATTTTGAAGTGGTTGTGTTTAATCCCTCTGCATCCGATGAGCAACCATTGACCCACTATTCCACAGAGCTCGGACCTCTCCAAGTCACCATCATCTTTACCACATAACTGTGAAACTTCGTCACCCCTCGGCTGAGTTAGAGTAACATGGAGGAAAGTGTACATCCTTGCCGGAGCACCGCGAGTCTACCACCGTACATTGAGGAGGAAAATCAGTTTCAAGCAACAAATACATTTCGATTATTTTGATTGAACGGTCCTGATGAGTCTCTAGCCGCCCTCCTAGCCACACAACCTCGGGTGACCCGCATCTACCCGAATGCATCAAAGCCACCCATGTGGCACGAACCTCAAGCGTGCCCCAAGCCTTATTCTGGACTTGGAGCCGCTGACGAGCCATGAAAACCCTACTTCAATTGATGTGAATTATCGTTTAAATTTGTCATTTCGTTGTAGGCAGTAATTCGGAAATAATCCAGAAATAAACACAAGAATTTATCAATTTTTAATCAGAGTGGTTTTATGTTTATTTTACTTGGGCAAGTCCCAAGGTGGAACTCAAGGAGGCAAATGAATAACCTAGAATTGTGTCTATCAAAATTTGTGCACAGTTTTTGAGGCAGTATCTTTTTTGTATTTTTATGCAATTTTGGAATACAAAATGCAAATGTGGCCAATTTAGGGACTATAAAGAAATTTTCAATCAAACGATGTCCAAAATTATGAAACTTGGACGAGATGTATCTTATGATGAAATGAATACAATGAATTTCTTTTGGAATTTTTGGATGCAAGATAAATATTTAATGAATTTAGGAATGCAAACAAAGTGAATTCTAATAATTAATTATAATAAATGTTGAAACTATTTTTTTCAAGGGATAAAATTATCCAAGATCTATCACTAGATGATTGATCTTAGAAAAATCCTAAACCTTTAAAATACGAGATTTAATACCTATTAAAAATTAAAGATTAAAATATGCAAAATGATTTTTATAGGGAAAATCATGCATGCAAATGCAATTCTTTTTTGTCATAATGTGAAATACAACTAATTCTATAATTCGTGAATTTTTTGTAATTTTTCGAGCTATGATTAAATAAATATGAATTTATGAGCACATATTAGATAAAATATGCAATTTTCCATAGAATCAATTAATACTAATTAACCACAGTGCATAAAAATATCACAAATATGCTATAATGTCAAGAATTAGTTGAACAACACAATGCTATTTTTGGAATAATAAAAAAGATGAGATGAAGAGGTTCCAAATAAAGGGGGAACACATGGTTCTTAATGCAATATTCCAATAATTAAATAATGCATAAAATACAGAAAGAGGGTCAAACTGTAATTACCTAAACCTGGGGGGAGGGGGTTACTGCAAAATTTCCTAGAAGGCACATGCGAAGCACGTGTCCCCATGCCGGTTGGAGCTGGATACAATTATGGGGACCTTCAAGGGCTCGGACGCAATTCTTCTTCTTAGCCACGTGCGAGGCGCATGCACAGGGAGCCCTGGACGCGAGGCTCAGACCGAACCTCCAGATGGGAAGCACAGGTTGCTGCGGAACACCCAAGGCAAGTGGTTCAGACCAAGGCCTGGATGGTTGACGCGGAGCACCTCTGGTCATTTTATGGCAGCTTGATCCAACGGCGGAGCGTAAGCGTTGATTAACGGCTAGATCAAGAGAGGAGAGGACATCTGATGGTCGCTGCTTGTCGCCCTTCTCTCTTGGTTGTTCTTCCCTATATTATATTGACCGTAGTATCGAAGCTCCAATCCTTATCCTACGATAGCTATAGCACACAACGACAGGACGAGAAGTGGTGGAGCGACTGCAGATGACGATTGACGATGGGTGACACACGGTCGGAGGGCGTCGAGGCAGGAGGTGTTGGAATCCTTCGGCGTGGCTCCAGCCTTCGAAGACGGAGTGGTAAGGGGGTCGATGACAATGACTCCTGGATCTGGCCAGGAGGCAACGATGAAGGAAAGGGTCCCGATATGATGTCAGGTCTTCGGTGGATGCGCAATGTGAAGTGGAGGGCATGGCTGGGCGATTGGCATTGAGGGAGAGTTGATAGAATTGCATGGAGGAGATGAGGGAGCCGTGAGCCTCTAGTGAAGTCGATGAGGAGTGAGGGTAGAGATGGGTCGATGACCGATGGGGCGGAGCAACAGATGATGGAATAAGATGAACGGGTGGAAAGGGGAAGTACCTGATGAAGAAGGCTCGACGGCGATGGATTGGCCGGAGCTCGGCAGTCGCTGAGGAGCGAGCAACTATGAGGAGGGATCCTTGGATCACGCCAAGCTTGAGGCAGCTAAGATGCTCTCATCGTCTCCCGTGGTGGTTTCGCCTATGCTGATGTAAAGGAGGATGAGGAGCAAGGGGAGGGGCCACAATGTTAAATAGGATAGGCGAGGGTGTCAGAGATGGAAGGTATGCGACGACGATCTGATTGAGGATCGCGGTGAAGATTGGAAACTAAATCGAAGATGGGATTCTAAGAAGACGAGTTGAGAATGGGAGATCAGATCTTGGTGATGGTTGTGCCCAGGATGGAATGTGGAGAGACGATGTTGGTGTAGGCCATAGATGGAAGGAGACCAGTGAGGGAGGTGATCGCGTGCGAGAAGGGCGGCAGGCGGCGGAGCCCTCGATTGGGAAAGAGGAAGGAGGATGACGACGCACAACGACCGTCCGATCAACCGAGATCGGATGACCCAGATGCTGCCATGTGCCAACCTTTTATTTTAATTTTAATTTTAATTATTTATTTAATAAAATGAATTAAAAATAAGGCCAAAATGGGTAACACGTGGCGGCTCCAGGAGCTGCCACGTGTCAGCCCTAGAAAATTCAGAAAATTAAATACAAAGATAATCCAAAAAAAAAGTCAACGACCTATGATCAAAAAATTTTCTTCATGAATGTTATTTGTCTCGATGAGATCTACAACATTCATGAACAGACTAAAACTGATATCGCTCATTTGCACAAAGTGATATTTTTGGGGTATCCCAAGTACATTGAGTACCTTGATTTTTGGTTTTTCTAATTTTTTGTTACTTTAGACCAGGTAAAAAATCCAAAAATATGATAAATTCAAAATTAAATAGTTACACGTTAATCTATTTTTTGTATTTTTATTAAGTAAGAAAAAGAAGAAATAAAATAAAATGGAAAAATGTCAACTCTTGTACAGATTGTTGGTGAAGACTCGGACTTAGTTTCTTTGATTTCAAGCTCATTTTGGAATTGTATTTTTAAGCATTTTAATAAAACTTTCATCAAATAAAATAGATGAAAAAGAAATAAAATAAAATGAATTAAGTATGTACATAAAATAATAGGTCAAAAACCGCTAAAATACAAAATGTACAAAAGAGGCCCAAAATCTAACTTTCACATATGAGCTCTGATTCACTTGAAATTGGTCTTGTTTTGAAGGTATTTGAATGTACATTAGTTCAAAAGTGAATAGGATAAAATTGGACATTGGATAAGGAAGATATCGAGGTTTTAATATGCAAATCCTGCAATTAGGCGTTGGGTTTTTGGTCCACTTATTTGAGTTATTGATTTTTTTGTATTTTTCATTTATTCTTGTTAGTAATATGTACACAATGGAGGTGATTTCATATCATTTGTAGGCATGAATTAGTTAAAAATTAAGGAAGTTAGGCTATTTTACTGTTCAATTGGACTGGGATTTTTGGCTCCTTATTTTACGTAATAATACGTGATAAAATTGCAATTATTATTAATACATGCATGAATGTTAATTATGCAGAATAATAGATAAAATGCAGATGAATTTTGGGGATTTGAGCTTAAATAATGTATTTTAGAGTGATGAATATGAGATTCATCATCCCCCTATACTTAAACCATGCTCGTCCCTGAGCATCAAAAGAAATACAATGTGGTGAAATGAGATTGGTTTCCATACCAAGACCATGAGCAGAAGGTGAAAATGGAACTAGACCCGACCATTGGATTATTAATTTGGTAGAACTTCTAGGAGACTTAGGATTTTAAAATCAACAACCTTCAAGTTCTACACATCATTGTCACTGTTTCAGCTCAGAACTCATCTTAGATCAATCCCCTTCCCAAAGCATACCCTATGAACATTGAACATTCAACTCATGTGTGTGAAAGGTTTTAGCTCTTCCCATCCAGAATGCTGGACTACCATGCAAACCTCATCTCCAGTAACTCGTCCTCAAGGAATCAGGTATTTCCTTCTAAGATCTGTCGTTGTGTTCACAATCGAATAGAGGGAGAAATTAAAAGAAGTGGAAAAGAACTAGAAAGTGACCGGTGTAGTCACCTCTCCTTGTGAAGTCGGCCAATTTAGCCAAGTCTCCACCAAGATCTGCATGTTTTCTTGAAGCTTGGATCTTTTTTTAGTCAAATGTTTATTTGGTAGTAGGCTTCTTTGTGTTTGGATACTTGGTAGTTTATTAGGGATCTTGTTGTGCCCCTATGGATATGGAAACTTTTTTTCTGTGCATGTTTTGGGGTCTTAGAAAAAATTATGCCCAGTTGTCCATCCTTTTCCGAAGCTTTATTTCAACCCATACTCCGGTCTTTAGATGTCCACGCTACCAGAAAAAAAACTCACATAGTCTTCCATCTCCCCGTCTGAGTTGAGCTAATGCGTAGTGCGAGAGTACAAATTAATTCCTTATTCCAGAGTCGTACCCAGATATAGAGATCAGATTAGACACTAAGAGTCAAACACTGCACATTGTCAAGTGGAAATTGAAGAATTAAGTCAACGACTTGAGGCTCGTAAATTCCTATTTATCGGTGAAGTTCCTATGAAAATTTGGTGGATTAAGTTTAAGTTCAGACCACTCTCGATTTCTGCTCATAATTCGGTTCAGAACCCAAGGGCTTTTCACAAATGCAAATGAATGTAATACTGGATGAAGTGCAGGTGTGTGAAATGCAGACTTTTTTTTTGTGAATTTGTTTTATTAATGCAAGGATTTTTTTTACAAAATTTTTAGTTAGACACAGTCAGTGTTAGTTGCAAAATTCTTTCTCTTTTTTTGATTAAGTTAATTACCCACCCCGTAAATACATATAGACACACGAAAGTACGAGCATGGGTAAAATATATACATAGTATATATACACACCCCCTATACTTAGCGAGTGTTGTGTCCTCAGAGCACAAGAAGCGTAGAGAAGACATAGCTCGGGCTAAGCGTAAGAGAGTGATAAAGAGAAAGAAAATGATAGCTCGGTTCATCCCCATATACTTAGGCTGTAAACAATGTAAGTATAGAAGAAGAGAGAAAATGAGGCGGTGGGGATATGTGAATGAGGAGAGTATATACAGATGGGTATCGGTTTCCCTTATACTTAGGCTCTCGGTCAGCCTAAGTACAGAAGAAGGGTGGAAATGGAGTGACTGTGAGAAGGATTGGGTGAAGAGAGTGGTACATACAGATGGCATCTTTTCCCCCCCATACTTAGGCCTTGGCCTAAATAGATGAACAAGATGTATAAGGAAACCGACGGGATCGGGATGGAGGGTGTGAAGAATAAAGATGATATGTACATCTTGTGTCTGACTACTTTTCTTCATATAGGGTGATTTGATGAGTCTTCAATGTGCTTGCTCTGCATGAAGTAGATGACCTCAGCTTGGGTTGTCTGCTCTTTAGATGATTCTACATATAGTTTCAGCAATTTCCCATTCACTGAGAAAGGTTGTGCACCATTTTTGAGTTCGGCAATATCAACACTTCCATTGGTATGCACATCGATGGCAATGTAGGGACGTGTCCATTTTGATTTGAGTTTCCATTGAAGAATCTTCAACCGGGCATTGAACAACCACAGTTTCTGCCCTGGGACAAAGGTCTTATGCCTAATGTGTCTGTCATGCCATCTCTTGACCTTGTCCTTATAGATCACACTATTGTCATATGCTCGGTTTCGGATTTCAATTAGCTCATTCAGATTTAAGTCACGGCATAATTTTCCAATTTGACTACTCTAATTAAGCTTCTTTATCGCCCATTCTGATTTGTGAATTAGCTCTGCGGGTAAATGGCATGGTTTGCCATAGATCATCCTAAAAGGTGAAGTATCGAGTGGAGTCCTGTAGGCTGTCCTATAAGCCCACAAAACCTAGTCCAAAAGTTGAGACTAGTTCTTCCTATCGGGACGGACTAACTTCTGAAGAATACCCTTCACCTCTCTATTAGAAACCTCTGCCATGCCATTGGATTGTGGGTGGTAAGGATGGACTATTCTATGCTTGAATTTATATTCCTTATCCAATGATATCATTTCTCTATTCACAAAGTGGCTACCCCCATATGAAATCAAAACCTTTGGTACCCTAAAACTCTCAATGATATGATCCTTGATAAACTTACAGAAGATTTTTCTATCTGCAGTTTGGGTTGGGAATGCCTCCACCATCTTGACAAATAATCAACCGCTAACAAGATGTACTCAAATCCATGGCTACTTGGAAAAGGACCCATAAAATCAATTCCCCATGCATCGAAAACATCACATAAAATCATTGGTTGCATGGGCATTTCATCTCTATATCCAACAGTCCCTCCCATGCTTTGACAAATCGGGCACGACCGTACAAAATCATTGGCATCTCTAAATAAGGCCAGCCAGTGAAATCCACATTGGAGTACCTTGTGCACGGTTCGCTTTCCCGAATGGTGTCCTCCAACCTCAAGTGAATGACATTGTGTGAGGACACTCCAGTATTCCTCCTGAGTAATACATCTTCGCCATTCGCAATCCAATCCTTCATAGAAAAGGAACGGATCATCCCTATGGTATTTTCTCGAATCCGACTTCAGTCGGTCAATTCTGCTCTTAGTTCAACCTAAGAGAACTTTCTTGGAGACGAGATAATTCACTATGTCAGAGTACCATGGGAGTGAGTCAGTAACACAAACTGACTAGTCTGGAAAAGTCTCTTTAATTGGTCCAATATCAGATTTATCATTTTGCTCAATTCGGCAAAGGTGATCAGCCACAACATTCTTTGTCCCAGGTTTATCCTTTATTTTCAAATTAAATTTCTTAGATTATAAGATCCATCTCAAAAGACGTGCCTTTGCATCCTTCTTTTCCATTAGATATCTGATTGCTGTGTGATCAGTAAAAATTGTCACCTTAGAGCCAATATATATGATCTGAATTTTTCTAGGGCCCAAACTACCGTGAGCATTTCCTTTTTAGTCACCGTATAATTTCTTTGTGTAGGATCGAAAACTTTACTCGCATAGTGAATCACATATATCCCTTCTCGTATTTGTCCAAGCACAACCCCGAAAGAAAAATCTGATGCATCAGTCATGATCTCAAAGGGAAGAGACCAATCGGGAGCTTGTAATATCGGTGATTCAAATATTTCCTTTTTCAGGAGCTCGAAGGCCTCTAAACACTTGTGATTTACAATGAACTCAATGTCTTTTTCCAAAGACCTCAGTCAGTGGGCAGACGATCTTTGAAAAAACAGGAATAAATCTTCGATGAAATCCAACATGTCGTAAGAATGACCACACTGACTTTACGTTGGTTGGTGGTTGAAGTTTCTTGATCACATCCACCTTGGCAGGGGCAACCTCCATTCCCATTTTGGAGATCAAGTGCCCCAACACGATACCCTATGTCACCATATAGTGACTTTTCTCCCAGAAGAGTACCAAATTAACCTCCCTACATCTCGTGAGGACTCGGTCCAAGTGTGCTAAACGTGTATCAAATGAATCACCATGGACCGAGAAGTCATCCATGAAGACTTCCAGGAAGTTTCCCACCATTTCGGCAAATACAACGATCATGCACCGCTGAAATGTGTTCGGGGCATTACGAAGCCCGAATGGCATGCGCTTAAATGCGTAAGTGCCAAAAGGACATGTAAATATGGACTTTTCCTGATCTTCAGGAGCGATGGCTACCTGATTGTAGACTGAGTACCCATCAAGAAAATAAAAGAATGCTTTCCCTACAAGTCTCTCTAATATTTGATCAATAAATGGCAGTGGAAAGTAATATTTCTTGGTCGCAGCTTTCATGTGCATGTAATCGACACAAACACGTCATGACGTGGGTACTCGTGTTGCGATCTCTACCCCCTCCTCGTTGAGACCATCTGGATTCCTGACTTCTTCAAGACAACATAAAGGGGGCCACCCACTTGGAGTCTGAAATAGGGTATATAAACCCTGCTTTGCACCATTTCTCAATCTCTTTCTTAACTACTTCCTAAAGATTAGGGTTTAATCTTCTCTGAAATTCACGGGAAGGTCTTGCATTATCCTCAACATATATTTGGTGAGAGTAGAGAGCGGGGTTAATCCCCACGAGATCTGACACAATCCAACCAATGGCCTTACGATTCCACTCAAGAACTTCAAGCAATCTCAATTCTTGGTCTTCAATTAATAACGAGCTAATGATCATAGGAAATATCTCTTTAGGTCCCGCAAGAAATGCATATTTGAGTGTAGGAGGAAGTGGTTTCAGCTCTGGCAAATTTGAATCATTAATTACGTCCGGCTGAATGGCTTTTGAGTTTGGCTCTGTGTTGGATGAATGTGTATCAATCTATGATGTGTTTTCTACCAATTATGATGCAAGGTGAGTTGGATCGCAAAAATAATGCAGTAATTCGGCCAAAGCTGTGTTTGACTCATCTTCTAAATTCCTTGTATGTCCCGTAGAAGATGGGACCAACAAATCCAGAGGGATTTCTATGTCATCAAGGGTATAGGTATCTGTGTCTCATAATAATTCAGGCAACACCTGGCAAACTGCACCGTGCACTGTTTCTTCTTCTGATGAGGGGATCTTACTCTGAACTTCTAGAAGTTGATGCCAAGGCCCATTAGTGCTAATGAACTTGCATTCTGAAGATTATGAGTAATCGGTGGTAGATTTGGAGTCGGGTCTTTGCCACTTTGTGTGCTTCATCTCCAAGTCCACCTCTCCGCCTGGAGAGCAGAATTTCATCATTCCTGTACCATAATCGAATACTGCTCCAGCAGTCTACAAAAATGGTCTTCCAAGAATGATTTGAGATTCTCTCCAATGGTTTGTGGTTTACATATCAAGGACAGTGAAGTCTACTTTGTACTCCGTCCCCTCAACCAAGATGACCTTGTTCTTCACTTCTCCCTTAGGACTTTTAGTGGATTTATCAACAAATTGGAGTAGAGATAATGATTTTCTGAGAGGTCCTAACTCCAGTTTGTAGTATAAGGCTAAGGGTATAAGATCGATTGAAGAACCATTATCTACTAGTGTGCATGCAAACACAATGCCGCCGATGCGACTCTCCACATAGTGAGCACCCATGTCCCTCTTCTTTCTTGGTAGATGCTGATTTTTGACACATTTGGTAGTTGTCACCGTCAAGATATGAGTCTCCACAAATTGACTTGGTTTCTTCCTGCGAGTCCGGGTGGGAGTGCATTTCATTTTCATGTATTTTTGAAACGCTAGATTATTAGCCACATATTGATCAAATGGTACTTTGACTGGAATGTTTTCTTGGAAAAATCGTGCCATTTCTGGATCATCTTGAATGATTTTCTTTGGTTTGCGTTTTCCTCCCATAAGAGCACGGGGAAAGGGAATGGAAGCAGTCGAGACAGGAGATAAAGAACCCGAATCATAAATAAGAGCATTTTTATTAGAAATGGAGGTCTTATTAAAATTATTTTTATTTTTCTGCTGATAATAATCAAAATAATATTACTGAAAAGATGAAAAGGTATATTTGCAGCAACTGGAGGTGTAAGGTCCTCGGTAGACTCCATGGATGCTTTTCATTTCTCATGTGCTGGAATCTTCATTGGTAGTGAATTCAGATTTCCTTCTTCTTCACTTTCGGAAGTATCCTCCGATTGATCTCCCGAGTCTTCTTGATCCATTCTTGCTCGATCAGGCACGTCCACGGTCCTTCTGCTCCTAAGTGACATAGCATTAATATTGTCAAACGAAAGGATCTCATGTTCAGATATGGGAAAGTCTGAGTAGTATACCTGGCCAGTTTGTTGGGAAGATTGAGATTTATTCAGGTTATTAGGGTTAGCTTGAACTTGGGCGGGAATGGTTGTTTCATGAGCTGTCTATTCATCTCTCAAACGGGACAAGCGATTAATATCAATCCGTAGATCTTGGAGTTCATTTCGAAAATAACGAATTTCCTCAAGCATTTGTTGCTAGATATCCATAGGTTCTGTCTAAGAGTTGGATGGCTGAGATGGTTGCTTTGAAGGACGACCTTGTGGTGCTTGGTATAGCTGTCGGTATTGCTAGGATGCCTATTGGTATTGGTTCTAGCGGTTGTACAGTTGTTGCTGTTGTTTCTGATGTTGGGACAGGGCAGTATTCTGATTGTGCTGTGGGACGGGTGGAAATGCGGCATTATAGAAAGTGATGGGACGTTGGTAAGGCTGACGGTCCCTGTATTACCCTACCGGGCAAGGTCTTAAGTATACCAAATGTCGTTCACCTCAAACACCAGAGGTGGTATCTCTTCAATAATCTCAGCTGGTGAGGATGATTTCTGGAAAGGTTGGATATAGGATTGGTCCTGCACCCATTGTGTTGTTGTTATGATCCCATCTGCTCCTGGATGTGATGCACTCGATAAATGGGAACAGTGGATGTCGCTGTAGCTGGTACCCCGATCTTGGATACCTTCTCAGTCAGCTCCTCCATTTGCTTTGGAAACTGGGAGATCCTGTTGTCGTTGTCGTTCATCCTCTTGTTAATATGATCCACAACCGCTAACTTATCAGTGATTATGCTCATTTGGAATCAAATCTTCAACTATTTCTTCAATAGCCTGCTTTTCTCCTTTAGATTGAAGTGTGTTAAGGGATCGGTATACGCCCTACTGGCAATCTATGTGCGACTTTTATCAGCCATTTGCTCCAATAGTTTCCAGACGGTTTCGGCACTCATGGTGTATAGTTCCCTCCGCAGGCAACGCTCACTAATCCATGTATCTCGTAGCTGAGGCTAGAATAGAGGGACTGGACCAAGATGTTGTCATCCAGATCATGGCACAGACACTTTTGTAGTAAATCTTTAAATCTGTCACATACATCGTAGAATGGTTCATTGGGCATATGAGAGAAACTAGTGATACATGTCCTTATCTGATTGGTTCTACTCTAAGGGTAGAATTTTTTAAGAACAGATTCTTGAACTGATCATAGGTGGTCACTGTCACTCTTAAATTCTTTACCCAGTAGTCTACCTTTCCTTTCAAGGCAAAAGGAAGTGCAGTGAGACGAATGTAATCCTGGATGACATGGGAATGCCTCAGATTAGAGCATACTAGCTCCAAGTCCCGTAAAAATTCATAGGGTTCTTCTGCAGCATTACCATGAAATTGTGGCAATTGGCTCAAGAAATGTAGTTTCAATTCATAGTTTATTTCTGGCTCAAGTGGCTGCAAATAATTTCTCACTCCGTACTGGCCAGGGTTGTATGCTGCTTCCATTGGCAGGTCTCCCCCAACATTTAACTGCTATATTTGTTCTCTCAATAAAAGCTGTTGCTGCTCAGATGTAGCCAATATTGCCAAAATCATCTGCATCATATCTTCATTGGGTTCATCTTCATGATTTCTTTTCTTGGGAGGTATCTTCTTCAAATTCTTTTCTTCTTCTTCACCTTCATAATGCGAGAAACCAGAGTCAATAGAATGGAAAGAATCAGAATAAGAATCATCGAGATGAGAGTCTCCCTCGATGTGATTATGAAATAGAGAGAGTATGGGTTTGACCTCCCTCCAGGAAGATGAAGGAATCATAAGAAGAGGATTCATGGGAAAGGTGCCCCCGAATCCAAGGTAGTCCGGAGTAAGAGTGTCCTGAACCTTTGAGATTGGTAAGTTTGTGGTGGACAGTGGAGGGTTCACAGAGTCCGAACAAAATTCACCACAATCTTCCATTCTTGATTTCAAATGATTTGGAAAAGGGTTACGATTCATGATGCAGGCACAAGTGTGCGGTATTCGATGATTATCTTAAATCTGTGCACAACACAAACACAATATTGATCCTTGTTTCACCAACTCACATAGTAAAGGGTGCAAGAGTTCGACCAATTATCTTGCCAATTTTAATTGGTGATAATTAAAATCTTGTAAACGTTTAAGCGAGCTGTTAGGTGCCAGAAATTTTTCTTAAAAACTGGCCCAAATTCCTACGACTAGTTGCATCCGCTTTCAACCAGTATGGGTGTAAGTACGGACTGTAAAATGACTACCTTGATACTTGAGGACGAAGCCTTACACAATGTCCTTTAAAGCATCCCACTCTGCTAAGGAAATCCAGACCGTTTACCGACTACCCGTATTCCTCATTGAGAAGTAGCCAATCGTTTTTAGCTCTATCCTAGTGTTCATCTCTCTCCTCTCTGCAAGATAAATGAATACAAGATCGGGGTTACTCTCCCGCAAAATTTCTTGATTTTATGAGTTAATTTAGTCAGCTTTGTTTAGCAGTCCTAATTTTAATTAGGCGATCACTGAAAAATTAGATGACCACAAATGCACGTCTACCGTCTAGTCCCAATTTCCTTTGATTTTAAGTGACAAAACATGAGGGAGGAATTCGAAAAAAGCCGATGCACGTGAAAAACATGATGTATGCTCAGTTACAAGACTTACAATGATTCCTCGCAATCTCCATGTGGGATGCAGTATAAGAATTGAAAGATTTATTCTAAATGAATGCAAGATGATAGAAACTACACCTAGCAGACAATTCTATTAGCCATGAAGAATTGATTTGAATTTGACTAAGTTGAACAATCTAATGTATGTCTCAATTAATGTGAAGTGTGGTCCTAGGTTCTACGAGCACAATCAAAAATTTTAGAAGCTCTAATAGCCACATATGCATGTCTAACCTATGATTCACTCAAGTCAAACCCCACCCTCACCAAAGAGTGAAACATGCCACAACACACCACAGAAAGAGTTCAAGGTCTTGTTAACATGCGAGAGTACAAACTGACACCGATGTAAATGAACAAATATCTACAAAAATTAAATTGCAGAAAATAAATCTTAGACTCTACGCTCTCTCACGACTCGAACTGATCTTATAATGTGGATTGGTAGTCGGTGAAGATGCGTCGATTTTGAGAGAATCGCTCCACGTACGTCGGGTACCTCAGACGAAAAATAAGAGAGAGAATGTAAGAGAGTGATATAAAAATAAATAAAAAAAATAAAATAAGGGAATAAATATTGTAAATAAAATAAAATTAAATGCAAGAAAAGAAAAATATGGAAAATATACAGTGAAGATTCGGGGGTCAGACTACCCGAATGTGGAAAATCGAACACAGTTTTTTTTGGACAAAAATCTAAGCCATTTGCCTCCCCGACAACATCGCCATCTGACGAGCTTGAAAATCCTACTTTACTTGATGCGAATTATCGTTTAAATTTATCGTTTCATTGTAGGCAAGAGTTTGGAGTCAGTCAAGAAATAACCACAAGAGTTTATCAATTTTTAATCGGAGTGGTATTATGTTTATTTTACTTGGGCAAGTCCCAAGGTCGAATTCAAGGAAGCAAAGAAACAACCTAGAATTATGTCTATCAAAGTTTGTGCACAGCTAGTTTGTTTTTTGTATTTTTTTATGAAATTTTGGAATACAAAATGCAAATGTGACCAAATTTAGGGACTAAAAAGCAATTTTCAACCAAACAATGTTCGAAAATTATGAAACTCGGCTGAGATGTATCTTATGTTTAAATGAATGCACTGTAATATTTTTGGAATTTTTGGATGCAAGATAAATATTTAATGAATTTATGAATGCAAACAAAGTGAATTTCAATAATTAATTATAATAAATATTAGAACTATTTATTTTCAAGGAATAAAATTATCCAAGATCTATCAATAGGTGATTGATCTCAGAAAAATCCTAAACCTTAAAAATACAAGATTTAATACCTTAAAAATTAAAGATTGTAATATGCAAAATGATTTTTTATAGGGAAAACTATGCATACAAATGCAATTATTTTTTGGCATAATGTGATATACAACTAATTCTATGATCCTTCAAATTTTGGCAATTTTTTGAGTGATGGTTAATTAAATATGAATTTATGAGCACAGATTTGACAAAATATGCAATTTTCCACAGAATCAATTAATACTATATTAATCACAGTACATAAAAATATCACAAATATGCCATAATGTCAAGAATTAGTTGAACAACACAATGCTATTTTTGGAATAATAAAAAGATGCGATGAAGAGGTTCCAAATAAAGGGGGAACACATTGTTCTCAATGTAATATTCCAATAATTAGATAATGCAGAAAATACATAACAAGGGTCAAACTGTAATTACCTAAACCCCGAGGGGGTTACTGCAAAATTTCTTAGAGGGCACGTGCGAAGCACGTGTCCCCAGGCCGGCTGGAGCTAGATAAAATTATGGAGACCTTTAAGGGCTCGGATGCAATTCTTCTTCTTAGCCGTGTGCGAGGCGCGCATAGGGAGCTCTGGATGTGAGGCTCGGACCGAGCCTCCAGATGGGAAGCACAGGTTGTTGTGGAACACCCTAGGCAAGTGGTTAGAACCAAGGCCCGGATGGTTGACGTGGAGCTCCTTTGGCCGTTTGATTGCAGCTTGATCTAGCGACAGAGCGTAAGCGCTGATTAACAGCTAGATCAAGAGAGGAGAGGACATCTGACGGTTGCTGTTGGTCATCCTTCTCTCCTGGTTGTTCTTCCCTCTTTTATATTGACCGTAGGATCGAAACTCCAATCCTGATCCTACGGTAGCTGTAGCACGCGATGACAGGACGGGAAGGTGGTGGAGCCGTTGTGGATGACAGTTGACGGTGGCCAACACACGACCGGAGGGCGTCGGGGCAGGAGGTGTTGGAATCCTTCGGTGTGGCTCCAACCTCCAGAGACGTAGTGGCATGGGGGTCGATGATGATGACTCCTGGCTCTGGCCAGGAGGTGACGATGAAGGAAGGGTTCCCGATGTGATGTCGGGCCTCCGATGGATGTGCAACGTGAAGTGGAGGGCACAGCTGGGCGATTGACATTGAGGGCAAGTAGATAGAGTTACGTGGAGGAGACGAGGGAGGTATGAGCATACGGTGAAGTCGATGAGGAGCGAGCGTATAGATGGGTCGATGATCGATGGAGCAGAGCAACCGATGATGGAAGAAGATAAACGGGTGGAAAGGGGAAGTACCTGACGAAGAAGGCTCGATGGTGATGGATTGGCTGGAGTTCGGCAGTCGTTGAGGAGAGCGATGCTACGAGGTGGGATACTCAGATCACACCAAGCTCGAGGCAGCCGGAGATGCTGTCACCGTCTCCCGTGATGGTTACTCCTATGCTGATGTAAAGGTGGATGAAGAGCAAGGGGAGGGGTGGTGGTGTTAAATAGGATAGGCGAGGGTGTCGGAGATGGAAGCTATGCGATGTCGATCTGATTGAGGATCGCGATGAAGATTGGAAATGCAATCAGAGACGAGATTCTAAGAAGACGAATTGGGAATGGGAGATTAGATCTTCAAGATGGACGTGCCCAAGATGGAAGGTGGAGAGATGATGATGGCGTCGACCATAGATGGAAGGAGATCGACGAGGGAGGTGGTCGCGTGCAAGAAGGGCGAAGGGCGGTGGAGCCCCCGATTGGGAAAGAGGAAGGAGGATGACGACGCGCAGCGATCGTCCGATCGGCCAGCCCAGATGCTGCCACATGACAACCTTTTATTTAATTTTAATTTTCTGTTTATTTTTTTAAAACAGAATAAAAATAAGGCCGAAAATGGGTGACATGTGGTAGCTCCAGAAGCTACCACTATCAGCCCTAGAAAATTCAAAAAATTAAATACAAAGATAATTAAAAAAGAAATAGTAAACGACCTTGGATCGAAAAATTTTCCTCTCAAAAGTTGTTCATCTCGATGAGATCTACAACATTCATGAAGAGACCAAAATCGAAATTGCTCATTTGCACGAAGTGATATTTTTGGGGTATCCCATGTACATAGAATACCTTAGTTTTTAGGTTTTCTAATTTTTTTGTTATTTTTAAACCAAATAAAAAAATCGAAAAAATATATGATAAAAACAAGGTAAATAGTTACAAATTAATCTATTTTTTTTGGATTTTTATTAAGTAAAAAAAAGAAATAAACTAAAATGCGAAAATGACAACTTGTGTAAAGACTGATGGCGAAGACTCAGACTCAGTTAGTTTTTTTATTTCAAGCCCATTTTGGATTGTATTTTTAAGCAATTTAAAAAACCTTTATCAAAGAAAATAAATAAAAAAGAGATAAAATAAAATGAGTTAATTATGTACATAAAATAATAGGTCAAAAACCGCTAAAATACAAAATGTACAAAAGAGGCCCAAAACCCAACTTTCACATATGAGCTCTGATTCACTTGATCTTGGTCTTATTTTAAAGGTATTTGAATGTACATGAGTTAAAAAGTGAATAGGATCGAATTGGACAATGGATGAGGAAGATATCGAGGTTTTAGTCTGGAAATCTTCCAATTAGGGTTTGGATTTTTGGTCCACTTATTTGGGTTAATGATTTTTTTGTAATTTTCTTTATTCTTGTTAGTAATATGTACACAATGGAGGTGGTTTTAGATCATTTGGAGTTAGCATGAGTTAGTTAAAAATCAAGGAAGTTAGGCTATTTTACAGGTCATCTAGACTGTGATTTTTACTCCTTATTTTATGCAATAATAAGTAATAAAAATGCAATTATTATTAATGCATGCATGATTGCTAATTATGCAGAATAATGTATAAAATGCAGATGAATTTTGGGGATTTGAGCTTAATTAATGTATTTTAGAGTGATGAATCTGAGATTCATCATCCGCATGCACCTCACACGTGCCTTTGGGAAATTTGAAAGCATACCCTGATGACTCTACTTAATTACAGAGATAACCTCGTGCACTAGGAATATTGCAAGATACACCCATTGGCTCTGTGAATTTATATATTAGTCATTTTTGGACCATTTTGTGATTATTTATTTATTTATTTTAAATTGTGCTTTTTCTTGCATTTAATCCTTGGAATAAATGCTTAATGACTTCTGCATCTTTAATACATTTTCGATTATCTTTTTTTAAAGCTCCGTTCATGATCTTTTTAATGGCATAATTTATTATAGGATGTGTCTCGTGAATTTTCAATAATTAATCAGAGAAGCATACTATTTGTTTTATCTAAATTCAATTGTCATTAATTCACCTCAGCTTAATTTTTCATCTTATTTGGATCTCGATTTGCTTGATGTATGTAGAATTTAATTAGGTAACCAACTAATTGATTCAAATATCATTTACATCTTGATTAGGTGCTTAAAATACATTAAGCAAAGTAAGTAGTCTTTGAACCATGTGTATTGATTAATAAGGTGAAATTGGATCTAGGCACTGAATATGAACTAGGATTAATTTATGTTTAATTAAATATAATGTTTACCATTAAATTCAGGGGCATTTTAGTGTGTTGTGTTGTGCTTATTTTTTATGTGCTTTGAATCGTATTGCATTTTGTAGCATCACATTAATTTGCATTTAGAAAGACCAAAGAAATAGCATGCATTCATATGTCTTAGTATGTTGACTAAGATATATTTCAAGATTCACTTGACCTAGATATTTAAACCCTAATTCGATCACCTAATTTCTCATGTCCTTGTGTTCGACCGTGGACTTATCCAGGTATAAATTAAGCCAATCCATCTTCTCAAGGTATTTAGCTTGGTTCTGTTGAACTCCTAATTGGCTCATACTACAATTTGACATAATTAACTTAGCCAATTAGAACTTCAATCGGATGGCGTTGTTGCCGTGGACGTAGCATCATAACGCCATTTACTTAGGTTTAAATATTTAGTTTAAGTGTTTTTAGTGATATTTAGGTCAACTGTTTATTTTTATTGACTATGTTTGGTTTTGTTGGCTTTGTTTATGTGTCGTTTTGTTGTAAGCTTGTTATCTCTTCTATGCATCTAACCATAAGTTGCTTTGGCAGGGCACGTGGAACCGATCACTATAGAGGTGACATGAAGGAGACGAGCTTGGAGCTCGAGCTGAGTTGAGTCTAAGACAGCTGAATCGAGTTGAAGAGATAGTTGGGAGAATTAAATATTGTACATTATTTATTATAATTAATTTGTAATATTTAATTATGTCATTTACAATGGTGCTTGATTGATAACTCATGTTTGTGAAAAGAGATATCTTAACTTATTATTCGTGGTGTGTCAAGATCTGTTTCATCCTTTCCTAAGGGAAGGGCTCCATTAGAGTGGTCGATTTAAGGACAAGGACCCGCACAAAAAGAGCTATTAGATCTCTATTTGTGCTCGATTAAATTAGGCTAGACATCTCAAAGATTCATTATTAAGGCATATGCACACCATTCTACTTAGCTCCAAATTATATCTGATTCTTTCATGCTAATAAAACTCTTATTTAGTTGTGGCTTTCTTCGTCTTGCATGTGTCTAGAGTAAATTTTCAAATATAATCTTGCATAATACATGAAGAGTGTTGGGAGTCATTGTGAATATAACCTCTTCTGAGCATTCATCATATATTCTTGTTTGCTTTCTGTTTTCTGATTCCTTTCCCTTGTTTTATAACATGAGATCGATGAATCTTGATTCAACATGCTAAAATTGGTCAATTAGACTATGTTACCCAAAATCTATATGCATTTAATCATTAATATAACATCATTAGCATTCATACATGTGTAAATAATATTCACATTTCATCATGCATAATTGCATAAAATAAGGAATTAAAAATCCAAGTGTAAATTGATCTAAAAAGCTGCTAACTTCCCCTATTTTTAGTTAATTCATCCTAACTTCGATTGAACTTAAACCACTTCCATTATGTAGATATTACTAACAAGAATAAAGGAAAAATAAAAAAAATTGTTAACTCAAATAACTGATAAATAAACTAAAAATCTAATTTCACATTAGATAGACTAAAATGTGTATATCTTCCTCATACATTATCCGATTTTGGTCTACTCACTTTTAAAGTACTCCATTTTCAAATACCTTCAAAACAAGACCAATTTCATAAAGTTCGGAGCTCATACATGAAAGTTGGGTTTTAGGCCTCTTTTGCGCATTTTATCTTTTTGCGATTTTTACCCTGAGTTTCTATGTATATAATGAACCCATTTTATTTTATTTCTTTTTCTTTTATGTTCTTTTATGAAATTTTTATCAAGTGGTACAAAAATCCAAATCCAAATCAAGACTGAATTCAAAGAAATTGACTGTGTCCGAGTAACCTTTGTGAGTTTGTACAAAAATCTCTTATTTTGTACTTCTATTTTTTCTCTGTTTTATTATTTATTAAAAATACAAAAAAATATATTATTGAGTAATTTAGTATCTTTTATTTTATCATTTTTAAGATTTTTTTACCCTCTTTTAAAATAAAAAATACAAAACTCCAAAAAGTGATTTTCTATACACATGGAAAACCACCAAAAATACCACTTTGTACAGATGACCTGTTTTGCTCCCGATTTTTTCATGAAATTGTAGATCTCGTCAATATGAACAGCTTTTGTGAAGGAAATTTTTTGATCCGAGGTCTCCTATTTCTTTTCTATAATTTTTAATTTTTTGGGGTAACACGTGGCAGTCCCTTGGCGTGCCACGTGGCACCCCTACTCACTCCAGCCTGGTCATGTGCCTCACACGTGACCTCCCGTCCTCCCCTTCTTAAGCCGCATGTGTGCGGGACGTGCTGACCCACCCCTCTCTAGGCACGTGCGTAGCATGCGCCACACCATCACCCTCTTCCTCCAACGCTGCCTGCTCCGCCCCTCTCCCCAGCGATCATCCACTCCACTGGTCATAGCTCCTCCCTCGCATCTTCACCCTTGACTTTGCCTCTTTGATCATCTTCTTCTTTAGCTCCAAGCATTGCCCTCAAATCACTCGCAAAACCAAAACCCTCAACCTCGGTTCAATCTCCCTCGACGATTACGACCCTCCTCCTCCACAGATCCTTCATCGTCCCTTCCTACATGTAACGTCATCTCCCTCTTAACTTCTTCATCTCCAGCCATTATTCATATCTCCTACTATAAATCTCATGCCATATCCCTCTAACCAGGGCATCCGCCCTTCTTCCCTACAAGAGCCGGTGATAGTGGCTTGACGACTTCCATGGCGTGATCCAGAGGTCCTCCACCTTTGCTGTTGCTCTAAGCAACTGAGCCTCGCCGTGGCTCCTCCCCACGGTTGAGGCGATTACCCAAAGATCAGAGGAGCCTTATCTTCTCCACCTCTCTAGACCACCTTCCGCCCCAAGCTTCACCCTACAACAGCTCCATTCGTGCATAGTCGTGCGCACGTACCCCAGGCCACTATAGCAGCAACATCGCCTTCAACTCCCTTCTAACGCCTTCGTCCTCAAATCCCTGAAGCTCCCGTGCACATCCGCGCTTGAGCCTGCCCTCGCATCTCTGCCTCCACCCTCTGGACTCCCTGCTCCACCGCGCGCTCAACTGTGTGTGACGCCGCCCTCCGCCCGACGA
Source organism: Ottelia alismoides (assembly GCA_037367405.1). Classification (NCBI taxonomy): domain Eukaryota; kingdom Viridiplantae; phylum Streptophyta; class Magnoliopsida; order Alismatales; family Hydrocharitaceae; genus Ottelia; species Ottelia alismoides. Next base: position 535,555 of record JAZKJV010000235.1, read on the forward strand.
CTGCCTCTCCCCTTCGTCATTCAAGCTGCTGGATCGGGTTAAGCCCTTGATACAATGGCCCAAAAGCAACCACGTGTTTGGTCCCTGATCCTCATCCAATGCCTAGAGTCTCGAGATAACCGAAGCTCTGTCCAGCCTCCGCCACCGCCTCGGGGATCTGAACCACGAGCATCCTGCCACGCAGAGGTTCGGTCCCCAATCCGCATCCCCATGTCTCAAGCCTCACTGTACACATGAACCGTACGTGCGGTAGTTGGGAAAATTGCAATGGTGCCCCCGCTAGTTCCAGATACTACAGAGAAGCCCCCACCAACACAGTCATGCGTGCAACACGTGACACACAGGTGAATTTGCGAGGAGTCCCGTTCTTATTCAACTAATTATGAAAAGGCCCCCACCAGCAGAAGCACGTGCCCCGTACGTGGAGAACCTAGAAAAATTGGGCCAAAGCCCCACATAGTCTCTATATTTGCAGCTAAGTCCCTACATGGACCTATTTGAAAAGAAAACTCATATTTTTATTGCATTTTAGTCTGTGGATTTTGTTTATTGCATATTTGTCTCGTACGAACTCCAATTTTTACGCACAATATGTCATTTTGAAGCTTATTCCATGATCTTTCATATTAATATCTTGTGGACATATCTAAGGCTGATTACAGATGACAAATATTATTTGAACCTCTTAATTTGTGCTAGATTGATTATTGATATATGTGTGCTTCTTTGTTGAGAAAAGTTGATCTAACCTGCAGGGACCCATTTGAGGAGATTTGATTTGATTTATTATCCATTGATAATTGGTATTTTTAATGAATGAATTAATCTTTGCAGGGGTATACGTGAGGAGGTGAAACTAATCCATTTCCTTGATACTTTATTTGAGGAGTTTTGAGTTGATTAATATGCTAACTGTTGAACATTATTTTCAAGGAATCAATCTGTTGTTTGAGACTCGTGATATCTTTGATATTTTATATGATTAAACACCATTATTTTTTAGGATTAATTTACAACGAAATAAGGGGCCCGGGTGTCTTGATAAATTCTTGCAGGATAAAGCTTTGATATGTTGATCTTTTTGGCCTGCATCTGAAATACTGATTGATACATATTTCTATACTTAATTTCCTTTGATATGTGAACCTATTTTGAGGATTAAAGTGATCATATTTGTGGGATTAAAATTTCTAGTCACAGATCCTGTGATTATCCTCAATGTTTAGTTTTACATCTCATTTCATTGAATTTTATTTTTTCAACACAGAAATTAACATTACAACTAATTGATTATTTAAATTAATTTAAAACCACAACTAAAAAAATCATTGTTCCCTGTGTTCGACCTTGGTAGACTTGCCAAGTTAAAATATTTCACAACAATCAAAGATTGTGGTTTTAGATCAATCGAATTTCATCTACTGTACTGCAATTATCGATAATTAAAGAGGTAATCTTCGTGTTAATCAAATGGCTTTGTTGCCGAGGAACGATGAATTTTTATGGTTTTAAATTATTTTATGTAATTAATTTTTGTGAAAATAATATCTGTAACAATTTTTCCTTTCTTTTGCATTTTATTTTCTACATTTTTATTTTTGCATCTTTCTCTCGCTTTTAATACTAACCGTAATTTCTCTCTTCGCAGATAACTCGGAGCAAAATGTTTTTGACAAAATTCAAGGATCTGCAGAGAAGGTTGTCTTTATTTTGTGAGAGAGAGTTAGTTTAGATTTTATTTTCTGCATTATTCACCGGGTCCCTCTCTCTTTGAACCCTGATAATCTATAATAATTTGAACTGGACTCTCTGTGGTGTGGCGTAGAATTTAGGAGCACATAAGCTAGATTAGAATTATTTTTGCTCGTGCTCGTAAATTTTAGGACACACATTTCTCACTAACAATACGCATTGGTAGATCGTTCAACTTAGCCAAATTTTTAATCAATTCTTTCCTGCTAATAGAACTATCCGCTTAGGGCGATTTCATCTGTGTATATCATTTATTGAAAATTTCAAAAATTTCTTGTATTGCATCCCACATGAAGAACGTGAGGAATCACTGTAAGTCTTCTTCTTAAGAATGCATCATCAATTATGCTTGAATTGGCCTTTTCGATTCCCCCTCCTTAGTTTTTACAACTTAGGAATTAAAGGAATTGGGATTGCTCATTAGGCATGAATTTTGTGCTCATCTAAGACCTCAGTGATAACCTTAATCTTAAACAAGGACTACTTTGGTGATTGTAAATAACCTAACCTAAAATCAAGCTTGTGTCTGTGGAGAATAACCCACTCATTATTTGTAAGGACAAGATCACACCTCTAGGACAGAGCCAAAAACTTAAAATTTTCATTCAGGCATCTGTTTTTAGAAACAACTAGCTACTTTTCTGTGAGGGAATTTCAGGTAGCCGTGTTACAGTCCGACTTCCCTTAGCAAAGTGGGTGGTTTAGAGGACATCGTGCAAGTCTTTGTCCTCAAGTAACAGGTAGCCATATTTTTACGCTCCGTACTTACACCTATACTTGTTGAAAGTAGATGCAACTAGTTGTATGAACTCGGGACAACTTTGTGAAAAATTTTGGCACCTATCAGCTCTAATTAATCTTCAAGATTGTTTTGTCATTAAATTAAAAATTGAAAAGATAAGCGATCGAACCCCAACGTGCCTCCACATGAGTGGAGTGGGTGAATCTACGTGTTTGTATTGTGTTTGAATTGTGTGCGTCAAAGACCTTGCAATTGCAAGCAAATCATGGTTCGTAAATCATTCCATCCCTCTCTTGAGAAGATGTTGGCACATTGGTCTTCCTACCCGATGTCAACGATCATGTCCCGATATCCTTCTTCTCACTCTCTCCAGGGGAACTCTCTCTTCAAACATGGCCCCCCTCATCCATCATTCTCTTCCCTCCCATACATCTCACACTATGCCCACACCTCTTCATGGAATAGATCTCTCTCTCACATTCTCACAATATTATAGATATAAGAGAGTGAGCAGAATTGAGGATGAAAAAAGAGTAACCAATATTGACAGAGAAACATAATTTCCGGTTACTATGAGCTCACAACCTCTTGAACTATCCCCTACCCATGTTGACTTTCTTCCTGAGTACAACCAATTTTCCTTCGACCATTCACAAGAAAACCAAAGCCAAGGAAATATAACTCATGACTAGACCGCAACAACTATGAATAATCAAAACTCTACTCAAGGTCACATATCGGATTCACGACATATGGAGAAGGATTATTCAAACACAAGTCATGAGATGTTTGAGAATGATATTGCTCAGATCAATCATAGAGCAAACATTTTGACTAACAAAATATAGAATCTCATCCAGTTAATGCAGAATCTAGAAGACGTGAGGCCACGACCACGAGAATCACTGAATCATCATGTGACTCACAATCAGGCCCAACCACCACTAACCTCTGACCCCCCTACTGACCATCTCACAAAAAATACCAAAAAATTGAAACAATAGAAAAATTCAAAAAAATTGGACAATACTGATAAGGAAGCATTTTGCAAGAGTCTGATCTTAGAGATTCCATTGATTAAGGCCATAGAAAATGTGCTCAATCTTAAGAGATTTGGGAAGAGTAGACTAAACCCTAAAAAGATGGGCAAGAAATGATCAAGGATTGAATATCATGTCATATCTATGTCCAGCTCTTTGGTGATGAATCACAAAATCAAAAGTCGCAAAGTCATGCGGTTGACTCGGATCACATGTGAAATTGAGGATACCATGTTCACTCATGTTTGGTTGGATGACAATTATACATTAAACATCCTCCCCAATTCCATCTTTGATCAACTCAAACTCGACAACTCAAAAAGACTAGGGTAGATGTTCAATTGTCTGATCGATCTACCAAAAGATCGCAGTGGATCATTTCTATCATTGTAAATTTCCAAGGTGACAAACTTAAAAGTGGATTTTATTGTCCTTGACATTGAGCACCTTGGAAAGCTGTCTGAGTCTCCTATCATTTTAGGAAAGCTGTTCTTAGCCTCTTCTAAGGCAATTGTTGAATGTGAGACTCAGTACATACGATTCCCGAACTTAGGCCACAATGCACAAAACCTCAATGACACGACCTACTATGAGGAATCCCGACTTGAAACCGATAGTCGTGAACATGAGACAAACACTTCACATGATCATACCTCTATCAATGAAACATCGACACAAGCCCTAGGAAAGACACCCGTGAGATCGACTGCTGGACAGACATTTGATTCTCACTACACCTCCCACCTGCAACAACTCTTTTGAGAAAACAATATTAAGGAGATTATGAAGAATTGGACCATATTTCTGAGGAACGTCACGATTATTTAAGTGGTCCAATCTTTTAATTGGCAGTAATTCATGAGATACTTTAACCATATAAAGATCCGACTCAGAAAACCTCCGATGTCACCAAGATTCATGAATATCAGGAGGTGACATCAACATCCCCTGCCAGCAATCACAAAGCCACTAGGAACATGCTCCCTCGCTTGAAAACGTGTATGACTCTACAAGAATTGGTTGACTTTTATGGGTATTCATCTGACGAGGAATCATAAATGCCACAGTGGTTACTCAGGATAGGGAGATGAAGATTGTCCATCTTCCTCCCAATTCTTCTCACGGAAACAAACCGGCCAAGAAAGTCACATTTGACCTTAGACACCAGGTGATTTCTAAAGAGTCCTCCTCCGGTCCTGAAGTGGTTCATCATGTAAGTGCCATAAGTACAACTATGATCAAAGGGCACGTACCTCTCATTGACAATAGTTGGAGATCCTCTGCGTACGACTACTATTCTTCTGAGGAAGACTCTAATGATGGTTGGTCCTCTTCATCCTCCCCCTCTTCACCCTCTCTACATCTCCGTACTATCTCCTGCTACACTCCTACAAGAAAGTTCATCGCAAACCTCCTGACCTTGTACATCTGTAAATATACTCGGTTCCCCATTTGTAATTATCCGATCATACTTTGGCTGATCCGAGCCTAAGTACAGGGGGACTAATACCATTGTGTATACTTCATTTCTATTCTTTTCCCCTCACCCTCGACTGCCTCATTTCATGCTTTTCGGTTATGCTTAGTCCCTCGAAAGTCTAAGTATAAGGGGGCATGATGACTTATTTTATTTTTCGCTCAACTATACTTAGTACGGCTACGTCTACATTTCACTTTGTGCCATGAGGACATAAAACAGGCTAAGTACGAGGGCAGGGGTTGTATATATTATACATACTTTATCCATATCTCGTACTTTAATTATTTTCATCTAAAATGGGGTATGAGTTCACGTCGTTTTTATTATGTATATCATACTAAATTCTTTATGTAAATAATACCTGTTTTTCAAAAAAAACAAAAAATGGTTTCGTATTCATTATTGCATAAAAATGAAATCATTCATGGTCTTACATTTCATTAAGCATCTCATGCATCCATGCATCCTTTAGTTGGTATATTCCTGAGACATACACTATCATTCAAGGCTTGAGGATTTGAAGACACTTGATTTCGAGATCTTGAGAGACTGAGTTAGCCAACATTAGTCATTAGGGTTTCAACTTAATAGTCCACATTTCCCTAGTTTGAAAGATTTGAGCACACTATATTGCACTCTTAATCTCTACCTTCTAAAGAATATGACCAGCACATTACTTTCACAACTGCATGATTGATGAGATGAGATGAGTTATCACTTGAGGAACTAGGACTGGAGATTTGAGTTTAGACCCGATTTAATGATGCTCGAGGATGGGATAAAGTTAATGAAGGCTTCAAGAAACCTAAGTGTCAGCAAAACCCTAACCAGTATGTGAACAAGTTCGCATGCTATCATTTGATATCTACCTATGTGCCAGGGTGTGATCAAACCTAATTAAATTGTTGATCAGTGTGCACCAACTTTTGGTAAAAGTAGTGGATCTAGCCAAACAATGAAATAAAATTCGAGAGAAGTTCTCTCATACAAGGAAAGGCTCTATCATTACAAATACAAAATAAAAAGAGCTTCCACCCAAAGGTGAGCACTCCCAATCATTTCAAAGTGTCCACTTAAACCAAGCGTTATTAGGACCAAGGAGTCGGGCTAGCACCAAAAAAAGGCGTATAGTGATATAAGTCTGGGTGTCGAAGGTATATTAGATCCTCAAAAGAGACACACCCGATGTACTCTCAAGAAAACAAGTGCAGACCACTCCGAATTCTCTTGACGGACACATTGATCAACAACAAAAATATACATGTGTTGAGTAATAAGGCACTTGAGAGGCCCCTTGTTCCATTGTGAGGGAGAGAAAAAAATATACAATCCTATGCCCTCCATCATCTGGTCGTCCATCTACACTTTTAAGGCTGACAAACTAATGAGATGGTTGATTGAATGCAAGAACCAACTTATTCCCTAATGTTGAGGATTAGGTCTAGAGGAGAGTCTCTTGGACTGGGACCTTAGGTGACATCTTGACTCGACTCTCATGATGACAATATCCTAAAATTCATATCCTTGTAATATATGTACAAATAGAGAAGTTGGATTCCTTTTGATTAAAGCATGGTTGAGCTCAGAATTTTTGGATCACTTAATAAGGGTCTTCGATGAATTAAGCCTTGAAAATTCACATGCACGGTCAAGGATTTATTCAACTAAGTCATTTATTCTTTGATGCTTGGGGATGAGCATGGTTTAAGTATGACGAATCTTAGATTCAACATGCTAAAATTGGTCAATTAGGCTCTTTTCTCCAAAATCCATATGCATTTAATCATCAATATAGCATCATTAGCATTCATACATGTGTAAATAATATTCGCATTTCATCATGCATAATTGTATAAAATAAGGAACCAAAAATCCAAGTGTAAATTGACCTAAAAAGCTGCTAATTTTACCTATTTTTAATTAATTCATCCTAAATCCGATTTACCTTAACCACTTCCATTGTGTAGATATTATTAACAAGAATAAAGAAAAAATGCAAAAAAAGTTTGCTAACTCAAATAAGTGACAAATAAACCCATAATCTAATTTAACATCAGATGGACTAAAACATACATATCTTCCTCATACAATGTCCGAATTTGGTATACTTACTTTTAAAGTACTCTATTTTTAAATACCTTTAAGACAAGACCAATTTCATAAAGTTCGAAGCTCATATGTGAAAGTTCGGTTTTGGGCCTCTTTTACGCATTTTATCTTTAAGCAATTTTTACCCTAAGTTTTTGTGTATAAAATGAACCCATTTTATTTTATTTATATTTATTTTGTGTTCTTTGATGAAAGTTTTATCAAGTGGTACAAAAATCCAAATCCAAAGTAAGACTGAAATAAAAGAAACTGATTGTATCCGAGTAACCTTTGTGAGTATGTAAAAGTATCTTATTTCGTACTTCTATTTTATTTCCCTGTTTTATTATTTATTAAAAATTCAAAAAATGGATTAATGAGTAATTAAGTATCTTATATTTTATTATATTTTTCTATATTTTTATCCTCTTTTAAAAACATAAAAAATTTACAAAACTCCAAAAAGCAGTTTTCTATACACATGGAGAACGACCAAAAATACCACTTTGTACAGATGACCTCTTTTGCTCCCTATTTTTCACGAAAGTTGTAGATATCTTAAATACAAACAACTTTTGTGAAGGGAATTTCTCAATCTGAGGTCATTCTATTTATTTTCTATTAAATTTTGATTTTTTTGGGTGACACGCAGTAGCCCCTGGGTATGCCACGTGGCACTCCCACTCACTCCAATCTTGTCACGTGCCTCGCACGTAACCTCCCGTCCCCCTCTCTCCAGTCGCATGTGCACAACATGTGCTGACCCTCCCTTCTTTAGGCATGTGTGCAGTACATGCCGCACTATCACCTCTTCCTCTCGTACCGCTTGCTCCGCCCCTCTCCCCATCGATCATCTACTCCACCGATCGTAGCTCCTCCCTCGCATCTTCACCCTCGCTTATCCCTCTTCGATCCTCATCCTCTTTATCTCCAAGCATCGCCATCAAATCACTCTCCAAACCAAAACCCTAAACCTCAGCTCAATCTCCTTCGATAGTTATGACCCTCCTCCATAGATCCTTCATCTCCCCTTCCTGCATGTGACGTCGTCTCCCTCTTAACTTCTTCATCTCCAGCCATTACTCATATCATCCTACTATAAAGCTTATGACAAATCCCTCCGACCAGAGCATCCACCCTTCTTCCCCACGAGAGCTGGTGACAGCGGCTTGACGACTGCCACGGCGTGATCCAGAGGTCATCGACCTCTGCTGCTGCTCCAAGCAACTGAGCCTCGTCGTAGCTCCACCCCATGTCCAAGGCGATTACCCAAAGATCAGAGAGAGCCTTAGCTCCTCCACCTCTCTAGACCACCTTCATCATCAAGCTTCACCCTACAGTAGCTCCGTTCGTGCACAGTCGTGCGCACACACCCCAGGCCACCGTAGTAGCAGCTTCGCCTTCAATGACCTTCCATCGCCTCCACCCGCAACCCCTTGAAGCCCATGTGCACCTCTGTTCTTGAGCCTGTCACCGCAGCTCGACCTACGCCCTACGGACTAACCTCTCCACCACGTGCAACCGTGCATGACGTCGCCCTCCATTCGACCACCGCCTTTCGCCTTCGTCATTTGAGCCATTAAATCGAGTTAAGCCCTTGATTCGATGGCCCAAAAGCGACCATGTGTTCAGTCCCCGTTCCTCATCCCACACCTAGAGGCTCGGGTTAACCGAAGCTCCGTCCAACCTCCACCACCGCCTTGGGGACCTGAAGTACGAGCATCCTGCCACATGGACGTTCGGTCCCCGAACCACAGCCCCCTGTCTCAAGCCTCATTGCACACGTACATCGTACATGCGGTAGTTGGGAAAATTACACTAGTGCACCCGCTAGTTCCAGATACTACAGAGAAGCCCCCATCAGCACAGTCACGTACGCAACACGTGATGCATGGGTAAATTAGCGAGGAGGCCCATTCTTGTTCAACTAATTATAAAAAGGCCACGCCAACAGAAGTACATGCCCTGCACATGGAGAACCTGGAAAAATTGTGCCAGAGCCCCACATAGTCTCTTTATTTGTAGATAAGTCCCTACAGGGACCCTTTTGCATTTTAGTCCCTACATTTTGTTTATTTCTCGTATAGCTCTGATTTTTATGCACAATATGCCATTTTGAAGTTATTTCGTGTTCTTTCATATTATATATTGTGTGGACAAATCTGAGGTTGATTAATGATGATTAATATTATTTGAACCTCTTAATTTGTGCAAGCTTGATTATTGATATATGTGTGCTACTTTATTGAGAAAAGTTTATCTAACTTGTAGGGACCCATTTGAGGATACTTAATTTGATTTATTCTCCATTGATAATTGATCTTTTTAATGAAAGAATTAATCTTTGTAGGAGTATACATGAGGAGGTGAAATTAAACCATTTCCTTGTTACTTTATTTAAGGAGTTTTGAGTTGATTAATCTGCTAATTGATCAACATTAGTTTCAAGGAATTCGATTTACTTTTGAAACTCGTGATTTACCTGATATTTGATATGATTAAAGGTTGTTATTTTTTAGGAGTGATTTATAGGGAAAAAAGGGGCCAGGGTGTCTTGAGAAATTCTTGTAGGATAAAGCTTTGATATGTTGATCTTTTTGGCATGCATCTGAAATATTGATTGATACATATTTCTGTACTTAATTTCCTTTGACCTGTGAACGTATTTTGAGGATTAAAGTGGTCATCTTTGTGGGATTAAATTTCTAGTCACAGACCCTGCGCTTATCTTCACTATTTAGTGTTACATCTCATTCATTGCATTTATTTTTTCGACACAGAAAGTAACATTACACCTAATTGATTATTTAAATTAATTTAAAACCACACAACTAAAAAAATCACCATTCCCTGTGTTCAACCTTTAGACTTTCCAGTTAAAATATTCTGCGATAATAAATGATTGTGGTTTTTGATCGACCGAATTTCGTCTCGTATGTTACAATTATCGACAATTAAAGAGGTGATCTTCACGTTCATCATAAATCAAAAAGGAAAAAGGGACTGAACATTAGGCGATGAATTGATGTGCTTACAATACATAATCAAGTGATAACCGGCTAAAATCATCATTGTCTTACGGGAGAGAAAACCCCTCATTGCTCGTAGGTACTTACCTCCAGAGAGTGTGGGTGAGGATGCATCCATAAGGATAGAGCCCAAATCCCTACACTAGCGCCCTAAGTCTATGTTTCATCTTTCACGGATTTGGGAGACACAAGTGCTTTCCTCTGACTTTAGAAAAACATTTTGATTATGTAAGCCCATTAGTCTCTTTAAGGGTATGATATTGAACTCAACAACCCGAGAAGATCATCCTTCTATTTGAGAGCTAGCAGGAGCACCGCTACGCATCCGATGACTCACTGTGAGTAGCACACTATAAGTTTGTATTATCACAATTAAAATTGATAAGATAATTATGCCGAACTTTTAAGAACTTCACATATGAAGTTGATGAAATAAGCGGTGGTGTAGTAGACAGTAGCAGACCTCCCCCAGCTTGTAATAGATAGTAGCATTTCTGATTCCAAGTTATGTAAAAAGATTCATGGATGAAGAACTTAGTTTCAATAAATAAAAAGAAGCATTTTTCGGTTTATGGTTCTGATTTTTTATCATCTTCTTCTCAAGCTTCAATCCCTTTCCCTTGTGATCTAATAGAAGGAAAGTGCGTAATAAAAAAATTCAGAAAGATGATCTGGAAATGGCACGCTTTTGTAGTGAAAACATCATGTTTAAGGTGCCATTTAACAAGTATGCGTCGAATAATCCTACATTCCAGAAATACCTTAAGGTGAGATGCACACCTTCTATGGTAAGCGGGAAGAAACCAAGCAGCCAAGTAAAGACACATGACGAGACAGTTGCCACTACTTACTGTATCGGGAACAAGCAGACAAAGTGGAACTTCTCCTTAAGATCATCCACACTGTGAGTGACATGGCTTTATATCATCCACACCATGCGTGACAATGGAAGTCTATTGATATCAAAACCATCATCTGATGTACAACCCTTCGTGGTAAACAGACAGTTGCTGAAGCCATATATAGAGCTAGATACATTCATGTCTGTTGTTGATTCAATTCACGTGATATCTCAAGATGAGCTGCACAAGACCAATGGATGGACACTTAAAGCAGAAAATCACAAAAATGTCTTTTGTTTTCTTCTTTTCTTCTTTTCCTTTTCATTTTTCTAATTCTTCCAAAAAGATGTCCACCCTTTTCGTCAGTGTTATACTTAGAACGTACTTTATCTTAAGTATAGGGGGTGAGCACCCTAATTTGTTCATTCTTTGATCCGTCACCTGTCGCCTCAACTCATGTCTATACTTAGGGATACTTTACCCTATGGGGAGGATAGGTCGAGCCAATGATTTTGTATATTCCCTCCCTTGCCCTCCCTACCTTGTGTACAACCTGCTATACTTAGGACTTTCATCCTAAATATTGGGGAGACGATCAACTTCTCATTCGTTCATTCTTTGGTCGGTGTAGTATAGAGTTATCTATTTTTAGTACGAATTATGCCTTCTCTTTTTCTCTTAGATCTATGAGGACATAGCTCAAGCTAAGTATAGGGCGACGTACATACTTTGTATATACTTTAACAATAACTTATACTTTCGTATTTATAATAATATGTCTAATTAATAAAATTAACAGACACACATTCAATTCTTTGTATATATTGATTAATAAATCATGTCAAGAATGTTTTGCAAAATGTTTGAAAAATGATTGGAAAATATTTTTGAAAAATCTTTTGAAAACTATTTTTAAAATGTTTTCAACCTTTGTAAAAATATGTTGTTTGTAAAAATTTCTATTCTTTTTTGAATAAAATATTTTAAAAATCAATTTGCAAATGATTTGGAAAATGTTTGCAAAAATATTTTGAAAAATCTATACATATTGTTTGAAATTTTTAGCAAAATGATTTTCAAATTTTGTAAATATTTGTAAAAATTATTTATCAAATTAGTTTGCAAAATAAAGTTTTCATAATATTTGCAACAAATGTGTTCAAATTATTTTGAGAACCCTATACATAATACAAACAAATAAAAGTCTTACAAACTAGTAAATACCATTTATGAATCCTAAAAACCCTAATTCTTGATGTACTCTCGTGTAAATATTTACACATATTGATTTTATTTTTGAAAATCCCTAAAAATTAAAAAATCAAAATATGTAAAATTGAAAATCCCAAAAATGTTTGCAAAATCTTTTCAAAAATCGCAAAAAAATTTGCAAAACTTTTCAAAAACCCATAAAATTTCAAAGGCAGAAAATTGCATTACAAGAATATTTTCCATGCATTCTACATAGCATTTGCATTTTTCGGATTGATGTCAATAATTGAACTAGTCCAAATAAAATCCGAAGATTGGAGCTTAGTTGGACCTTAATCCACTTAATCACAGGAATCTTATAAGAACTGGAATTGAGACACCTAGACTTAATTCTTTGAGACCACGAGACTTGATTCAATGTTATCTTGATTGCCTAAGTAGAAGATTTCAATACACGTGCACGACTCTTGTTTATAATGACCTAGCTTGCACACATGCACTCTGCTCACCTCAGTTGAAGTGATAGAGGGTCATATTTGCCGTTATGAGACACAAGCCAATGGAAACATCAGAAGCCGCACATTTGTGGCCCTTGTACCCCAATCCAATTCAGTAGCCATGAGGCCTAATGATAGAAGTTGTGGGTTGCAATAATGCTTCAAAAGAGTGATAGTCTACTGGCTCAAGAGGAAAAAGTCCATATATAAATGATGTTGTATTTGAAAAAAATGATGCAAATTCAAAAACTCCAAAAAAGAAAAGACGAGCAAAAACCAAAGAAAAATCAATTCCCGCCAGAATATGTATATATTTATATAAGAAAACTTGATCTTCAGAGTCATATGTATGTGAGCATGCAACCAGATGACTTGGCTACACTGGTCAAGCATCCTAGGATAGGTAGCTACATTGGCTATTGTCCATTCTTCTCTCCACCTCCTCTTCTTGAGACGGTTGCACTTGAACTTAGAAGGGAATACCCCACTTCTCGAGGAAAGAGTTATTGGATTGGGGAATTATGGTCACCACATTGGAGAAGACTAACTTTTACCTCTTCAGCCGAGAGGAGCATACATATCTCACCCTTATTCCAAGATAGATTCATAGTCATAAGGGTTTGCGTAAGAGTTGATTTATTCTGACCTGGCTTTTGAGGAGATTTGGAGAGAATCTTGTGCGTCTCAGAGGTTGTTGTGTTTTAAATCTATTTCTCGACATGGTTCCGACGAAACTAACAATCCAAAGGTCCGACTGAGCTCTAAACATTGATTTTGTGAAGACAAGTTTGAAAGTTAAAATTAATCCATGTTTGTTCTTTTTCTTTTCTTTTTTCTTTTCTACACTTATAGGCATAAGTGTTTGTTAGGGATTAGCAAAGGCAAGTATATGAGGGTGATGAATCTCCATTTCATCACCTTTATCCTTTCATTTTGGCCTTTAAACCCTAGATAAATGCCTGTAAATTAACATTAATTTGTACAAATCTCATTCATGATTTATTGTGTATATATTGCATAAAATAATGTTTTAAAGCCAAAATAAAAGAATAAAGAAAAGGAAATAAAAGGAAATAAAATGCTAAAGGTATTTTATGACCCTAAACCCCCATATGTAGGCATCATGATGACTGGATCAATAAGGAATAAAGTCGGGGGAGATAAGGGCCAATAAGTAAAAGAAACCATAATCATAAATGCCCATTAATCTATTTTTGGGATCTATTTTATTCCTTATTATTTATACCTCAAATAAAGAAACTTTGTACATGAAAGTTATTGATAAAAATACAAAGAAAAATATAAAATTAATTTCACACAAAAATAATGCATATTATGCATTCTACACTGTATATAAAAATCCAAAACCCAAACTTCCCCGACCCATATCTTCTCCATATAAACTCAAAATGCATCAAAATCACTTTAATTGTATATAACTTCTTATTAGCTATTTACTGAAGGTGGTTTTATTTATTTGAAATTAAAATGCAAAAGTTGGTTTTGGACCTCCATTGTACAAAATACATGAACAAATATTCATTTTATTTATTATTTTTATTTTTCATAATTTAATATTTTTATTTTGTAAATACTATTTATAGTATATGTACATATTTAGAATACAATAAAACAATAAAAAAGATAATAAAATAAATAAGTGTATAAAATACATAGATGAATATATGGATATTTACACCCATAACCCTGAGTAATTTTTTAATTAGCCCAAGAACCCACGATAATCACGAATTACATCCAGAACCTCGAATAATCGCTCCCCTTTGACACCCATAACCATCTTTAGTTTAGTCCATTATCTCAACCAGATGGTTAGGTTAATCTCACCAATCAGTGAACTAATGGCTAAGATTAATAAAAAAGAAAGAAAGAAGAGGAGGAGGGGGCTCGACCGGCGGCGGGACTCGGGGGGAGGGGGATTCGAGGAGGAGCAGGAGTTGGGATCCTCGGCGGCAGGAATCATGGGGGAGGGGATTTGAGGAGGAGTAGGAGATGGGCTCCTCGGCGGTAAGGGAGGGGGTGTCAGGGAGGAATGCGAGGCGGGGGGTCGGGAAGGAACGCAGGGCGAGGTGGGGGGCTTTCAGAAGGTAGGGCTCAGGCTTCGGGGGCTTCGAGGAGAAATACAGGGCGAGGGGCAGGGTGGTGGTGGGGGTGGGCTTCCAGAAGGAGGCACTACAAGAAAGATTAGAACAGGCGACGGTCAACATCCGTCGCTAACGATAAGTTGACCGTCCCCTCTGATCAATGGGGACGGTCAGATGACCGTCTCTACAGGTCGCGTCGCATTTGGTATAAGCGACGGTAATAATAACCGTCCCCAATACCAACACATAGGCGACGGGCATGACCGTCTCTTAAAATTTGTCAGGGGGGGACGGTCCTGACCGTCCCAAATGATAGGAAGTGAAGACGGTCATAACCGTCTCTATAAACGAAGGGGACGGTCACCATGACCGTCCCCTTTGTTAATCTGCTAACAAAAAAAATTTTCATTACCCCCTATTTGATCCTCATTTTCCCCTGTTACAAAAAATCTGTATATATAAAAAAATTACAATCACCAGACATCAATTGCAATCCACATTCATAAAAAACTAGTCCAACAACACATTCATTCAAAACACTACATTAGCCTACATTAAATGTTCAAAATAGTTATACAATATACTAAAGTATCATACAAACTAAGTAAGCTATCCTACTCGTCGTCCTCATCCTCGTCCTCAGCGTTGTCGTCCTCGTCGTCATCCGCATCATCTTCTTCTTCACCGTCATCGTCGTCGCCTAGCCTCACAGCGGTATTATCATCAACTGTTGGGTGGCTAGTCGACGCTCCACCTTGATGTGCCTGCATGAATGCATTGAATATCGCCATTTGTTGGCGCAAATCCTGAATCTCCATATTCATGCTAGACACCTGACTCTCTAGTTCCCTCTCCCTTTGTGTCTTCTGAGAGGTCGAGCCGGTCCCTACTCCATACCAATTCCGTATGGTGGCACCACGACCACCACAACGGATGCGTCCCTGACGCTCTGGACCAGTCGCCTGGATGAAAGCCGCATCAGGAGTAAGAGGTGGATGACTCGTTCCGGTGGGGTCTACAGAGCCAGTGGTTGTGAGCCTGACCATCTCCTCCTACAAATTTATTTAAGTTAAAATTTATTTAATTTGTATTAAATATGCATATATATATATATATTATGAATAACTTACATGAATTGGACCATAGGCAGGATCCACCCAATGAACTTCCCCGCCCACATCGCGGCTCTTGGACCTCTCGAACACTTCCATTCGGCTGGGCACTCTCTCGTTCTCCACTTCCTAATGTGAAAAGATTAGTAAACTTAGGATAACATTTTAAGACATATATAATAGTTATAATTTTAACAGTAATAATAATATAGATTACTTACAAAGTCATCCTTCAGTTGATTCGTGTTTCTTCTCCCCATTCTATGTGTAGACTTGAAACCTTTCCTTCGATTTTCAGCATTTCTCCTTGAGATGCCCTATACGAAGATAGAATTTTAATAAAAGATTTCCAAATGATATATGTATAGAATGCACATTTTTATGTCACTTACCGTATGCTCTTCTCCCATCCAAATATAAACCATCGCCCTCCATTGGTCAGCGGGTACATTCGGAGGATAATTTCCCAAATTAGCTTCCAATGGTAGCTTGGGGTCGAAGTACTTTAAATTGTAAAGAAAATTAATTATATACCTATATGATGAAAAACATGTTTATACTTAAATAAAAAGCAAAGTACTCACTCGGGCCTTCACACGACCTCGATATTTACGCAACATCTCCGCCCCATGGCCTAAAATCAGAGCATCAGTGGCCGGGTCACGGTCCCAGGAAAAACTAGACTGCAAAGTTATCAAAGCAATCATAAATAAGTTTGTATATATATTCAAGAAACAATTTTGTTTGTTATTATTATAAATACCTCCAAATCATGAAGAATGGCATCCTTTATTGACCGCTCCACTAAACGGAAGTCTGTAATGTGGAGAGGGACCCTGGCTCTGCACACCTGCCCCAAGTAACTCTGGAAAACAGCCGAGTTCTCCCCCACCGCATCGCCTCCAACGATCCGCACCCTGAGTGTCTCACCAGGACGCAGATGGTCCAACACTCTGCACTGAGATGGGCCTCTACGTCTGGCGCCCGAGCCACTCGATCCGTCAGGATCGGAGGTCTCACTCCCTCGCTGTGCTGTAGGCGGTGCATCCCGGATGCGTCTAGGACGTGGAGGCATATCTGCATATTATAAAACATTCGAATTAGATATAACAACAATGATATAATTCACATATTACATCAAAAAATTGGAAAATAAATGAACCTATCATCTGCATCTGGCCAACTGCTCGAGAACCTATCATCTGAACCAATGTCTTGTGCCTCAGGTCTTCTTAAATCGTCTATTAGTTCAAATAACTTGTGATCAACATTATTCAATGTTTGGGTAGTCACTCCTGCATCAACGCCCATATCCTCATCCATTCGCACATCTAGACCCTCTCCATGTTCTGTCCAAATAGAGTAATGTAACCAAAATCCGTTGAGAATGAGATGGTTATACACTGCCTCTCTAACATCCCATTTAATATTCTTGCATCTCACACATGGACAATAAATCTTTAGACCACCAAATTTCTTCTCAACTCTCTCTATTTGAAATGCCCAATCCAAGAACGCAATCACTCCTCTCTTATATTGTTGAAAATCATCGTATCTCTTATTCATCCATGATTTATCCATTATACTGCACAATCATAATAAAATCCACCGTTTTGTTATTATAGACAACAAGTTTTCTACCCTAAACCATAATGAAGTGATTAGGATATCTATTGTATACACAATTATGCCTAATCTATTGTATACACAACATAGGGAGAAAACCTATGCTTATTGTGAAGCACCACAATGCTCTCATTCATCTCTAGTCTCAAAAAGTTCGGTCTTGGCTCACCCCTCCTCTGTGCTCAACACACTTGAGCTTAGGAGAAAGCGCTTTGCGGGGCTCGCTGTGGCACAAAGGCTAAGAGATAAATGAGCGACTGTTTAGAGTTTGATCTAGGGTATCTATTATATGATTTCACTATCATTTTAGGATATCTATTGTATAAACAAATTATTATGTGTAATCTATTGTATACACAACCTAGGGAGAAAACATAGGCTTATCGTGAAGCACCACAACTCTCTCATTCATCTCTAGCCTCAAAAAGTCCGGTCTTGGCTCACCCCTCCTCTGTGCTCAACACACTTGAGCTTAGGAGAAAGCGCTTTGCGGGGCTCGCTGTGGCACAAAGGCTAAGAGATAAACCTATGCTATATCCAAATCATTATGCCTAACCTATTGTATACACAACCTAGGGAGAAAACCTAGGCTTATCAACCAAACAAATCATAACTAGGTGAAACAAGCAAACCTAAGCATATCATCAAGCAAACCTAGACAAATCATACATATTATATACTAAACAAATCAAGCAAACCTAAGTATATAACCAAAACAACAAAATCCAATGGGGAAAAACAACTCTAACAAGAATATCAACTAAAATAAACAAGAATAAAAGTAAAGGAGTGTTGATAGTTACCTGAAATGAAGATTAATGACCTCGGAAAGCAAGAAGGAGCCGGAGGAGACGCCGGGGCGGAGAGGGCGACCTTGGGGCGGCGGGTTTGGAGATGGAAGAATGGGATGAAAATGCAGGTCGAAGGGGTTTTTTTCGATCTGACCAATGGGGACGGTCGTAATGACCGTCTCCATTGGTGACGATCGGCGACGGTTTACTAAAGACCGTCTCCTCTGAGAAGTAAAAGGGGACGGTCAATAAAACCGTCCCCTCTGGACGACCACTTTGGTCCATCGTCAGAGGCGACGCCAACAGAGGAATAAAGGGGACGGTCAGGACCGTCCCCAAAGCCCTTGCAGGGGGCCAAGAACATCCAGTAGCGTGGTCGAGGCAGAGGGGACGATCACTATAACCGTCCCCTATGGTCGACCTCTTTGGTCCGATCGCTAGAAGCGACGCCAACAGAGGACCACTGGGGACGGTCAGGACCGTCCCCAATGCCCTTTTAGAAGAGCCGAAAATGTCCAGTGGCCTGCTCAAACCAGAGGAGACGGTCATCGGTGACCGTCCCCTCTGGTCGACCTCTTTCGTCCAATCGCTGAGGCGACGCCAACAGAGGAATAATGGGGACGGTCATGACCGTCCCCAAAGCCCTTACAGGAAGGTCGATAACGTCCAGTAGCCTGGTCAAACCTGAAGGGACGGTCAACGTCGACCGTCCCCTTTGGTCGACCTCCATGGTCCAATCGCTAGAGGCGACGCCAACAGAGGCACAATGGGGACGGTCAGGACCGTCTCCAAAGCCCTTCCAGAAGGGTCGAAAACATCCAGTGGCATGACTCAAGGCAGAGGAGACGGTCATTAGGGACCGTCCCCATTGAGTATGGTTATTGGGGACGGTTGGTTGATGACCGTCCCTAAAAAGAGGCATTAGGGACGGTCGCTCATAAACCGTCGCTAGTTGTCGTCCCTAAATGGGGCAATTCCTGTAGTGAGGGGCTCCTCGACGGGCAGGGCTCGGGGGGAGGGAACAGGGGAGGAGGAGGAGCTGGGCACAGGGCTCCTCCGCAACAAGACTCGAGGGAGGGGGATTCGAGGAGGAGTAGGAGCTGGGTTCCTCGGTGGTGGGGGAGGTGGGCTTCGAGGGGTTCGGGGAGGAACGTGGTGCGAAATGGGGGGGAGAGCTTCTAGAAGGCGGGGCTCAGGGGGAGGGGGCTTCTAGGAGAAACACAGGGGGGGCTTCTAAACAGCGGGCCTCCTCGGGGGGCAGGGCTCGGGGGGGAGGGAACATGGGAGGAGGAGGAGTTGGGAGCATGGCTCCTCCACAGGGGGACTTGAGGGGGAGGGGGATTCGATGAGGAGCATGAACTGGGCTCCTCGGTGGTGGGGGAGGTGGTCTTCGAGGGGTTCGGGGAGGAGCGCGGGTCAGGGTGGGATTTCAGAAGGCAGGGGGCTTCGAGAAGAAACATTGGAGCGAGGGGCTTCTAGAAGGCAGGGCTCCTCGGGGGGAGGGAACAGTAGAGGAGAAGGAGCTGGGCGCGGGGCTCCTCTGCGGTGGGACTCGGGGGGGAGGTGGGCTCGAGGAGGAGAAGGAGCTAGGCTCCTCGGTGGCGGGGAGGTGGGCTTCGAGGGATTCAGGGAGGAATGCGAGGTGGGGGCTTCCAGGAGGAGCAGGGTCTACGTGGCGGTGATGTTTGACATGGAATCAGTGTACGCGACGACGTTCAGGAGCTGGGGGCTTCCAGGAGCCCGCATACGGGGGATGTAGGCGTGGGGATGGGGAGGGCTGGAGCTCGCATGTGGGGGGCGAAGGGGGCAACTTGCAAGGGATCAGGACTTGAGGCCTACCGGGGGAAGGGGGCATCATCTTGTTTGACATAATGGCATCATGTTATAAATATAATGTGTTTCGAAGGGTAAAATGTCAACATCTGACTATTCCCGTCAGAGTAACGGAGAATGAAGACGGAACTTGACACAGGGTTATTCCATGTAAAGGTTATGCATTATTCGGGGTTCTGGATGTAAATCATGATTACCGAGGGTTCCTAGGGTAATCACAAAACTACTCAGGGTTATGGGTGTAAATATCCCATGAATATACTATACATATACATACATATATTTAATTAAGTGTACAAATAAAATAAGAAAAATACAATGAAAATATATTTGAGTGTATTAAAATAAGTTGTAAATATATAAATTATGTATAGAAACTAATAAAATACAAAGTACAAAATAAAAATAAATACTCGAAACATAGGTAAATAGACCTATATTTATACTTGTAAAAAGTAATATATAAAAAATTAACTCATAAAAATAAATGAAAATCTTAAAAAATACTACATAAAATAATAAACCATTTTTATTTTATAACTTTATTTAATCAATTCATTTATTATTTTTTCTTAATTATTTATCATTTTTAGGCAGGTTTGTCGTCTACTGGCCCTACGTGGACCAATGGGAGGGAGCCCGATCTTGTTTGACCCAGGCCAACTCCTTGGCCCATGTAGCCCTGTCGTCTGTCAGATCTTTGACCTCAACTTTGTATAATTTATGTACCCAATGCTCGCATCTAAATCGATCGCTTCCTTCACATCTTTTGCTCCTCGATCAACCCACTTTTGTGCCCCTTTGATTTTTCGATCAATGGATCATTGTTGCGGTTGGGACACTCAGTCAAAGACGCCCCTCTACATATACCCCCAGATGAGCTCCATTTGAATTTTGATCCCTCTTCCACCACTAAATCCCTAATCTTCAAGCATATGTAGTGCCCTGGTGACAGCAGGGAGCTCGAGGAAGATTCAACGTGGCATGTAGTGTTGAACCGAGGTCGATCTGAGTTTCACCGACCAGCTCTGCCGCAAGCTCCGCCTCCTGGTACTCCTAAGTCTGGTTGAGTTTCATTTCGAGCATTTTTCGATTCCTTAGCTTAACACTAGCATAAGGTAGGTGTTAGTTTCATTTGATTTCATTTTTATTCGAAAATTTCAAAAATTTGAAGCTTGCCGGAGCTAAGCTCTGACAAACTCGTCACTGAGTTCGACCATACTCCACCCGCTTTCTCGCATCCATTTCATTCCTCGATGCACTCTTCATGTTTGATGCACCCCCATTCACTCCGCATCACTCTAGATCAGGAGATCAACATCTCTTCCTCTACTGAAAGTCGGAGACGTTCGCCACACCTCACCTTCGCTCACCCCGACCAGACATGACCCCCAGATCCTTCGTTTTTGCATGCTTAATCTTCCTGCATGTTTTGGAGGGCCAAAGGACCCTTGGTGGGTCGATTTTGACTGAACAGAAGGCACCTGGAGCCCCCTTGCTTCCTCGACCTCATTAGACCTTGTCGGAGCTCCACCTGCACTTCTGAGACCGCCACCGGACACGGAGGAGCGATATCTCCATTTTGTACCTACCCCGAGCCTCCCAGGAGGTTGGAGGAGAGATGAAGAGCCAATCAAAGCTCTGTAGCCTCAAATTCTTGAACTGTTCTTGCACCCCTCTTCTCGATCAAGCATCCGCACCCAGGTATATAGCAGTCGTTGGATGAGACAAGGTCGCGACCATTGATCCTTTTCTAGGATCTAATCTCCACCGTCCAACAACGAATCGTCCTCGATCGTTGCGTTGTAGACATGTGGATAAGTGAAGGAGATCCGGCTGTCGACCCAGACACGCGGGGGCAATTTTTTCCAATACCCCCACCTTTTTGTATTTTATGTTTAGTCCCTAAACTTTTATCTGTAGTGTAAATTATTTTAGTTAATTTGCATTCCAGCTCATGTACTTTAAATATTTGCATTTAGGTCCAATCCATGTCACCTCACGTGCACGTACGCATGAGGGGACTAAGTATTTTGTACCTAAGCCCTTGGGTTTTATTTATTTCATTTTAGTCCATAATTTTGCAAATTAGTGCAATATTTTTTGGAAAAAATTCATCTGCCCCTTGGACTTTGTATTAATTGTAGAAATACCCTTATATGTATTGTTTATTTGAAATATTTTGGAAATTTTGCATTTTTGGGCCCAAATTTCTCTGAGGTGTTTGGATTTGGTCTAGGAACTTTAAATTACATAAATACCTATTAGATTGTCTTTTATTTTTATGGATTTTATTATATTCAAAGTAGCTCCTGTCCTTTAAAATTTCCTTGAAAATTACCATAAAAACATGACATATATATACCATATATAATTTTGGTTAGTTATTTCGGATTTATTTTCTATTTATTTAAAATAAAAAATAAAGCTATTTCTCACTGTTTAGCTTAGAAAAATACAAAAAATAGACAAATGATTGGAAAATTCCAAATATATATTGTTTATTAGCATATTTTGCAACTACAGACCAAGGATCCTTAAAATAGAAAAAGAAAACACTAAAAATTAAAAATATCCAAAATCCTCATAAAATTATAATTTTTTTTTAAAATTTTCCAAAAATATTCATTTTTGTATCCGAATTTTGTTTACTATCTTTATTTTATATTAAAAATAGTTTTGGAAAATTTTGATGCTCTTAGTTCTTTTTAATTTCCAAAACAATTCAACATATTTATTATATTCACTATTTTGCCTTATTAATTCAATTAGAAATACAAAAATAGTAAAAATTATAAGAAAAATATCAAAAAAAGAGGAAAAATAAAAAGATAAAACACTTTATTTTGTGATTCTTGAATATTTATGGCTAGATTTTTAAATTTAATGGTTATCTCTATATATACCTTTACATATGCTTATATTATAATTATTGATTAATATACAAATTCAAAAATAAAATACAAAATATATAATAAAAATCTAAAAAACTATAAAACCAAACATTCCAAAAATTAAATAATTAGAAACCCGCAAAAAATCAAAATGCCCTAAAAAGCCAAAAAAATTATTGCCTTTTTTAGCCAATTTTGTTGTCTATTCCTTGTTCTCCCTGTATTCGACCCCTACCGTACTTGTCGTTATACACATTTTAAATTTTGATTCACACTTGCTTGAAGTAAATTTTCTAGAAATTGTGTGGGTTAATTCTTGATTGAACACGGTTGTTGATAGGTCATCACAACGATTGAGTCCTCTCCTTGTCAGGCTCATATTGGACCCCTCGATTTTATGGTTCATCGAATATCATTTTGTAAGAAATCATACTCGAGGGTGTGGATAAGAGAGTTGTCTATCGACACTAACACAGAGTAGGAACTCTCCACAAGTGTTGTTGGGTTTTCCAAAGTATTGCTAAAGCTATCTTGCTAGTGATTGTGCCCCCACTGGCGTTTACTTCTCAAAGACCATGGTGGAATGGTACCATCTCATTGGGACTTCAACAAAGGCCATCGTCTCGTGCACACTTGAGTACGGCAGGCGACAGTTTTGGTATTATAAGTACTCATCCTCAAGTTAAATAGTGATTTTGTGTGGAAAATTGTATAAGAGAATTGACTCATTGTTATCTCAAGTGAGGAATCTCCAAGTCTCTCCATGTATACCTTGACCATCGATCACTATAGGCCAATTGAGTGTTATAATTGAAAATATTGTTTGAAAATAATCCTTAAAATTGAAATGATAAGCGGACAAAATTTAACGTTCCATCATAGGAGCTCAATCGGTGAACTTACGGGTTTGATTTGTGTTTGCTTTGTGTGTGTGTAAAAAGACTGTACATTTGTACCCTTTGTGTATTCTATCTCTCTTGACTCTATTATTGTGTTCTTCTCCCATTCCTCTTTACATCAGAGATGGAGTTCTCCAGGGAATTTTGTTCAGACCTTGCGAACACTTCACAGACACATTAGATTTCGTGTCTCCTCGGGATCGAGATGACCCCCTTCTCGAACCCACGTGGTCGTGGATAACCCTCTTCTCATGACTAAGACCAATAAGTCACTATCAGGGTTTAGTCGATCCTAGACTAACCCTCTTTTTAATTCTTTTTCTATCAAGGAAGCCCTTATCTTTGGTAGAACCTCCCGTCCTTCTACACCAAGTTCTAATTTCAATCTCTCCTTATCTGAAGGTGAAGAAGACAAAATTCATCCTAAGAAGAACCCAAATGAGGATGATAACAATAATAACCCGATGATAACTATCCTGGCTTGACTAGCAGTAGTTGAGCAACAGAATGAATTAATGAGAGCTTAGATAGGATAAATTTAGGTAGCTGCTAACATGAACGAGGAAGCAATGGAAGATACACACCTCATGGAGATCGATGATGACTACAACTGGATGAGACCAGTAACCCCCAAGGATGTGTTCGAGCACAAACCGTATTTCCTCGCGCTACTCCCAAACATTGTGGAAACAATCAAGAAGAACCTTATTCTTTTCTTCAAGATTTTGAGTTAGTTTGTGACAACCTATCTCATCCTAGGGTTAGTTAAGACTACATCAGATTGAGAGCCACTCCCTTTGCCTTAGCAGATACGGATGCATAATGCCTAACAAACATAGGGGAGGTGGTCTCACCATGGGTTGGGTTCAAGACTCTATTCTTAAAGAAATTCTACCCATTAAGAATGATTAATTAATTGAGGATCAAAATCACAAGCTTCACCCAGTTTCCGAATGAACCATTCCATGAAACCTGGAAGAGGTTCATGGACCTTATTTAAAAATGTCCAGGACACGACATTAGTAAGATAATGTTGGTCCAATGTCTTGTAAGTGGACTGAACCCATAAATGCAAGTATTAGTGAGCACTTCCTATGGAGGAAATTACATGGGCCACCACGAAGATAATGTTTATAAGTTGTTCGAGAAGCTAGCCAACACATGCCATGCCCAGACCACTAGCCGGACATACTTGCCCAACACCCTTGAACTCTTATCAAAGAAGGAAGGAAAGAAGATTGTAAATAATCTAGACACCGACTAGAGATCCGACATAGGACTTATAGCTGACAAGTTAACAGTGGTCGAACAGATTAACAAGAAGGTGGGTGAGCTCCATAAATTTACCAATCTAGAGAGTTTGTCCAAACTGCCCAAGTAGATGGAGGAACTTGATGATCGAGTATCTAAAATTTAGATACCTGTCCTGAATACAACCCCTACCCCTGTACATCATATTTACTATATTCAAGGGTAAGGGATAGGGACGCAAAGAAACTGGGGTGAAAACTAGTCCTTCACCCATTAAACTCAAATCGAAAAATCCTCTGCCCAGGCAGTCTACGAGGAGCCTCTGCAAGTCTTGGAGATCAATGGAGCTTGGTATAACCTCGATCCTATCAGCCAACAGGACCCTAACGCCACTCCAAACCCTCATCCACAACAATCTCGCTCCGACATTCAGCAACCACAACAACAGTAGCAGCACCCTTACCAGCAGTGTTGTTCCAGCTACCAGTAGCCGCAACAGCAATGGTACCACCACCAGGGCCAACAAAGCTAAAACCATCTGACAAACAAGTATCAGGAGCCCCAGGCCAAGCAGGGCCTGGGGTCCTCCTCTTCAACCTTTCCCAAACTCCAGAGAATTCTAAATGAAGTACATGATGTGAGAGTTGATGTCAATCGGTTCTCAAAATGGAGAGATGAATTCACTACACCACAAACCGCAATCCCCGCTCAGTTCCAATCTAATCCTAATAGCATTGGGCACAAAGATAATGTATTATTCTCAGGATGTTATTTACACGAATATACATCTTTTCGCATGACGTCACCAATCATATTTCTTTTAGGAGCGAAAAGACCATAATCATGCTTGATCGAGCAAGGGAACGTGATCACATGACCCCAGTGTCCACACTCGAACACACCTCTGGGGATGAAGAGGAGGAGAGGCAACCAACACCAACATCTAAGCACCAAACTACCATGGATTCATGTGAGTTTAAATACGAGGAGGATGACACATTGCAACAGCAACAACCCCTACAACACCGGCAACAATTTTCTTTTCAAAGTCCAAGTCGGATTTATGTTGTTGGTCCGCGTCCGAGTCATGTATAGAATTCTGATTTCAACAAAACACCACTTTCAGTTCTTGAACTTGATCACTCAATTCCTTTCCCCTATGCTCTAATGGTTGAAAAGAAGAAAAACTTAAAAATAAAAAAAAATGATGAGGGGATGGCCCGAATATACAAAGAAAATATCAAGGTCACTATATATTTAGACGAGATGATAGAGAGAGATCCTGTATTTAGAAAATATCTTAAGGTGAGATGCACACCAACTAGGGTCAGCAGAGAGAACTCAAGTCGAAAGAAGAAACAAATTCTCTCTATCACAACATCTCATCCAATCCGCAATGAGATCTCTAGAAAGAAGAGGGATAGGGACGCACACATCGTGATAGGTCAAATCAATGACATCAAGTTAGCAAGAATCTTGTTAGACAACGGTTCCTCCATCAATCTCATGCCCACTACACTCTTTGAGCATCTAAATCTAGGTCCTCTTAGTAAGTCAAGAGACATACTTCAATTTGTAGATATATCAACTAGGAGACCCAAGGGAGAGATCAGGAATGTTGTGATCAACATCAAGGGATAGTATTATTATGTGGACTTCACAGTCCTAGACATGGATGTCCCTAGAAATTGGAAGGATTCTTAGATGATTTTAGGGAGGCACTTCCTCAGGATCGCAAGAGCCCCATTAGACTACACTTCTAGGAAGATCCAGTTCAAAGATATTGATCTAGAAATGAAGCGGACAAGATTTCAGAGGCTTGATTCAGAATCTAGGACTGAGTCCACTTCATTTGGGTCTGAGGTAGAATGTAGCATAATCACAACAGTTGGGACCTACAGAAAGAACCCTACCATAATTGAAGAATCACTATCGTGTGGAGAGGATGTTTTGATACTTTAGTCTGCCAGCTCATTCAAAACAACAATCCCTATGCACTCCCCTATACTCCTGGAGACTCAAAGTTCTATCTTGACCTGTCAGTTCCATTTCTCTTGGGACAGTCCATGGGTGACGAAAATGGGTCGAACGTAGCTTTTGCAATAGAAGATACACTTTTGGCGATCCGACCACTGAAGCTGTTCAGTTGGTGGCAGCAGAATATGCAGGATTCAGCTATATCAGCAGCATAACCAGATTCAGCAATGATAGAGTTGGATCTCTTGAATGATATTGTTCTACTCGATCTCAAATAATTTCCCCCTACTCAAAAATATGCTTTCCGTATGGGACCTAAGGAAAAGTTTCCGATCATCATTAGCTCACATCTGACTGAAGAGCAGGAAATCCGCCTGCCAGAAGTGTGAGAGAAAAACTGCAAGTCCATAAGTTGGAGATTGTCGGATCTCCAATGGATTAACACTGCTCTATGTTCACACCATATATACCTTGAGGAGAATACCAAGCCCTCCTATGAATTCTAGCCTAGGTTGAATCCAAATTATGGGAAGTGGTGAAGATCGAGATAGAAAAATGGTGTGGAGAAGATTCATTTATCCCATTTGGGACTGCAAGTGGGTGGCAACTTTACACATAGTCCTGAAAAAGGCAGGACTTTAGATCGTCACTAATGAGGAGGGATAGTAGATCATGACATGAGTACCCCCGTCGTGGCACGTCTGTGTGGATTATGGGTGCTTGAATGCTGTGACAAAGAAGGACCACTTCCCACTGCCATTTTTTGATCAGATTTGGAGAGACTAACTAAGAGGGAATACTTCTGCCTTCTGGATAGGTACTCATGCTACAATAAAGCAACCATCGCTCTAGAGGATCTGGAAAAGACAACAGTTACTTGTCCTTTTGGTACTTACGCTTGCACCTAGACCAATTCCTCTAGAAGTGTAGGGAAGTGAATCTGGTGCTCTCTTGGAAGAAAAGTCACTTCATGGTGATAGAGGGCATGGTGTTGGGGAAGGTCATCTCCAAAAAGGGAATAGAGGTTAACCCATCCAAGGTGAATGCGATCAAGAAACTCGAGCCACCAACAAACGTGAAACACATGCAGTCTTTTTTGGTGCATGTCGGATATTATCAAAGATTTATCAAAGATTTTTCTAAAATCATCCAACCGCTTACTGGGCTCTTAGGGAAAGACACTGAGTTCATTGTAAAGTTTCTTGAGGCCTTCAAGCTACTCAAAAGAAATATCATAGAGACTCATGTCCTACAATCCTCTAACTGGTCTCTACCCTTCGAGATCATGACCGATGCTTTCGATTTTGCAGTAGGATATGTGTTAGAATAGAGGAGAGATGGAGTCTCATACCCTATTCACTACACAAAAAAGTTGGATCCAACTCAGAAGAACTATATTGTGACAAATAAAAGGAGATGCTTGCCTGATGAACGTTAAATTTGCCTCTTTAATAATCGTTAATTGTCATAGGAGGCATATTTGGTTCAACAAAAACCACAAACTTTGAGTGTTGTGGAATATTTTAACTTGGCAAGTCTACCAAGGTCGAACACAGGGATACATGATTCTTTAATATATTTGTCAAATTTTGTTTCATCTGTGATTATTTTCCAATTCCAGGCCTTCATGCATATGCACACAATAAAATGCAGATTAGATAATGCATGAATTTTTATTTTATGTTTCAATGCAATTATAAGATGATGCATGTTAGAATGAATGGATGAATGTAAAGGATAAACATGCAAAAGATGAATTACAAATATGCCCTAGAAAATATGAGCACAGAATATGATTTGAAATCAGAGTAAAATTGAACATAAAATTACGAGAAAACAATCTATTTAATGGCAAAACATTTGAGCAAGGGACACTAAATAACATTAGAAATTCATCACATTTAAATTAGTGTCAAATCAGAAAACTAAACATGCCATTATATAGAGAATTAAATTAGCAACCAAAATGACATTGAAATCATGCAATTTGGACCTACGATGCTCAAATTATGGAAGAAACAATGCAAGGGCATAAATGCAATAAAAATGCAAGGAAATAAAGGATAAATAATTATAAATAGGTCGCTAAAGGGACCTATTTGCAATTTGCAAAAATTGACGGGGTCCAATGTAAATTTTTCATGTAGCGTGGGGACCATTTTGTAATTTGTGAAACCCCGGGGGGGGGGGCTTGTTGCAATTTATCCAGGCGTGCACGCAATGCACACGTGCCTGGATCTCTTTCTCATTCTGGAAAGCCTCAAGGGTAGACCTATAATTTACCCATACCCTGCACGTGACATGCAAGCGAGGGCTAGGCTCGGAGGGTAAACTAGGCTCGGATGGATGCATAGCAGCTTTTGGTGCTTAAGATGGAGGCTTGGTCCACCCGAACCTCTCTGCTTCGGACTGAAGATGTGGCTTGTTCTGGGTCGTTGTATGTATACCGAAGAAGTGCCATCCAATGGCACATATAGCGTCTCAGCTATTCTCCTCCTCCGTGAGCGGGCGATGATATTAGATCTCTAGCAAGACTGCTCAAGCTCCACCTCATCCCTCCTTGCACGCTGGAGCTCGAGGAAGATGCATGGAACATTGGCGATGAGGATCTGATGGAGGAGGAGGCGTGGGAGGTCCAAGAAGGGGATAGTGATGGAACCTCGCTAGAGATCAAGCTCTTGAACGAAGCTTCTTGTAGAGCTCTGACTATTGAAGTCCAGGGTACATGCATATGTTAGGATAGCCGAGAGTGCGTGAAGAGTGTGTGAGCGATACATGATGCGAAGTGGAGAGTCGTCGGGCGATGGGAGGCAGAGGCCCAGAGCTTCCTTCGCCGGCTGAGCCGGGAAGAAGGGGGTGGGAGCGTAAAAGGTTTTGGAGAAAGGGGAAGGGCGAGCGGGGTGGTCAACGAAGGTGGGGTTGGTGCGGTGGAGCTTATCGGATGATCAAATGGAGGTGGGGATGCTGATTGCGGCGTAGAAAATAGGAGAAAAATGAGAAGCAGAAGGAGAGTTGATAACTGGAGATTGGGGATGAAGGAATTGGATTGGGCTTAGCTTCATTTGAAGCTTGGGGTCATAGCTCGAACTCGGTGAGCCTTGCCGAGGAGCTCAGCGACGCACGAGGCGACCACAACATGGTTTGATGACCATGGATCGCACCATGGGCAAATGGTCATCATCGCCTCGAATTTGCCACCCTCCACTGTCATCGAATGGTGGAAGAAGCTAGGTTGTAGCCCATTGGATGGTGGATGAGGGTTCTGGGCTGCGGGGCGAAGGCTTCTATAGGAGGAGGTCGACGACAGTTATGTGGTGGTGGGGGGTTTTTAGCAGTGGTTTAATTACGAGGGAGTTAAGGGGGTGCAGTGACGGAGGTGATGCGAGGATGTCAGAGGAACATGCATCGAGGGGGAGGTTTTAGGATGAGGAGGGGTGGTCGGAGGTGGTTGCTATAATTGGAAGGGGATGGGTGGCTCACGAGTTGTAACGGACGGGAGAAGAGGGTGTTTGAAGGTATCTGATCGAAGGGCTGGAAGGTGCATGGAGACGGGCGGACCAGATGGGCGATAGGGTCCTATCCAATGGAGATGGAAGATTGGGCGACGTGGAGCGAGGGTGGTTGTAGGATATTAGGACGATCGGGTGGCTGAGAAGAAGGCGTGAAGGAGCGGCGACGATCAGATCTCAGGGAAGATCTAATGTCTGGAGATGAGGCGAGAATGGACGATTGGAATTTAGGCGAGGAAGCAAGATCGGAAGGCTCCAGGAGAAGCCGAGTGGCGGAGAGAGTGGGCCACGTGGCCCTATCAGAAAATTCGAAGAATAAAAACAAAGATAAATCTAAAAGAAATAGTTAGAGGTGAAATTAGGAAAAAGTCAAAACATGAAAGTTGTAGATCTCGATGAGATCTACAAGTTTCATGTTGGATAAAAAGTCAAAAGTGGTCATTTATACAAAAGTGTATTTAGGGTGTATTTTTAATGGGTTAAAAACATAACTTTTTGGTTTTTGAGATGTTTTGTATTTTTTATTTCTTTTAAAGGTTAAGGCAATTATAGACAATTAAATAATCTAATTTTTATGGACTTTAAATGAGAATTAAAAACAAAGAAAAAACTAGTAATTAAAATGATAAAATGAACGAATTAGTTGTGATTTTTATTGCATTATTTAAGCAAGGAGTTTAATATATTGATTTTGTCATGATGAATACGAGATTCATCATTGTCGTAGTATTTACCTATGAAAATTTTATATCTCTACTTCTTGGATCTAAGGTAACAGTGTTTACAGATTACTCAGCCATCATGTATTTAATGACAAAGAAATACACAAAGGCATGTCCTTTTAGATGGATTCTTCTCCTCTGGGAATTTGATTTGGAGTTTAAAGACAAGCATGGAGTGAAGAATGTGGTGGCTGACTATCTATCCCAGATCGAGCAAAATAAAGTTCGTGAATCAGAGCCGATCTATGGATCCTTCCCAGACGAGTCAATTTGTGTTATTGTGTCTCTCCCATGGTATGCTTACATGGTTAACTATATTGTCTCCAAGAAAGTTCCCCAAGGTTGTCCCAAGAATAGATCTGACCGACTAAAGTCGGAATCCATACACTACCATTGGGAGGATCCATTCCTTTTCTTCGAAGGATTGGATTGTATATAGCAGATATGTATTCCTCGGGAGGAATACCAAAATGTCCTCATTCTTTGCCATTGTCAATAGGATTCGCATTAAACAATTGATTGTAAATTCAATTTACATTTTATATTAGATGGTTGGATATGATTCATAATTTTTACTAGAATGATTGAAATTTTCACCAGATAATTTGAAGTTATTTCGATGATTATTTATGAAATAAATGTTGTTGTATAGCAATATGGATTATTAGAAGGAGATAATCACCTTCCATATTGGGAGTAGATGTCCACCTTGAATTAGTCAAGGTGGATGCCCACTTTAGGAAGGAGATAATCACCTTTCATATTGGGAGTAGACATCCACCTTGAATTAGTCAAGGTGGATGTTACATTCTATATATGGAAGGTGGATTACCCTCTTCCAATTTATCCATATTGATTTATTTAGTATAAATTAAATTATCTTGAAAAGATATGTTTAATTTATTTTAAATTAATTAGTTGTTGCAAATTGAAGCAACATTAATCATGACCATTGATTTGAATTTATGAGTGCATGTCCATCGTCCAATATACTATAAAAGAAAGGGTAGGGCTTTCCATTTCCTCTACACAACTTCAACCTTTGAGTTGAAAGCAAATTCTCTCTCTCTCTCCCATTCTCATACACGTCCAACCTCTCTCTCACGCACACAATATTGTGGTCATCCATCATATTGTCATAGAGAGCCTCACTGTTGCCGCCATGTTATTGTGCTATCGGATCAATTGCTCATGAGGAAGACCACAAATTTTGTAAGACACAATCAAGAGGTTCCTCGCTCGAATCTTCAACACGGATTGCGGGAAGCACGTGTCTCATCCATACGCTTGCAAGTTCATCCTACGCCAGATCAGACTTGAGACAGGAGTCTCTTATTTTAGAGACAAACAATCGCAAACACGCTCTAAGAGGTATTTCTATTACTCATTTGTGATCTTGATGAAATGATTTAAGAAGTGTTCTCGAATCATGTGGTTTCATCATTTAATTTTTTTAATTATGTTTCCCTTGCAACTAGTATGACTAGTTGCCTTAGGTCATATTCGATACGACCTTCATGCTTCCGTGATGTGCTAAGTCCTAAATCCTAGCCTTCATGTTAGGCATTGAACTAGTAATTATGGGAAATGTGCTTTAGGAAGAGTTGATACTGAAAAACATATTAAGACCATGTTACATGATTGTAATATATAGAAATAGGTGGCATTGTCATCATTATCTGAGCTTTTTAGCTTGAGTCAGATCTCCTTTAGCTTTCACCTTCGGACATTTGCTAAGAATAAACTTATTCCCTAATATTGTATCTCAGTCCTCAGTAATGAAGGGTGACCTCAATTGGTGGGATGGGACCATGAGTGGATGGGTGAAGTCCCAAGGATGGGAGTCAAACAACCTAATGAGAGGACATTACATATCATGAAAAGTTAGGTTGTAACCCTGCATTTCCCATTTATCTTAGCCACTCTAACCAGATATTTTTTTTCAATTGTTGGCTCTTTCCCAGGACCTTATGATAGAGAGTCTACGAACCCTACCTACTAGGTTATCATAGAGGTGAGGTGGATAGATTTTTTTTCTAAAACGATATGAATAGAGATATTTTTTGCCCTCATCTTCTAAGTGGCTCTACCAAAAGCTTCCTTAGGCCTCGATCCATGTAGCTGGAGGGGCCTTAGCATCCTTCCTTCTTCTTTCTTTGTTCCAAGGCGAAACTATATATTTTGGGCCCCTCTTTTAGTTTTTAAGCACAACAAACCATATCAATAAATTCTATAAAAATCATTGATGATATAATATATAATGAGGCATCTCTAACTATTTTTATTTTTTATAAATATTGCAATATATGTTCTAGAACAATTATACAATGAATATAAAATATACTTTATCTATTACACAATGTTCTAACATATCTATATGAAAGTTTCCTTGTACTAAAAGCCTCACAATGTGTATTTTTCCATAATTTTCCAGAGATATATTCAAACTCAAAATTATTAAAAAATACCACACCAATGTTTTATTCCAAAAATGACATATAATTGAATTGATGTCCATTATATGTCCCCAATATATCATAATAAAGAGAACAAGCATATGTACATAATGATATAAAAATGGGATTTTTACACCCATAACCTTGAGTAATTTTGCAATTACATTCATAACCCCGTATAATCATGAATTACATGAGGAACCCTAGATAGTTCCTCCATCTCACGCCTATAACTCTCTGTTAAAGGAACAGTTAACTCAACCATATCATGGGTTAATCTCACCCATGGTCTATCCAAAGGCTATTAAAAATATGTCAAAAAAATAAAAAAACCCTCCAAACCCCACCCCTCCCTCCATGTTTCGTGTGGGTCGTTTGGTAGAGGACGTGGACTCCTCAGGTCCTTTCTCCTCTAGCAGCTTTCTCTCCAACGAGATCACATCTTCTATCTCTTCTCTTGGATGGGCACTAACCAAGTCTAGAGGAGTTGGGCATGAGGAATTGGCATCCACGGGCTGGGGGTGAGTGGCGGGCTGTCCGGGCTTGGTGTCCCAGTCTGGGCCTGTCGGGGAGCGTGGGCTGGAGGGTGGCGGGGGACATCAGGGTCGATCTGGGCTGGCAGGAGGCAGACCGGGTTCCATGGGGTGGAGTGTGGGAGACGTACAGGGGGAGGGTGGGTGACGCACGGGTTGGGGGGTGCTCTCTGCCATCCGGTGAAGGGTGGGCGACTCACGGGGGGGGGGGGGGGGGGGGCTCTCTCTGCCGTCCGGTGGAGGGGGTGGGCGATACACAGGGGGGCTCTCCACCATTAGGTGAAGGGTGCGCGATGCACGGGGAGGGCTCTCTGCCATCCAGTAGAGCGGGGGGGGGGGGGGGCTCTCCACCATCCTGGGGTTTCTTCGCCCTCAGCTACAGGGGTCAGATGGGTAGCGCAGGAGTCGAATATGTTGGATGGTAGGCGACACGGGGGGCCCTCGACTGCAGGGGTCGAGGGTGGGCGGCGCAGGGGTCGGATAGGCTGGAGGGTGGGCGGTGCGAGGCCAGGGTCGGTGTTGGCTTGGGCTGCAGGAGGCTGGGGGGGGCACTCCACGGGGTTTGGAGGAGGTCGGGGCGCAACTTGGGGGATGGTGGTGGAACTAATGGCATACTTTGTAAATATGATATGGTTTTAGGGGTAAATTTGTACCATATAACTTTTTCCGTAAGAGTTAACAAATAAAATAGATGCCAACTAACATAGGGTTATACTATGTAAGAGTTAAGCATTTTTTATGGTTCTAGATGTAATTCATGATTTCACGTGGTTATGAATGTAATTGGAAAATTACTCGGGGTTATGGGTGTAAAAATCCCTATGAAAATTGTAGTTTTCTGACGGATGTTTTACAAGATATAAATAGATGTTTCCATGGGGTTTTTTACAAATACTAATAAAAAATACTCAAAAAGTGAAAGAGGGATGGATCAATAGATTATGGTGTTCACTTTTGGATGATCGTGATCCCTCTACACTTTGATCGAAGGGAGGTGAGTGATGGAAGTTCAAGCGACTGAGATGTTGTTGATTGATCTCTCCTTTATTTTTTGTCTTCTCGTGTTAGTGATCATGAGAGGTCTTTGAGGGTCAAGCTTCCAAATGTTACACTAGTGGTCTGCTAAGGGATTTCTCCTCTTAGGTTCTATTATAGGTGGCATGGAAAGGAACACAGTGGTGCTCTGATTGTTGAAACACTCTTAAGTGGAGCTTGGTCAGTTGTTTGTGCTAATGTTGAGAAGGACCTAAATGGTGGTGCTCGAAGAATGTATCAGTCGAAGGATTGAGAACAAACTTGGCTAGAGAAATCTCTCAACCATCATATTAAAATAGATAATGGGTGAATGGGAAAAATATTAGCATACATGATCGATGGAGTTAATGCTCCAGTGATGATTCACCATTAGTGGAAGGTCATGGAGGGCATAACAAAGAAGCGTTGGGGAAATTGATGAAGGTGACCCCATCGGTGGTGGAAGGGACTTTTAAGAAATGAAAGAAGATGGATGTGGATCAAGAAGCAACAGAAGATTGACCGAGAATACGAAGAATCCAAAAATTATAAAAAAAGAGAGAGAGATTAGATATATTGAATTGACCTATATTCTTAGTTTCATATCTCTGTTTTATTCAAACTTTTCTTAATCAATAAAAATCCAATATATACTGGTATATTATGAAATATTATATAGATATACTACAAAATAAAAATCAAAGAAAAATGCAAAATGCCAAAAATTGATAATTTATTTTTACAAAATCCCCCCCAATATTAGTCCACATAGTTGATTCATTTTGATTTTGAGGTCTCAATAAGATCTAAAATTTTCATTTTGATCACTTTTTGTATTGAATTCATGTTTTATATTATTTTATTTTCTTGTCTTTTGTTCATGGTATAAAAACAACATTCCACATGGCATTATCATATTCTCTCCACCTATAGTTACTTCAGCATGCCAATTGATCCTTTGTCAATGACCATTGCGCTCGCTCTCCACTTATCACATGAGGCCATATTTGCTTGGATTGTTGACCAGGCAATCAACTCCAACATCCTCTTCTACTCCAAATCCAATTGAAACCCAATCTTTTGGCCCCTCAGTTTTCATAAAAGGGAAGACTTTTTTTATGTTGAACTTGAATTGATTTGGAAAACTTGCTTTGACCCCACTATATTCAAATCTCGTCATATCTTTAGTCTGTGCATAATATTTTATGATTCAAATTGCATTAAACACCTAATTTTGTGCTTTACATTTTTCAGAACTTGAAAATATTTTTATGTTGAATGATAAATCATATATTTTAAAATGAAATATATGGAGTATTAATTACAATAAAATCATATTCTTGGACTTTCAAGCTGATTGGAGGGATTATAGCTCTGATTCATGCATATGAGCATGATAAAGGGATTTGAAAAATATTCGAGTTATGCATCATTCCTACAATAATTGTCTTGTATGAATTATTTTGGGAACATTTTCCATAATCTTTAAATTACAATGAGGTATCATTGCTCTTATGATTTTATATCAAAATATTTTCTTTAAATTTTTCTACTATTTTTACATAGCTTGAAAGAAATAAAAAACTACATACTTGTTATATGTCTTTTAGCATTTTTAATTTATTCATATTTTCTCCAAAAAAACAACAAAAAGATAGGTTAGATTTCTTTCATCCAAAAACATATCATATCTAAAAATCTCTTAAAGATATTTTATGTAACTCTTAAAATAAGAAAACATTATAAGCTAGAAAATTCACTAAAAATTCACATATATTCAAGATACAAAAGGGGTGTTTTCAAAGCTTGGGAAGTCTACTTTCTGGAAAAATGTACTTGGATTTTTTTCTCTATTCTTGAAGTCCGGATCTTATTTCCAAGTAGTGTCTATTTACCTTATATTACATCTCTAATATGTTCACTTTATTTGATTTTGTTGTCTAATTTTATTAGTTTGAAAAATACCAAAAAATAGTTTCAAAATAAAAACTCTTAGGAATATAGTTTGTATATTTTTATTTTAGTTTATTCTTACTTTTTCTTCTTTTAAAGTTCATTTTCTCTTTCTTTTTAATATGTTTTATTTTTCTTACTCTTTTTAAAATTATTTACTAAATTGAGTCATAATAAAAAAAATAAAAAGCTAATAAAACAGCTAAAAACAAAAAAAATATATAAAATCTTGTACTTATATCCTACTATTATATCGATATAAACCAAAATCCTAAAATCACTTCAAAGTTAGAACAACTAAAAAGATAAAAATCAATTGAAAATCCCAAAACACATATACAAACTAGAGTTTTGAGAGATAAACAAGTGACTCCACCCTAGATAACAAGTAGCCTCTATGTGTTCGACTTGCGGTACACTTACCTAGTAAAACATAAGTATCGAAATAAATTTTGTTTGACTAATTAGATTGACATGGTACTACAACAAGTTGTATCTAGCATACCAATCATTTTGAATATTAACTAGAGAAGAGCATTTTTCATTCAAAAATTCTTGTTAAATTCACACATGCATGAAAATTACTCGAACTATGATAGATGTAGAGCATAATTTGTGCATTAAGATATAAAAATATCAATTCAATAATATGCAAGGACGTTTTACTTATAGAGCATCAAAGTAGGGTTCTACATAGAATTTTACATAAATTAAATAAGATAAACATGATATGAGTTTTTCTCTAGAA
Organism: Ottelia alismoides; assembly: GCA_037367405.1. Taxonomy (NCBI): domain Eukaryota; kingdom Viridiplantae; phylum Streptophyta; class Magnoliopsida; order Alismatales; family Hydrocharitaceae; genus Ottelia; species Ottelia alismoides. Next base: position 573,660 of record JAZKJV010000235.1, read on the forward strand.
TATCCCAAACCTAGAGAAGGTCAAGTGTAGAAATTCCAAAAGTGTGTGAGATAATCATGCTAGCAGGGCTTAGGTGCAAATATTTCCAAGTACGTCACTTGTGCACCAGAGGTGAAAAAGCAAGAAAGAGGGCACTATTAGAAGGCATGTAGTTGGCACACGTACGCTGGTCATGAAGGATATGGAATAATCCTCAAGCGCATCACGGAAGCGTGAGAGTCGTATAGTATACGACGAAGGATGACTAGTCAGACTAGTTGTTCTATGCAGCGGAATTTGAAAAATTTCATGCGATGAAACCACATGATTCAAGAACGATTCTCGGATCGTTTCATTTAGAACCACATCAAGTATAAAGGAATACCTCTTGTAGCGTGGTTGATCGAGTCTCTACGAAAAGAGACCTCCTGACTCAAGTCCGATCGTCGGAGAAGACGCTTGCGAACGTGGGGATGAGTCATGTGATCCTCTCAATCCAACAAGTTGATCTAAGAACGTTGAACTCCTGATCTCATCGCACGAGATCGAAGACCTTCTTCGTGAGCGTGGCACTCCAAGAAGATGGAGAACCGAGGAACATCGAGGTGGCTGCACGGTGGCGAAGCGACGATGGAGTTCCTCCTCTAGGGCTTGGTGGACGACCATCAATGGAGAAGGGGAGAGGCTTGACATGTGGAAGAGGGAAAGAGAGAGACGTGTCTCAACTGTATAACCCTAGAGAGCAAGGTATGCCTCTCTATTTATAGGGTTTTGGGATCCATGGATCACAATCCATGGGACACACCAAATCAATGGATGAGACTGATTTGTGTTTAATCCAATGGTCACGATTGTTGTTGGTAAAAAAAACAACAACCAATAATTTAATTTAGATTAAATATATTTGATAAATCAAATATAATTCAAATTCAAATCAAATCATCAAGAATTGGAGATAATGGAGATGAAAATCTCCAATTCCATATGGGGATCATGGACGGCTACCCTTTCCTTGTTGGAATAGTTAGCCGTCCCCACCCCATTATGGAATGGGAGATTTTCCTATGTAATCCAAGATTACATAATTATATGTATATCAAATTACAACAACAATTGTTGTAAAAATATTCTACAAAAATAATTCATAATTAATTTTGAGAATATTGCAATCTTACCATTGGAAATTTGTGAATTACATTCACAACCCAGAACAAATAATAATTTACATTTTCAATTAATTACACAATGTGAATCCAATTCACATCAATAATTAATTAATTAATCTAAATCATAATAAGCTCTCTCTAATACATTATAAATTACATTTATAATATATTATGAATAATTGGATATTGCTATCCACATTATTCTTATCCACATGCATCAAGATAATTAAATCACATTTATTTATCATTCTCTCAATGCTTAGATATAAGTCAACAATGGAATTACTCTTGAACTCTTTCAAGAATAATGCGCTTTCTCCGCAGATTCTTGGAGATAAGGACATGGCGATTGTATTGTTCCACATATAGTGACTTGGATATTGAGATCACAACTCAAATCCATATCTCATGGACCTCCCACAGATGCTTGATTAAATCAAGGAGGTAGACATAATCTTCTCATTGCATCTGAATCTCATTCAGATCAATGTCAAATACATAGACTAAGATTAGGTCACTTCTCTACTGAGAGGAGTCACTAAAATCCAAACCTGTTTCATCACTCCCTAGGAATGGAAGCGCCATGGTTATACAATCATTTATGATCACATCACCCTCAGGTACTCCCAACACCTGTATATTCTGCATATTGGAAGACCTATGATCATCCCGAAGATATAGATCAATTTTAAACTGTCATCTTTAGGGTTTGATCACCAAGTTTCTCAATCTTGGTCATTGGGAATTGGTATCAATCATATGCTTTCTCAAAGCATATATCATACCCTCAAATTCTTATCATGCTTCCAAAGCATGACGACCATGCATGGAATTTGATCAATCCCAAAACCTCATGAGTGAGCTCATGTCTTCTGGTTCATATGTGAAACTGTATGATCCCTTTGAGAGATCATATTACTCATATGTCCTTACGTGCATGATGAATCTCCATTTCATCACCTTTATTCTATCATTTTGGCCTTAAAAACCCTAGCAAATGCATGTAAATAGCATCTACTTGTACATAATAGCATTCATTAATTATTGTGTTAATTGTATATAAAATAAGGTTTTTAATGCCAAAATTATAGAATAAAGAGAAGAAAAGAAAAAAAGGAATAAAATATTGCAAATATTTTATGACCCTAACCCCGAGACCAAGGCCAGCATGGAATTGGTCGACAAGGAATAAAGTAGGGGGAGATAAGGGCCATTATACAATAAACACCTCATTTATTTATACATTTTGACACCTATTTTGTACATAATTATTTATTCATCAAATAAAGAAACTTTGTTCATAAAAGTTGTAGATAATAATGTAAATAAAAATACAAAATTGAGTTTGTGTAAAAATAATACCCAGTGTACATTTCATGCACAAAATAAAAAGCCAAAATCTCAACTTCACAGACCCATATCTTGCAAATAAAAACTCCAAATCACCCAAACTCACCTTTAATTGTATATAGCATTTCATAAACTATTTTATCAAATTGGTTTCATAATTTTTGGAGTCCATCTGTGGAAGTTAGATTTTTAGCCTTCTTGTACATAATACCTGATTAAAATATTCATTTTATTCAATATTCATTATTTTTATAAATTTATATTTTAGGATCTTGTAAGTAATGTATATAATTCATATACATATTAGCCTTAGAATAAAACCAAAAAGAATTTGTAAAATAAAATAAGTCTATGTAATATATATAGGCAAAATACCTATGTGGAGTTTGTACATAAATAAAAGAGGAAAACATTCTTTAATTATTTAATGATTTTATATTTTTGTAATAATGTATATATTATATATATCTTATTAAAAATACAAAGCTAAAATAAAAACAAATAAAATTCATTAAATAAATAAATTATATAGGTAAAATACATATATGCATACTTACATATACATATATACAAATGTAAATAAACTCATAAAAATTAAATAAAAATATATTTATACTCATAAAAATAAATTATAAGTTTATAAAATAAGCCAATAAAATAATAAAAGAAAATAAATAAATTAAAATTAAAATACATAAAAATACATGTAAATACATACATATACACATTATTAAATTAAAACCATAATAAAACACCTCGAAAAATTCAATAAAAATCAGGAATAAATACTACATGAAATTATACACATTTTTTATTTTATAAGCAAAAATTAATAAAATCATTTACTATGTTAAATAATTCATTTTCTAAATAAGGTTCCCTGTTTTGGCGTTTAGCGGCTGAGGTGGACCAATCAGGTCCCTCCGCGAGTTGACCCCGGTCAACTTGACCTCCAGGCGCCTGAGTTGACGCGGACTGTCTTTTCCCCTCTTTTCTTGCCTTTTTCCCGCGTTGCTCAGTGATCAATCGATAACAGTCATTTCATGAGATTTGTTCTCCTTTCATCCGTGATCCCCGCTGATCGTTTAGATCCTATGTACATAGATTGTATCGCCGGCTACGGCCTGGTCAATAAGGGTGCCCAACCTGTCTATAAATAAGGAACCACCGCCCCCCTCGCCAAATTTGGTCAGCTTTTCAGCCAATCCCTTCCCAGAATTCGGTCCCGGCGATGCTCCTGGTGACAGGAGGAGCTCGCCAGCACTTTGAATCGTTCGGAGAGGCGGAGGTTGCACCCATGGTGGCGCTCCGGCAGCCACCCTGCTCCCTGGAGTTCCTCTAGGTATAAGAGCTGCGCCTTTACATTTTTAGGTAGATTTTTGTTCCAGCATTTTATTTCGCATTTAGATTCGTAGCTTAGCCTAGTTTAGGTAATTCGAAGTTCGCCGGAGCTCTGCTCCGGCGACTTCTTCACCGTGCCCTCATTGTTTTCCGACCACCATTTCACTGCCATGTCGTTCCCCTACGCCTTCTCCACCTTCCAGCCACCTTGTCCAACCGGATTCGCTTCTGAATCCGCGAATCGAAGTTCCTCCACCACCCTTCACCGGAGCTTCTTCGCTCGCCTTCATCCCTGTGCTTTCAGCTTCAAACCCCGGGTCGAGGGAGACGCCCTCGAGCCCCTCTACCTTCCTGTGCAGGTTAGGTGCGAAGAAAGGCACCAGGAGACGTTTTCCATGCGGGCGGAGGTACCTGGAGCGCCGCTTCTTCTTCGAGCACGCTGCGTCGCTCCGGTGTGCCTCCGGCCGATCCGACACCTCCAGACGATAGAGCAACCCTCCAGGAAGCGAATGGGACCTTCAGGAGCAGCGATGGTCAGCCGGAGAGAGAGATCGGAGTGGGGGAAGCTCGCCCCGGCGAGTCTTCTTCCCTGTTCTTCCACGCGTCCTCTCAGCCGTTGGATGAAGACGAAGGCCCAGATCGAGCAGCAGCCGTCCGATGGAGTGATGCTACGACCGTCAGATCTCACGCGAGATCTAATCTCCTCCGCTCATCGGCGAAGCGTCATCGGCGCACGTGGAGGCGCCACGTGTATAAGTGAATGCAGATCAGCCGTCCATCAGCGCCATGTTGGGGGTAATTTGCACATCTAGCCCCTATCATTTTTGTATTTAATTTTTAATATTGTAAATTATTTCGCACGTTGTAAATAAAATGTGTATTTTGCAGTAGGACCCCTGAGTTCCCTGAAATTACATTTAGGTCCTTCCGCGCCTCACGTGCAGTCCCACGTGAGGCGCGTGAAATTTTGCATTTGAGCCCTGGCGGTTTTTGTATATTGTAAAATAGTTCTAAAAATTTAAATAAATGTTTATTCATGTTGTATTTTTTTTGCACTGATGCCCCTGTAATTTATTGTATTTGCAAAAACACCCCTGCCAGGCTTAATTATTTTTTGTGTCTTTTATCCATTTATTAAAAATACCTAGATGGCTTCTAAAAATCCACAAAAATTAGGGAAGATGCTCTATGCCATGCTTGTTCACGCCCATATTTTATTTCGCATTTTGTTGCATTTTTTTTCCTAATTATTAAAAATGAAATAGAAGCCATTTTTGTACTGTTGAAATTAGAAAATACAAAAAAAAATTAGAAAATGTTTTTGAAAAATTCCAAAAAATTATATATGGTATAATTATATATATATATATATATATATATTGAGTCCAGAAATTGAAAAACCTTAAAAATATGAAAAAGAAAATTAAAAAAATCAGAAAGCTCCAAAATCCAACAAAAAAATTAGAAAAATCCTTAAAAACCCCCAAAAATATATTTTTCTCTTTTATAATTATCTCTATATTATTATTAATGTATTAAAATTAATTTGGGAATTTTTGGAGTCTATTTTATATTTTTAAAACCCAAATTTTAATCGGCTATTTATTTAGTCCTATATTATGGACATTTTTGAATTTAAAAATACATAAAAATTAGAAACATTTCAGAAAGATAACAAAAAAAATTAGAAAAATATTAAAAAGCCAAAAAAAAAATTTATCTATATATATCTTTTAAGTATATATATATCTATAGACTATAGTACTTCTCTCTCTCTCTTCTTATATATATATCTCTTTATATATATATATGTCTTATATATATATTTATCTATTTATATTATACAATTAAAAATATAAAAAGAAAATAAAAATTTTTAAATATAAAAACAAAATAAAATTTATAAAAACAAAAATATAAAAAAAATTACAAAACCCAAAACCCACTAAAACAATAAAAGGACATGAACCAATGATTGAATAATTGAATGATACATTACATACATTCCCTTCGCCTCCCAGTGTTCGACCTCTACCTGTACTTACACCTATACACATTTGCATGTAGAGTTATAATAAATTTTAACTCCACATTTTTGGATATTCATTGCATATATTTATTGTGGGTTAATTGTTGATCGATCTGGGGATCTTTAACTGGTCGACTCAGCGACTGGATCTCTCGCCTTGTGAGACATCTAGACCCTTGATTCTCCCCAATCATCAAATGGCGCCGTTGCCGGGGAGGCAACGGATTTTGTATGATTTTGTGAGCATATTTGTTCATTTATTCAATTGTTTGCTCATGTCCTTGATTTATTTGTTTGTTTGGTTTTTATTTCTATTTGAGATTACTTAATTGACTGCTCTGACCATTTCTTTCCTTTGTCTTTGATGCGAGGGACCGCCAAGCGAAGGAGGACCTCCTAGGAGGACCTATGCACCCAAGCAAGGCGGAGTTGGCTCTTCTATGCCAAGCCAACAGGAGAGAGCATCCATGACACATGAAGGAGAATTTTTGAAGACAGTCTCTATTTTTATGCATTTTATTTTATTTTGTATATTCGTGTGAGAGAGTGACACTTGGTTTGTAATAATACAGGACTCTCACAGGTGCACAAAGACTCCCGAGGTCCAGTGCCCGAGGGATTGTTCCCTTGGGGGCCTCGATGATTTTTGACGCTTTTCTTTTATTTTTAGTTTTATTATTTTGTGCGAATGAGCCTTAGCTTAGGAGTTTCTTGCTCGTAGAGTTAGGTCCAAACACCCTAATATTTGCATGTACCTATAGTTCGGTTTGGATCTAGATCAAACTCTAAACAGCCGTTCATTTATCTCTTAGCCTTTGTGCCACAGCGAGCCCCGCAAAGCATTTTCTCCTAAGCTCAAGTGTGTTGAGTACAGAGGAGGGGTGAGCCAAGACCGGACTTTTTAAGGCTAAAGGTGAATGAGCGACTTGTGGTGCTTCACGATAATAGCAATTTCTGAACCTAGGGCGATTTCTTCGGTTTGCATTTGCATATAGCATAGGTTTCAAATTCTGTTATGCATCCCGCATGGAGAGAGCTGGGAGGCACTATAAGTCTTCTTACTTGGCATGCATCATCGTTTTCCGACATGCATGGCTTTTCCGATCTTCTCCCTCTGTTTTTTCCCACCTAGGGTCTTAATGGAAATTGGAACCTCGATAGGCACGTGCATTGAAAATACCCAAAAAGTGATAACTTGAATAAAATCGGGACTGTTAACTCTGTTGGACTTAAAAATAAAATGTAATGGATTCCTTGTCTTGGGGAGAGCAACCCCCTCATTGGATGCGTTTTAAAATGCTCACGTACACACTAAGGAGTAGAGCCCAAATCCAATTAAGCCTCCTAAGTGATTGTACAATTTTTGTGATTCTCACCTAACTCTAAAAATGAAAAGATAAATGACCGTCACCTGATGGTCTTCACTGTGCTGAGTAGTGAATCGGGGGTTTTGCTTTGTGTCTTGATTGTGACTTGGAGTTCATTGTGTTTTTCTTTCATCCCTAGAGTAGTCGGTCCCACCGTGTGAGCCATGCATTTTTTTATTTTTGAGTCTCTCTACCTCTCTTATACATACAGCTCTATTGGCGCTTGAGATCAATCATTCTTCGCCAAGTCCTCTGTTTCCCTCTTCTTCACCATCTTCTTCGTATCCATTGTATCATCTTCTCTGGTTTGGGGAGAGCCCTCCCCTTGAACCACAATTTTGACGGTGTTCCCGCTTTGTGTGGAACACCAAATTTTGTCTATGTCCCGATATTCTCGCCCGCCCTCCTCGTACCCTCTGTATTACTCTTCTACCACCCACGATATTGGCACGCCCGCTCAATCAGCTTCTCCACCCCTTTGTGTACCCTTCTTATTCATCTCCCTCGTGTCCCCCGTATCATCTCTCCCTTTACCCGGGAATGCTGTGCATATTAATGAGGCCCGCATCGAGGATTATTTATACAGATTATTGGTGTAAGTCGGGCATGATGTTGAGGTTGCAATCGATTTGGTGGATTTTTCTTTGATACATGCATATGGGCTTATTGAGGATTTTTGTTGATGCATAGAGCATAGGTGTGGGGCATTATTGACGAGTTTTAGTTCTCGCACACCGGATTGGGGATGTGATGTAATGCAATGATTCGATGAAGATTTCATGAGCATTGATTGATCTATCTCTTTTAGGTTCCACTCATCTTGATTTTTGAGGATTGACTGATTATTCTACTTTGGATTTCTTGATAAAGGTGTGCGGAATCGACATGATATCTCATCTTCCTGATTGACCCATCCTTGATCTCCTGACTCTCTGATCCACCCTGGCACTTAGAGGATTCCTGACTATTTTTCGTGCCCTCTCAGCTGACTAGATTGACCCAAGGGATGTTTGGTGAATGACATGATTATTTGCTCCCTTGCATGATCTTATGCCCTTCAAATGATTGAATGATTTATTGCTTTTGAGGACCTGAGATGACTTGCCAGCATTCCCATGACCTACATTGATCTAGCTCGCATTCCTCCCCGAGGACTATCTGCGGGAGAATGCGATAATTTCTAGGACTGCGGTTTCATTCACTGCTTGGGTCGCCATTGTGATGGGACCTGAAACCGAGTCAAGATGAGGTGCTTGATTGGCCTCCCCCTGTGATTGTGTGCCCGACCTGTCGGTACACAAGGCCAATGTACTGGACTCATCTGAGTCCACTCTCCTTGACGGTCCTCGCAAGGCAGAGCTCCACTTTTCTGATTATTCCATGCCTAGCTCATAGCTCCCCGAGGATTATCTGCGGGAGACTATGACATATTTCTGATCTGGTTGGTCTCTTCTACTGGTAGCCGCCTTGTCAACTACTGAGACCACTATGTGGGTCCGTCTGATGAACCGACTCCTTTGAGCCCTTCTCTCTCCTTGACGACCCTCGCAAGGTAGAGACACGTTCTGACTATTCTTTGCTTAGTTCACAGTGCTCTCCGAGGACTATCTGCGAGAGACTGCGACAATCTCTTTACGCTCGGTTCCCACTGCCGACTGTGTCTCCAATCTGCGGAGCACGGAATCGAGTCGTCTGATACACTTGATTTTTGGTCCCATCTTGAGTTGCCTATCCGATCTGCGGATCATGGACCTATCTGATTAGACTCCTTTGTGTCTGCTTGCCTTGATGGTCCTCTCAAGGTGGAGCCTCTGGTATCTGCTATTCCCATGACTAGTTGGAAGTCCGCTCCCCGAGGGTTATTTGCGGGACGCTGCCACACTTTCTTGATTTCACGATCTCTTCTGCTGGTGGCCGATCTGTCGCCTACCGAGACTGTTTCTACAATCCGTCTGATGGATCAGGCTCCTTCGAGCCCTCTCTCCTTGACGACCCTCGGAAGGGTGAGCTTCTGTTCTGATTATTCATTGCCTAGCATGTGCTACTCCCTGAGGGTTATCTGCGGGAGAGTACATCATTTTCTGGGTACTCGACATCATTTCTGGTGTCTCCAGTTGGTGGAGCACGAAGCCGGGTCTTCTGATTTTGTACTCGGTCTCCTCCCTGGTTGTGCCTCCTATCTGTTGGAGCACGGAGCCGAATCTTCTGATTATACTCTGATTCTTCTCACCTTGAGGACCCTCGTAGGGTTGAGCCATGGCTTGCGGTATTCGGTATGTACTTATGATCTTTCTACCTCACCATCATCGGGTACCATGGTGTCTCCTATTATCTATCTTCCATATCTGCTTGAGACATGATTGACCGGAGGAGTCTGTACTGCTTTTTCTTCCTCCTGGTCTTACGGTATCGGCTATATTCCCTCATGTTGACTATATGAGCCGATCATCAGCTTCACGCTACCGGTCTCTACTTTACTTCCCGATCTGATTGTCCCCGGTAGCCGACACCCACCTAACTGCATATCAGGGTGTCTTTTCACCTTCTGGCTGTGTCCTCGTTCTCACAGGGAGACGACGATGATCGTACGGTAGTCGCTTACCAGACACCGTCCTGTACTTCACTCGATTTTCACCGATTGTATATATGTGTACCTTTTTCATTCTTTCTCCCGTATGTTCTGTGTGCCCCAGATCTATCGCCATATCTTTGTGTCTACACTTAGGATGTACTTTGTCCTAAGTATAGGGGGGCACACCGAGTTGTTCTTTCCTTGCATTTTTTCGTCACTCCTGTTCTTGCCTATACTTAGGGCTATCTCACCCTAAGTCTAGGGGGAGTGATGCGTATATTCTCCACGGTCTTTCCATCTATCTGTATATATCTCTTCTTTTCTTCTTTTCTTCTTTTCCTTTTCTATCTTCTGAATCTAAATAAAAGGTGTCGCCCCTTTGTGTCAGTTTTCTGTACTTAGGCGTACTTTGTCCTAAGTATAGGGGGGCGCACCCTTGATTTGTTAATTCTTTGATCTGTTTATTCCCACCCTTGACCCTCCCTGCTTTGTGTACAGTCTGCTATACTTAGGATTACTTGATCCTAAGTATAGGGGGGACGGTCAACTTCTATTTCCTTCATCTCTTATTCGTATATTCTTTAGACTTGTCTATACTTAGTACGAGTTAAGTCTTTTATTTCCTTTTCGATCTGTGAGGAGATAGCTCAAGCTAAGTATAGGGGGGTCGTATATACTATGTATATACTTTAGAAACAACTCGTACTTTCGTATTCTCTTAATAATATGGCTAATAATTCATTAAAAACCCTTAATAAAAAGAGATGTGATTATTCCTCAAATTCTTTTGTATATACTGATTAATAAATCAGGTGAAAATGTTTTTTGCAAAATGTTTGAAAAATAGTGTGAAAATCTTCGTGAATATTTATTGAAAACTATTTTGAAAACGTTTTGTTAAATGTTTTCAACCTGTGTAAAAATGTGTGGCTTGTAAAAATTTATTTTCTTTGTGTGAAATAAAATGTTTGAAAAATGATTTGCATATGGTTTGAAAAATGGTTGCAAAAATATTTTTGAAAAATCTATATATACTGTTTCGAAAAACCTTTGCAAAATGATTTTCAAATGTGTGTACATGTTTGTAAAAATGTTTGTAAAAATTATTTTGGACCATAGTTTTCAAAAATTGTTTGAAACATTTGTGTCAAATAAGTTTGAGGAATAGTCACATATAATAAATAACTAAATAAAAAAAGTAAAAATAAACAAAGTTCTTTAATAAGTGTACATATATACCTATAAATAAAAACTAAATTCTTAATTCTTAATTCCTGTAAAATAAAGCGGCTCGCCCGTGTAAATAGTTGTACATATTTTGAGTGCCCAAATTATTTTATTTGCAAAAATTCTTTGTGTAAAAATTCTTCTCTTTGTTTTCAAAATCTTTTGAAAAATTGCATTACTCTTTGCATGTTTGTAAATAGCATTTGCATTGCATTCATCTTCTTTGTTTGAGCTTGATGATTGAACTAGTCCAATAAAGTCGAAGATTGGAGCTTGGTTGGACCTTATTGCACCTAACTGCACTGGAACCTTATGGGAACTAGGTTTAAGGTACTTCAGGTCTATTCAGACTTAATTCTTTGAGAAATCAGGACCGGGTTCAAGTCACCTCAACTGTCTAACTAGAACTATTCGAAACACACGTATGACTCTTGTCGACCGTGACTTAACTTGGACACTTGCACCTTTCACTTGGCTCAACTCAATTGGAGTGGTGAGGGGGTTGGATTTGCCAGTCTGAGACGCACACGGGTGGAAACATTCGTCCTCGTCTAGGGAGGGAAGTGCACCCCAACCTGGTCCAATAGCCATGAGGTCTAACGACAGGAGAGTGTGGTTTGCAATAATGCTTCAAAAGAGGGATAGTCTTCTGGCTCAAGAGGAAAAACTCCTTATGTAAATGCTGCTGTAAATAGTATGTTGAAAAGAGAGAGAGAGAGAGAGAGAGAGAGAGAGAAACTCCAAAAAAGTGGACATGCTTGTAAAATAAAAAAATAAAGTGCCTGCCGAAGTATGTATATATGTTGTATAGAAAATAAGCAAGCTTGAGCATCAAAGTTATACCATGTGAGCCTGCAGCTGGATGACTTGACTACACTGGTCTTGCATCCCAGGATAGGTAGCTACACTGGCTACCGTCCATTCTTTTCTCTACCCCCTCCTCTTGAGTTGGATGCCACTTGAACTTAGAAGGGAATACCCCGCTCCTCGAGGAAAGAGCTGTTGGATTAGGGAATCATTGGGTTGTCATTCTGGAGAAGTCAATCTCTTTGTCATTTCAGTTGGGGAGAGCCACTATCACTTACACGTACAAGTCAGCTTCATAGTCATAAGGGTTTGCGTATGATGTAGGCTAGTTCTGACCTGGCTATTGAGGTGATTTGAACCAAGTTCTGTGACTCTCGAAGGCTGTTGTGTTTTAAATTTGGTTTCCGACCAGGTTCCACACACATTTTCACACCAAGGTCTAACTTCAGCACCAAACCTTGATTTTGTAAAGATAAGTTTAATAATCATGATCAATTCAATTTATTCTTTACATTCTTTATTTTTGCTTTTTCTTTTCTTCTTATTCTTTGTTCTTTTTGGTACTTATTGCATAAGTATTTGCTAGGGACTAGCAAAGGCAAGTATAGGGGGGTGATGAATCTCCAATTCATCACCTTTATTCTATCATTTTGGCCTTAAAAACCCTAGCAAATGCATGTAAATAGCATCTACTTGTACATAATAGCATTCATTATTTATTGTATTAATTGTATATAAAATAAGGTTTTTAATGCCAAAATTATAGAATAAAGAGAAGAAAAGAAAAAAAGGAATAAAATATTGCAAATATTTTACGACCCTAACCCCGAGACCAAGGCCAGCATGGAATTGGTCGACAAAGAATAAAGTAGGGGGAGATAAGGGCCATTATACAATAAATACCTAATTTATTTATACATTTTGACACCTAATTGTACATAATTATTTATTCATCAAATAAAGAAACTTTGTTCATAAAAGTTGTAGATAATAATGTAAATAAAAATACAAAATTGAGTTTGTGTAAAAATAATACCCAGTGTACATTTTATGCACAAAATAAAAAGCCAAAATCTCAACTTCACAGACCCATATCTTGCAAATAAAAACTCCAAATCACCCAAACTCACCTTTAATTGTATATAGCATTTCATAAACTATTTTATCAAATTGGTTTCATAATTGTTGGAGTCCATCTGTGGAAGTTAGGTTTTTAGCCCTTCTTGTACATAATACCTGATTAAAATATTCATTTTATTCAATATTCATTATTTTTATAAATTTATATTTTAGGATCTTGTAAGTAATGTATATAATTCATATACATATTAGCCTTAGAATAAAACCAAAAAGAATTTGTAAAATAAAATAAGTCTATGTAATATATATAGGCAAAATACCTATGTGGAGTATGTACATAAATAAAAGAGGAAAACATTCTTTAATTATTTAATTCTTTTATATTTTTGTAATAATGTATATATTATATATATCTTATTAAAAATACAAAGCTAAAATAAAAACAAATAAAATTCATTAAATAAATAAATTATATAGGTAAAATACATATATGCATACTTACATATACATATATACAAATGTAAATAAACTCATAAAAATTAAATAAAAATATATTTATACTCATAAAAATAAATTATAAGTTTATAAAATAAGCCAATAAAATAATAAAAGAAAATAAATAAATTAAAATTAAAATACATAAAAATACATGTAAATACATACATATACACATTATTAAATTAAAACCATAATAAAACACCTCAAAAAATTCAATAAAAATCAGGAATAAATACTACATGAAATGATACACATTTTTTATTTTATAAGCAAAAATTAATAAAATCATTTACTATGTTAAATAATTCATTTTCTAAATAAGGTTCCCTGTTTTGGCGTTTAGCGGCTGAGGTGGACCAATCAGGTCCCTCCGCGAGTTGACCCCGGTCAACTTGACCTCCAGGCGCCTGAGTTGACGCGGACTGTCTTTTCCCCTCTTTTCTTGCCTTTTTCCCGTGTGGCTCAGTGATCAATCGATAACAGTCATTTCATGAGATTTGTTCTCCTTTCATCCGTGATCCCCGCTGATCGTTTAGATCCTATGTACATAGATTGTATCGCCGGCTACGGCCTGGTCAATAAGGGTGCCCAACCTGTCTATAAATAAGGAACCACCGCCCCCCTCGCCAAATTTGGTCAGCTTTTCAGCCAATCCCTTCCCAGAATTCGGTCCCGGCGATGCTCCTGGTGACAGGAGGAGCTCGCCAGCACTTTGAATCGTTCGGAGAGGCGGAGGTTGCACCCATGGTGGCGCTCCGACAGCCACCCTGCTCCCTGGAGTTCCTCCAGGTATAAGAGCCGCGCCTTTAAGTTTTTAGGTAGATTTTTGTTCCAGCATTTTATTCCTGCATTTTATTTCGCATTTAGATTCGTAGCTTAGCCTAGTTTAGGTAATTCGAAGTTCGCTGGAGCTCTGCTCCGGCGACTTCTTCACCGTGCCCTCGTTGTTTTCCGACCACCATTTCACTGCCATGTCGTTCCCCTACGCCTTCTCCACCTTCCAGCCACCTTGTCCAACCGGATTCGCTTCTGAATCCGCGAATCGAAGTTCCTCCACCACCCTTCACCGGAGCTTCTTCGCTCGCCTTCATCCCTGTGCTTTCAGCTTCAAACCCCGGGTCGAGGGAGACGCCCTCGAGCCCCTCTACCTTCCTGTGCAGGATAGGTGCGAAGAAAGGCACCAGGAGACGTTTTCCATGCGGGCGGAGGTACCTGGAGCGCCGCTTCTTCTTCGAGCTCGCGGCGTCGCTCCGGTGTGCCTCCGGCCGATCCGACACCTCCAGACGATAGAGCAACCCTCCAGGAAGCGAATGGGACCTTCAGGAGCAGTGATGGTCGGCCGGAGAGCGAGATCCGAGCGGGGGAAGCTCGCCCCGACGAGTCTTCTTCCCTGTTCTTCCACGCGTCCTCTCAGCCGTTGGATGAAGACGAAGGCCCAAATCGAGCAGCAGCCGTCCGATGGAGCGATGCTACGACCGTCAGATCTTACGCGAGATCTAATCTCCTCCGCTCATCGGCGAAGCGTCATCGGCGCACGTGGAGGTGCCACGTGTATAAGTGAATGCAGATCAGCCGTCCATCAACGCCATGTTGGGGGTAATTTGCACATCTAGCCCCTGTCATTTTTGTATTTAATTTTTAAAATTGTAAATTATTTCACACGTTGTAAATAAAATGTGTATTTTGCAGTAGGACCCCTGAGTTCCCTGAAATTACATTTAGGTCCTTCCGCGCTTCACGTGCAGTCCCACGTGAGGCACGTGAAATTTTGCATTTGAGCCCTGGCGGTTTTTGTATATTGTAAAATAGTTCTAAAAATTTAAATAAATGTTTATTCCTGTTGTATTGTTTTGCACTGATGCCCCTGTAATTTATTGTATTTGCAAAAACACCCCTGCCAGGCTTAATTATTTTTGTGTCTTTTATCCATTTATTAAAAATACCTAGATGGCTTCTAAAAATCCACAAAAATTAGGGAAGATGCTCCATGCCATGCTTGTTCACGCCCATATTTTATTTCGCATTTTTTGCATTTTTTCCTAATTATTAAAAATGAAATAGAAGCCATTTTTGTACTCTTGAAATTAGAAAATACAAAAAAAAATTAGAAAATGTTTTGAAAAATTCCAAAAAAATTATATATGGTATAATTATATATATATATTGAGTCCAGAAATTGAAAAACCTTAAAAATATGAAAAAGAAAATTAGAAAAATCAGAAAGCTCCAAAATCCAACAAAAAAATTAGAAAAATCCTTAAAAACCCCCAAAAATATATTTTTCTCTTTTATAATTATCTCTATATTATTATTAATGTATTAAAATTAATTTGGGACTTTTTGGAGTCTATTTTATATTTTTAAAACCCAAATTATAATCAGCTATTTATTTAGTCCTATATTATGGACATTTTTGAATTTAAAAATACATAAAAATTAGAAACATTTCAGAAAGATAACAGAAAAATTAGAAAAATATTAAAAAGCCAAAAAAAAATTTTATCTATATATATCTTTTAAGTATATATATATCTATAGACTATAGTACTTCTCTCTCTCTCTTCTTATATATATATATATCTCTTTATATATATATATATGTCTTATATATATTTATCTATTTATATTATACAATTAAAAATATAAAAAGAAAATAAAAATTTTTAAATATAAAAACAAAATAAAAATTATAAAAACAAAAATATAAAAAAATTACAAAACCCAAAACCCACTAAAACAATAAAAGGACATGAACCAATGATTGAATAATTGAATGATACATTACATACATTCCCTTCGCCTCCCAGTGTTCGACCTCTACCTGTACTTACAACTATACACATTTGCATGTAGAGTTATAATAAATTTTAACTCCACATTTTTGGATATTCATTGCATATATTTATTGTGGGTTAATTGTTGATCGATCTGGGGATCTTTAAGTGGTCGACTCAGCGACTGGATCTCTCGCCTTGTGAGACATCTAGACCCTTGATTCTCCCCAGTCATCAGTGCACACCAGCTCACCGGTGTATAGACCTTGGTTAGGTCATCAACCTATTGGTATGCCAAATGTACATACTTAGACATATAGTAACACATCTGTCTCTGGTCAGAGGATGTATGCCTATGCTGTGACAGTATTCAACATAGGTCTTTGGTTATCTCGATCTCGTTAAGTCAACCCATTGACTTAACTAATCTGACACCTCTGAATCACTATTCCCATGTAGAGGACCTGCATCAAGTGGTCGGTCAGATATCAGCCAAATGAGAAAGGATTGACATCTCCTACTCAGGCTAGAGATCATCACTTAACAATCATTTGAATGCTTGATGAGTCCTCTATCTAACTCCTTATATATTCATCCAAGCATCATCCTCTATGATTCATCAATGAATCAACAGCTGTTTGATTATCAAGTTGGCCATGGTACATAACCCTTATTGTACAAAGGGACCTTATAGTGCATTCATTCATTCAATCTCAGAAAGGGAGTGAAAAACAATCAATAACTTTCATTGTTAATCATTTATTACAATAACATTTGTTGCAGGAATGGTTCACCTTGGGCTCACATGGCTAACAATCTCCCACTAGCCCTCAGAACCATTCAAGAACAATCCTTAAACCCATACTCATTACATGCTGGTCAAAAACCTTCTATGTCAGAGGTTTGGTAAGAGGATCAACAACGTTGTCGGCAGAGGCCACCTTGGTGATGATGATATCAGCGCGCTTTTGAATCTCCCGAATGATGTGGTATTTCCTTTCCACGTGCTTTCTCTTTTGATGCCATCTGGGTTTCTTCGCCTGGGCAATGGATCCCGTGTTATCGCAGAGTAACAGGATGGGAGTATCATAAGAAACTACGCCAAGCTCCAGGATGAACATGCGTAACCACACCACCTCCTTTACAGCATCTGATGCGGCAATGTACTCGGGTTCTGTTGTTGAATCTGTTGTAGTGTCCTGCATCTTGCTTCTCCATCTCACAGCACCACCATTCAACAGGAACACAAACTCAGATGTCAACTTTCGATCATCAATATCCAATTGGAAGTCAGAATCTGTATATCCCAAGACCTGGAGATCACCATCTCCATAGACCAAGATGTAATCTTGCATCCATCTTAGATATTTGAATATGTTCTTTACTGCATTCCATTGTTGCTCTCCATAGTAGGATTGGTAACGACTTACCACTCCAACTGCATGGCAGATATCTGGCCTAGTACACATCATGGCATAACATTAGGCTTCTTACAACTGATGCATAAGGGCATCCAGCCATGGCTTTCTTTTCCTCAACAGTTTGAAGAGCCATCCCTTTTGACAGGTGGATACCATGCCTTAAGGGAAGGAAACCTTTCTTAGAACTAACCATACAGAATCGTTCAAGAATTTTCTTAATGTATTCGTGTTGTGATAATCCCAATATCCTCTTTTCTCGGTTTCTGAACAACTTCAGGCCTAAGATGTAAGATGCTTCTCCAAGATCTTTCATCTCAAAGGTATGGGATAGCCAAATTTTCACACTGGTCATCATCCATGTATCATTCTCAATGATAAGGATGCCATCTACGTAAAGCACAATGAACACGATGGCGCTCCCACTAACCTTCTTGTACACACAAGGTTCACCAGGATTCTGCACAAAATCATAACTCTTTAAGGTTTCGTCAAATCTGATGTTCCAACTACGAGAAGCTTGCTTGAGCCCATAGATAGATTTCTTCAGCTTGCATACTTTGCCATCCTCAATTATGAAGCCCTGAGGCTGCTCCATATAGATATCCTCCTCGAGGTATCCATTGAGGAAAGCCGTCTTGACGTCCATCTGCCAGATGTCGTAGTCAAGATACACAGCTATAGCTAGCAGTGTCCTAATGGATTCAAGCATAGCCACAGGAGAGAACGTCTCATCGTAATCGATGTCTTCTCTCTGTGTGTAGCTCTTGCCTACGAGCCATGCCTTGAAAGTCTCTACTTTCCCATCAGGTCCCCTCTTTCTCTTGAAGATCCATTTACACCCAATGGGTTTTTACCCCTTTAGGTGGATCCTCTAGGGTCCATACACCATTCTTATGCATGGAGTCAATTTCTGACTTCATTGCTAGCATCCGTCTATCCATGTCATGATCCGCGAGTGCTTCATCAAATGAAGAAGGATCATTGTCAGTTTCACTTGACACATGGAATACATACCTTTCAGGTGGTACAACCACCCTCGAACTCCTTCGAATAGGTATGGGTGTTTCATCTTTATTTATCTCTTCCGTTTCTAGTTCAGGAAGCTCAGAATCCTCAGGGGATTCAATGAGTTCCTTTACTTCATTTTTGTCTTGACCTTTAAGGAAATCATCCTCCAAAAACTTCACATCTCTAGATACAAAAACCTATTGGGTCTCAGGGCCATAGAGATGGCATCCAATACCATCTTTAACATACCCAATGAAGTAACACTCATGAGTGCGAGATTCTAGCTTTCTTGCGTCCACGTTCTTCGCATGGACCAAGCAATCCCAAACCCTCAAGTGATTAACACTAGGTTTGATTCCATACCAGAGCTCATGAGGAGTCTTAGGTACAAATTTGCTAGGAATCTTATTCAGGATATATATTGCAGTCTCTACTGCATATCCCCAGAAAGTAAGTGGTAAATGTGCTTTTCTCATCATTGAACGGACCATATCCATGATGGTTCTGTTGCGTCTTTCACCAACACCATTAAGTTGGGGAGTTCCAAGAGGAGTGAGATTGGAGACAATTCCATTCTCTTTAAGATATTCCTTGAATTCATCTGAGAGGTACTCGCCACCTCGATCAGATCGAATCCGTTTAATCTTCCTATCGGTTTAGTTCTCAATCAAAGCCTTGAATTCTTTGAAATTTTCAAAGGGTTTCAGATTTATGACGTAATAGGAAGATAAACCTGTATCGCAAATAGTCATCAATAAACGTCAAATAATATCGATATCCATTTCGAGTCGCGGTACTGAAGGGACCACATACATCGGTATGTATTAGGTCAATAATACCTTCGCATCTTATAAACTTGTTACGAAAAGGCATCCTAGTCATTTTACCTCGAATACAATGTTCACAGGTAGACAAAGATTGAACTTGTAGAAAATCTAAAGGTCCATCCTTCATCAATCTGTTGATTCTATCAACAGATAAATGACCAAGCCTTTGATGCCAAATCATATTCGAATGATTTTTATTCTCCCTGGATCTTTTAGGGTTTTTATTAGTGGCAGTAACATTCATGACATGCTCTTCAATGGACAATTCATAGAGTCCACCAGAAGTCAAAATACCATCCGCAATATATTTATCATAATGATTTATGTCTAATTTATTACAGAAAAGGAACGAATATCCAGTTCTAACAAGTTTAGATACAAATATCAAATTCCTTCTGACTTCAAGTACATAAAGACACTCTTTAAGTACTAAGACTCTACCACTAGATAATGATAGTCAACAAGTCTCGACGATGACCGCTACAACACTTGCATCAGATCCCATCTGGATGACTATCTCCCCTTCTTC
The DNA here is from genome assembly GCA_037367405.1 of Ottelia alismoides. Lineage (NCBI taxonomy): Eukaryota > Viridiplantae > Streptophyta > Magnoliopsida > Alismatales > Hydrocharitaceae > Ottelia > Ottelia alismoides. The sequence continues at coordinate 593,635 of JAZKJV010000235.1, forward strand.
CAGATTCCTAGTTTCCTGAAACAAAAGCAACAAATTGCATACATGAATAGAAGCACCAGAATCTACGACCCAACTTCCTTCTCATCCAACGAGAAACTAGTTTCAATGATGAAAGTAGATTTCATACCTGTTGGGGCTTTACCTTTGTCGACCGACTTAAGGTATTTCGGGCAGTTACGCCTCCAGTGTCCTGGCTTTTTGCAGTGGTGACAGACGTCGGTTTTCTTCGACGTTATCATTGTGGATGCATTGGAAGATGAGCCAACACGTTGACTGTTCTTCTTTCTCTTCTGGGCCAGGCCCTTCCGAGAACCTTGCTTCTGACCGTGCTTCCCTCTGACCTGTGCAACCATTGCACTGCCAGCGGGACCATCTTTCTTCATTACATCTTCTGCAAACTTTAATGCAACAAGAAGTCCAGCATTAGTCAAGTCCAACTTGTTCATGTGGAATGAAAACTACAAAATTATTGAAAGACTTGAGCAAAGACAACATAATGAAATCAACTTTCATGTCTGCATCCATATTTGCCCCAAGAGCCTCTAGCTCAAATAAGTACCCGAACATTTTGAGATTTTGAGTACATGTTCTCGGACTGAAGTTCCTTCCTGCATCTTGCAGCGAATGAGTTCTTTCATAATATTGTAACACTGGGTGCGGTTAATGTCACCAAACATATCTTTTAGATTCTTCATTATTTCCTGGCATGTGCTCACCTCTACATGTTGCTTCTGAAGAACATTGGAGAGAGAACCTAGGATATAGTATCTGGCCAAGATATGATCTTCATCATACTTTTCATTTTATTGCTTTTCTTCCTTTGATTTAGGGCTTTCATGCTTGTCTTCTGTGAGCACATAACTTATGCGCTCAGCTGAGAGAACAAGCTCCAAATTACGGATCCAATCCGAGTAATTCGGTCCAGTCAACTGGTTGACCTCCAGAAGCCTGCTTAGTAGGTTCATGGACTTCATATTCTGAAATTAAGAATGCATTATATTAGAACATATAATCATATATTCAAATTTATGATATTTGATTAAGGCATTTTAAATCAAATTGGTCTTGCTCTGTCAATTTTGAAAGTTTATTCCCTTAATTACTTTCAAAGTAAGAGATATACTTACCTCTATATCTCAAGCAAGAACTGGGATCTTCTCTTTATCTTTGTCATATCCCAATAATATGAGAATCTATGACTCCAATAAAGAGAAGCGGGAACACATTCCGCCTTGCAAGTCCAACTTGCATTTCCCAATTTGGTCTTTAATACCCGAGCCCACCACCCCTAAGGTGATGCTGGCCCGCTGTTAATTGAACCAATTGTCAATAAGAATACAACTCACTATGCGCAATCCAATATCGCCCCAATAATATGAGGACCTGATATTGGGGCCACTACGCATACATCGTTGTGACGATCCTGATCCAAATGGATCGTATGCAGGAGCTGTCACTTCGGACAGGCATCTCCTTCATACAATATCTGGTGACAGAACCCTTCGCCTTAATGGGAGACCATGGATGTCACTTATTTGATCCTCCACCTCATATTCAAATTTTAATTAATTATTATGAATCATATTCATATAATTAATTCTTCCAAGGGAAATACACATCTATTTACAATAGAGTGTTTTAATTGAATATAATTAATTCAATCTCATTAAATTAATTAACAATCCAATTCAATCAATAAAATTGATTTTACTTTAATATATGGTATTATCTCAAAGTATGTATTAATTCAAATTTTAATAATTAGAAAAATACATCATGATCTCTCAGGCATCATTCATTCTCTACCCGCTGTCATGGCCAGTACCAGCAGGAGTGGGACGGACCGCAACCGGTGCGACCTGCTACCCCAATGCTCCCCGACTAGACACCATATCCACCTCAGGTGCCGAGCCAATCACTTTGTACTTGAGATGATCATCGGTTCTTCAACCAAAATTATATCATATAGTAACAGTCAAAACATTTTTGATTATAAGAAAATTTTCTAGACAAATTTCCAATCCTATTCAAGCAAGTTGTTTGTTGATTTTGTTTCCAATTATGATCTAGATCAAATCTAATCATTTTATTGGTTGAGACCAAGACAATTAAGGAAATAATCATAATTAAATATTTTTCAAATTATTTCCATAGTTATTTTATAAAATTAACAATTAATTTCACTAATTGACCATCACATGGTTCTTGATTAGGAATGTAATTTCAGCAGTGACCCCTACTTACTAAAATTGACATATCTCAATCAAAAAAAATCCAAATTATGCAAAATCAGTTTCTTAAGATTGCTAATTTGATTTATGACAGAACCTAAGTGATATTTCACGCATTTCAAGGTAGATAAAAACAGTAATTAACTCATTTATCATGTTAAGATTCGCAGCTCCCGCAATAGTGAATACATTTTCATTAAAAAAGCCATATCTCGAGCAAACAGAATCCAAATTATGTAAACTCAGATCCTAAGGTTTCTTTATTTAATGGAGAACAAAATACAAGGGATTAATTCGTGTTTAAACATTTTAAACAGGGCCGAATTTATTCACTAAACAGATGTGCGAAAATGAAATGCGACAAAAACTTTCACAACCTTAATGAACCCAAGTCGTCGTAGGTTTACGGATCGTATTCAAAACCTTCGACCTAAGGCTCTGATACTACTTGAAGGATATGGTGCAATCCTCAAGAACATCACGGAAGCATGAGAGTCGTATCGTATACGATGAAGAACGACTAGTCAGACTAGTTGTTCTATGCAGCGGATTTTAAAAAATTTCATGTGATGAAACCACATGATCCAAGAATGATTCTCAGATCGTTTCATCTAGAACCACATCAAGTATAAAGGAATACCTGTTGTAGCATGGGTGATCGAGTCTCTACGAAAAGAGACCTCCTGTCTCAAGTCCGATCGTCGGAGAAGACGCTTGCGAGCCTGGGGATGAGTCGCGTGATCCTCACAATCCAACAAGATGATCCAAGCATGTTGAACTCCTGATCTCGTCGCATGAGATCGGAGACCTTCTTCGTGAGCGTGGCACTCCAAGAAGATGGAGAATCGAGGAACATCGAGGCGACGGTACAGTGGTGAAGCGATGACAAAGTTCCTCCTCTAGGGCTTGGTGGACGGCCACCAATGGAGAAGGGGAGAGGCTTGACGCGTGGAAGAGGGGCGGAGAGAGAGATGTGTCTCAATTGCATAACCCTAGAGAGCAAGGTATACCTCTCTATTTATAGGGTTTTGGGATCCATAGATCACAATCCATGGGACACACCAAATCAATGGATGAGATTGATTTGTATTTAATCCAATGGTCAAGATTGTTGTTGGTAAAAAGCCAATAACCAATAATTTAATTTAGATTAAATATATTTGATAAATCAAATATAATTCAATCTCAAATCAAATCATCAAGAATTAGAGATATTGGAGATGGAAAACTCCAATTCCATATGGGGATCATGGACGGCTACACTTTCCTTGTTGGAATAGGTAGCAGTCCCCACCCCATTATGGAATGGGAGATTTTCCTATGTAATCCTAGATTACATAATTATATGTATCTCCAATTACAACAACATATGTTGTAAAAATATTCTACAAAAAATAATTCATAATTAATTTTGAGAATATTGCAATCTTACCATTTGAAATTTATGAATCACATTCACAACCAAAAATAAATAATAATTTACATTTTCAATTAATTACACAATGTGAATCCAATTCACATCAATAATTAATTAACAAATCTAAATCATAATAAGCTCTCTCTAATAAATTATAAATCACATTTATAATATTTTGAATAATTGTATATTTCTATCTACATTATTCTTATCCACATGCATCAAGACAATTAAATCACATTTAATTACCATTCTCTCAATGCTTAGATATAATTCATCTATGGAATTACTCTTGAACTCTTTCAAGAATAATGTGCTTTCTCCGTAGATACTTGGAGATAAGGACAGGGCGATTGTATTGTTCCACATATAGTGACTTGTCTATTGAGATCACATCTCATATCCAGATCTGACCTCCCACATATGCTTGATTAAATCAAGGCCGTAGACATAATCTTCTCATTGCATTTGAATCTCATTCAGATCAATGTCCAATACATGGACTAAGATTAGCTCACTTCTCTACTGAGAGGAGTCACTAAAATCCAAACATGTTTCATCACTCCCTCGGAATGGAAGCGTCATGGTTATACAATCGTTTATGATCACATCACCCTCAGGTATTCCCAACACCTGCACATCCTGCATATTGGAAGACCTATGGTCATCCCGAAGATATAGATCAATTTTACACTATCATCTTCAGGGTTTGATCACAAAGTTTCTCAATCTTTGTCATTGGGAATTGGTATCGATCATATGCTTTATCAAAGCATATATCATACCTTCAAATTCTTGTCATGCTTCCAAAGCATGGCGACCATGCATGGAATTTGATCAGTCCCAATACCTCATGAGTGAGCTCATGTCTTCTGGTTCATATGTGAACCTGTATGATCCCTTTGAGAGATCGTATTACTCGCATGTCCTTACGTGCACACCATCTTGTCGGTGTATAGACCTTAGTTAGGCCATCAACCTATTGGTCTGCCAAATGTACATACTTAGACATATAGTAACACATCTGTCTCTGGTCAGAGGATGTATGCCTATGATGTGACAATATTCAACATAGGTCTTTGGTAATCTCGATCTCGTTAAGTCAACCCATTGACTCAACTAATCTGACACCTATGAATCACTATTCCCATGCAGAGGACCTGCATCAAGAGGTTGGTAAGATATCAGTCAAATGAGAAAGGATTGCCATCTCCTACTCAAGATGGAGATCATCACTTAACAATCATTTGATGATGCTTGATGAGTCATCTATCTAACTCCTTAGATATTCATCCAAGCATCATCCTCTATGATTCAATCAATGAATCAACAGTTGTATGATTATCAAGTTGGTCGTGGTACATAACCCTTATTGTACAAAGGGACCTTATAGTGCATTCATTCATTCAATCTCAGAAAAGGAGTGAAAAACAATCAATAACTTTTATTGATAAATCATTTATTACAATAACATTTGTTGCAGGAATGGTTCGCCTCGAGCTCACATGGCTAACAGGTCAGTCCTTCTAGATTGTCGCTTTCATTCTTTCCATTCCATATCCCATTCCCGAACGCATCTGGTCACGCACTCCTCTTCAACATACTACGACTAAAATGGCACGAGTCTTCAATAGAAGGGCACTACTATGCCCACGTCGCATCATGGATTGCAGCTACTGGTGAGTTGATTGAGCGATGGAGAAAGCTTCTTCACTAGAAGATGGTGATTGAATCCAGTCTAGTCAATCAACGCATAATAGAGCATAGCCTTCACCTTCTTTATGTGCTACTTAGTGCGAGGAGTAGTACTCCAGTGCAACTTTTTGTGACTTTGTTGGTTAACATGCAAGGTGGAAGTGGATTTGAACCGCTAAGGGCTCGATATAGTGGTTAATACTCAAAGCAATAAGGGTTACTCGAGAGCTCATTGAAGAAGGTGAGGGAGGAGTCACGGAGCTCCTGTCATGATGATTTACCAAGATGTTAAGTGCTAGAGAGAGAATGGAGAAGTAAGGAGCACTATTGAAAACCGGCATATATGTGGCAGTCGCAAGCCTCCACATATTATATTAATCTGTTGCATAAAAGGCATTGCAAAGTCATGGGACGTAAATAGTTGTTGCAACTGCCAGCTAGTAATCACCACAAATATCAACCGCTGTAACTAGAGTAGCCAACTGCGAATAATCGTCAGAGGTTGTGACGTGAGGTGTTGCCCTACCCAAAACTGAAGATTTTTTACGGTGGCTGACCTATCGCCCAATGTATACGTGTTGCTCTTTATTGCATAGACTACTAATCTGTCATAAGTAAAATGAAAGTTATCCACAACAGTTACATCGATCGTAGCAAATGAATAATAAATTAATCATAGTTGAGGCTCTTATACAACAACAGTTGCCCCCTTCTTCCCCCTCTGTAATCCCCAAGGTGTTGGTTAGAACCTGCAAAACAAAGGGCATAAATGCTCATGATGCACTCAAGAGCATTATGGCTCACAGCCAAAGCATCAATCACATTAATAAAAATAGAAAACCACAATGTTCATTCAAAAGTGTAATATTTAAATAAACTGCGATTAAAACAAACACAAAAGTTATAGACATAATCATGACTAACTAACTCTACGACTACAAACTATGTATATAGAGCATCAACACTGGTCGAGGGAGGGTTATCGTCCTTGTCACAGCATGGAAGGGCTGGAGCTGAACTGCATGTGCTCCTCCCAGATAGCTTTGCAATCAACCTATGCATCTCCTACATCATTTAAGAATTTTGTTGCATGGTCTGTGTACTCTATTGCATGGTGTCTCACAACTTATTTTATCATGCTCTCGATCGAGGTCTCGTCGCAATTCCACCATGGTTTGCTTCAGCTGGTCAAACTCTTATTGCGACGAACTGTCACCTCGTTCTTACTAGCTTGACTTGGTTGCAGTTGCACTACCCAGTAGCACTCGTCCAAAAGGTATGGAGGAAGGAGGGAAGACATGGTGAAATACCTTCTTGCTCAAAGCTTTATGGTCTGGAAGGCCTTGATCCGAAGGCAATTGGTTGTGGATGGACTCTACCATGTGATCCTATGTATGTTTGCAAATTATATGACATAGATAATTATATTTATAAGTTTAAGCAAACCAATGGTTGACTTACATAGGCCTCTGCATAACTCTATCAATGAAGAACTTGTTCCCTTCCATATTAGTTATCTGTCGTGTCATCTCAAATAGTCTAACTCGGTCCAGCATGTCCCCTAGACTATAAAAATATACAACATTCACATACAGAGGCAAGATACGCCATGTTATGTAAGATGTTAGTTAGGATGAAACTTGCATATTTGTGTTTCAGTTGATCCGAACTTGTCCTCCCCAAGACGTGGGTAGGACTAGGCGCTTTATTCCAGTTGATTTTGTTCTTCACTGAATAACTCTATAATTAAGAGAAGGCATGTACAACACATTAGAATATTTAATCACTTCCGATTGTGTTATACTTTTCTTTTCAAAAAACTGTTAGATTCACTTTGGGATGAGATATCCCGATCCAATGGTCATGTATTTTGATGCATATAAGTAGAAATCTCCTTTCTTGCATGTGCATTCTCAAAAAGAGTTATCAAAGTCACTATAATTAGACACAATTTGAATCCCACGTAACTCGTTTACCCTCTCATAAACCAGCCAAATCTAAGTAAATGTCATGTCAGTATATATGATTAATATTTTATGGCAATCTTGCATATCTCATTTGTAGCATGTACAAATGATGACATAAGATATCCGTATATATTGCATATATATTGGCGTTCCTTAGTTCAAAGGTCCCGGGCTAAGGGGGTTCATAATGCAAAGCATATTATAATGTGATTCTTGTTACATGAAAAATCTCATTGTTTCCTATTACATTGTCTGATATGTTAGCAATCACAATTTTTTATATACTTTTTTGAAAAATATGCAAATGTCCTGAATGCACTTTTCTGGATGGAATGACCAGGGTGAGGATGATTATGTGAGTGAACCACCACTATACTAGGAGGTCGAGGGGGCTACAGACAACCCTAAGTTGACGAGGAGGTCGAGGGGTCTGTGTATAATCCCCAAGCTCCTCCAGATACTGAGGCCTCATCATCAGGCATATTTATAAGTGATATTTGTTAGTTTAATAAAATATAAAAAAATGTCATTATAAAAGTAACATTTTTAACAGGTCAACAGTGTAAGGATAGGGACCCAGCTAAATGCAATCAATTGAATAAATTGAAGCTATGCGAGAGAGTGAGGGCGCAACTGAACAAAACATGTCAGGTGTTAGGAGAGTACGCAACTCCATTTTCCAGTCGACAATCAATCGTGGCATGAATAAATGTTCCTTTACTCACATGTGACTTTAGGGATGTTCCCTCCTCTATAAAAGATGCAATCGTCTCGGATATGAAGGTACAAGAAATAATTAGAGAACTCAGAAATCTGGATTTGTTATATGGTTGATTTATATGCTTGGAATACATTATATATTTTTGACTTAGGTGACTATCTTGAGCTCGAGGAAGGGATCTTGCATCGAGTTGTAAAGCCGCATATGTTGGACATGTGAGCCCTCGTCGACCATTATGTAATAAATGTTATTACAATTCAATCCTTAATCTGAAATGAAGAATAACTAATTAGCACAATAGGTTCCTTAGTACAATTAGGGTTATGTACCATGGCCATCTTAATGATCATATATTTGTTGAATCATAAAGACCGGTGGTTGGATGATATCTAAAGAGTTAGATTGAGGACTCATCAAGCACTCTCGAATGATTATTAAGAAAGGATCTCATGCCTTAGAAGAAGATAGCTATTCTTCTCTCAAGGTTGATATCTAACCAACCTCTTGATGCAAGTACTCTGTATAAGAATAAAGATTCGGATGTGTTAGATAAGTTAGGTCAAAGATTTGACTTAACGAGACCGAGATAACCAAGACCTATGTTGTATATTGTCATGATATAGGTATGCATCTTCTGACCAGAGACAGATGTGTTACTATATATTTGAGCATAGACATTTGACAGACCAATAGGTTGATGACTTATTCAAGTTCTATACGATGGTGATCTAATCTGCATACAAGGGCATATGAGTAATACGATCTCTCAAATGGATCATATAGGTTCATTACTGAACCGGAAGACATGAGCTCACTTAAGAGATATTGGGATCAAATTCCATGCAAGGTCGTCTCACTTTGGAAGCTTGACTGAATTTGTAGGTATGATATATGATTTTGGAAAGTATATAATCTGTACCTAAGTATGATATATGCATTTGGAAAGTATATGATCAATACCAACTCCCAATGATCAAATGAGAAACTTAATGATAAAACCCTAAAGGAGATATTTCAAATATAATCTAAAACTCCGGGTTTATTTTAGGTCTTCTAGTATGCAAGATGTATAGATATTAGAATACTCGAGGGTGATGTGATCATAAATAATTGTATAATCATGACAGTTCCATTCCGAGGGAGTGATGAAATAAGTTTGGATTTTAGTGACCCCTCTCAGTAGATAAGTAATCTGATCTTAGTTCAATTGTTAGACATTGATCTGAATATGATTCAGATGAAATGGGACGATTAGATTTACGGCTTTGATTCAATCAAACATCTTTGAGATGGCCCTGAGATCTAGATTTGAGATATGATCTCAATATCCAAGTCATTATGCATGGAATGTACAATAGCATGTCTTTACATCCAAGTATCCCTAGAGAAAGCACATTATTCTTGAAAGAGTTCAAGAATAATTCTATTGTTGATAATGTATCTTAACATTAAGAAAATTTGGTAAATTAATGTGATTTAATTATTATGAATAATACGGGTATGATTCATATTATTTGGATACATGAGAATAGTCATCTAAGATAATTAAGTATGATTTAATTATCAAAGATATCATTAATGTGGATACCACTATCTATATGAATCACAGATATTATAAATATAATTTATAATATGATGGAGAGGTTTATTTGTAATTAGTATTTATGAATTAAATGTTGATGTGAATTTGATTCACATTTGACAATTAATTGTAAATATACTTTATATTTTATATTGGATGTGAGAATATGATTCACAATTGTCAATGGTATGATTGAAATTACCATGACATAATTTGAAATTATTTTGGTGAATAATTTTGCAACAAAAGTTGTTGCACATGTGGAATATATGTTGAGATATGAGATCTCAACACATTTGGAATGAATGAAACTCCTTTCCTTACAAGGAGTGGACTGTCAACTTGAGCTTTTCAAGTTGGTGGTTGTCCATTCTATGTATGGAAGGAGACTCATTCTCCTTCCAGTTTATTTTATATTTTTTTGGTTTTGATTTAAATTTAATTATATTTATGGATTTTCAATATATTTAATTTATTTTGATATAACTATTTGTTGTTGCAAATTTATGCAAATAAATCATGGCCATTGATGGAAAGCACAAAATCGTCTACATCATTTTTTTGGTGTATACATGAATTGAGATCCATGGACATCCAATTTAGTATAAAAAAAGGGTAGCCCTAGCCTTTATTTTTAAACAACAATAATTACAAGAGCATTACTCTCTTAATAATTATCATACACGCCCCACTGACGAGTCCGAACTTTACCACTTTAATTTGTAAGAATTAAGCTTTAGAATTAAAGATGAATGTGTCGTTGTAATTACATTGAGAATTCGGAATCGGTCAAGAAATAACCACAAGAATTTATAAATTTTAAGCGGTATGGTTTTATGTTTATTTTACCTTGGCAAGTCCCAAGGCCGAACTCAAGGAGGCAAAGGAACAACCTAGAATTTTGTCTATTAAAGTTTGTGTACGGTTTTTGAGGCGGTATTTTTGTATTTTTAATGCAATTTTATGATGACAATGTAAATGGCACCAATTTTTGGGACTAAAATGTAATTTTCAATCAAATGATGTCTGAAAATTATGAAACTTGGCCAAGATGACAGTAATGATGAAATAAATGCACTAAATTTTATTTGGAATTTTTGGATGCAAGATAAATATTTTATGAATTTAGGAATGCAAATAAAGTGGATTCCAATAATTAATTATAATAAATATTAAACTTATTTATTTTCAAAGAATAAAATTATCCAAGATCTATCACTAGATGATTGATCTCAGAAAAATCCTAAACCTTAAAAATAGGAGTTTAATACATATTTAACTTAAAGATTGAAATATACAAATTGAATTTTACAGAGCAAATCATGTATGCAAATGTAATTCTTTTTGGGTGCGATGTTAAACATAGCAAATTCTATAATCACGAATTTTCGGCAATTTTTCGAGCAATGGTTGATCACTTATGAATTTTAAGGCAGGAGATGGGCAAAATATACAGTTTATCACAAGAATATTGATTAATATTTAATCGCAGATCACAAAAATATCAATCATATGCCATATTGTAGAGAATTAGTTTGAGAACAAAGTGCTTTTTTTGAAATAATAAAATGATGTAATAAAGTAGTTCAAAGTAAAGGAGGAACACACATGTATCACTACAAATTACAACAATTAAATAAAAAATAAAAAATGCATAGAGAGACTATTATGTAATTACCTAAACTTCTGGGGGGAGACGTGCAAAATTACTAGAGGGGCACATACGTCGCACGTGCCCTCTAGATGGTGGGACCTGGTTGCGAATAGGCAAACTTTGGGTGTGTTTCCACAAATCTTCAATACAGGCATGTGTCCTGCACGAGCCTTCTGGGATGGAGGTGCTTCTGTAATTCAGGGGATTACCGGGAGCTTTGACGCAAAAGACCCCTCCATACACGTGTCGTGCATGCGTGGAGGGTCTCAGGTAGGGAGCCCGATGGCTGGTGCCTGAGAAAGGCCACAGATGCAGAGGTGTGGCGGAGCTGCTGGAATCGGTGGAGGCAGTCGGAGAAGCTTCCTGTGCTGGTGTCTTGGCTTCTGGAGGCAAGGGATCTCCCAGGCATGGTGGTGGTTACGTTTCTGGCCGACGTACGGTCGGAGGCGTTGGGTCTTGCTGGAGTCGGAGGCACGATGCTTCGCAGGGAGCTTGGTGGAGGTGGCTCCGCTCGGCAGCTGATGTCAATGAAGTAGGTGGAGATGTTGGAAGCGTTGGCTCGACGGCATACGAATGGCCGGAGCAATGGCAGACGCGTGGTGAGGCTCTACAATGAGGTGTCGGCCTTGGATCTTACCATAGCTCGGAGGAGCGATCAAGGCGTTGTCACTGCCCGATGGTGGAGCTTCTTCTCGTTGTGTTGTCGGCGGATGTCGCTCAACGGAGGTGGGCGGCGTAGTTTTATAGGGCTGGTAATGGGAGGGCCTAAGATGGAAGGTCGAGGATGATTGAACGTTGAGGCGGCTTGATGGGGATTCGATGAGATGCGAAGGGGAGGACAAAGATGGAAGGCCGAGGATGATTGAACGTTGAGGCGGCTTGATGGGGATTCGATGAGATGCGAAGGGGATCTAATTGGGGAGTGAATCGGGTGACGATGCGTGTGATCAGGGAGGGGAAAGGGAGTAGGTGGTGGCGGGCGGCGCCTCACGGAGCTCCTGATTGGGAAAGGATATAGAGGAGAACAATGCTCATGGGCCGTCCGATCGGCTGAGATCGGACACCCCTGATCCGTCCATGTGGCGTATAGTGGGAAGGAGAGTGGAGCACGTGCAGGACACGTGCGTAGGAAGCACATGCACTGCTCATGCGTGCGTGTGTGTATGTTTAATTTTTAACGAAAATAATATATAAAACGGCTAAAAATGGGTGACACGTGGTGGCTCTAGTAACTGCCATGTGTCAGCCCCAAAAAAATAGGAAAAATAAATACAAAGATAATTTAAATAAAAAAGCAAATGACCTCAGATCGAAAAATTTCCTTCACAAAATTGCTCGTCTCGATGAGATCTACAAATTTAATGAAGAGACCAAAACCAAAATCGAGCATTTGTGCTAAGTGATATTTTTGGGGTACTCTAGGTACATAGAATACCTTGATTTTTGGGTTTTATATTATTTTATTATTTTTAGACTAGATAAAAATCCGGAAAAAATATGATAAAATCAAATATAAATATTTACACATTATTCTATTTTTTGGATTTTTGTTAATTAATAAAAAGAAGAAATACAATAAAATACGAAAAAGACAATTTGTGTACAGATAATCAGTGAAGACTCGGACTCAATTGTTTCTTTGATTTCAAGCTCATTTTAGATTTGAATTTTTATGCATTTTAATAAAACTTTTTTAAAGAAAATAAATGAGAAAGAAATAAAATAAAATGAGTTAATTATGTACATAAAACAATAGGTCAAAAACTGCTAAAATACAAAATGTACAAAAGAGGCCCAAAACCCAACTTTCACATATGAGCTCCGATTCACTTGAACTTATCTTGTTTTGAAGATATTTGAATGTAAATTAGTTCAAAAGTGAGTATGATTAAATTGGACACTGGATGAGGAAGATATCAAGGTTTTAGTCGAGAAATCTTAGAACTAGGATTTGGGTTTTTGGTCCACTTATTTAGGTTAGTGATTTTTTTGTATTTTTCCTTATTCTTGTTAGTGATATGTACACTATGGAGGTAGTTTCAGGTTAGTTGGAGTTAGCATGAATTATGTTAAAAATCAAGGAAGTTAGGCTATTTTACAGGTCAATTGGGTTGAGATTTTTGGCTTCTTATTTTGTGCAATAATGAGTGATAAAATGCAATTATTATCAATACATGCATGAATGCTAACTACGCAAAATAAATGAATAAATACCAATTAGTTTTAGGGATTTGAGCTTAATTCATCATTTTTACAGTGATGAATCTGAGATTCATCATCCCCCTATACTTAAACCATGCTCTTCCCTGAGCATCAAAAGGAATGCAATGAGGTGAAATGTGATTGGGTTCCATACTAAGACCATGAGCAGAAGGTGAAAATGGAACTAGACCAAACTTTTGGATTATGAATTTAGCGGAACTTCTGTGAGACTTAGGGTTTTAAAATCAACAGCCTTCAAGTTCTACACATCATTGTCACAGTTTCGAAACAGAAGTCATCTTAGATCAATACTCCTCCCAAAGCATACCCCATAAACATTGAACAATCGACTCATGTGTGTGAAAGATTTTAGCTCTTCCCATCCTGAATACCAGACTACCATGCAAACCTCCTTTCTAGTAACTAGTCCTCGGGGAGTCGGGTATTTCCTTCTAAGGTCTGTTGTGTTGTGTTCACAATCGAATAGAGGGAGAAATTAGAAGAAGGAGAAAAGAACTAGAGGGTGGCCAGTGTAGTCACCTCTCCTTGTGAAGTCGGTGAGTTTAGCCAAGTATCCACTAAGATCTGCAGGTTTTCTTAAAGCTTGAACCTTTTTGATCAAATGTTTATTTGGTAGTGGCTTCTTTGTACTAGGATTTTTGGTGGTTCTGCATGGATCTTGTTGTGCCCCTACGGATATGGAATCTTTTTTTCCGTACATGTTTTGGGGTCTTAGAAAAAATTGTGCCCTGTTGTCCATCCCTTTTCTGAAGTTTTATTTCAACCCGTACTCCGGTCTTTGGATGTCCATGCTACAGAAAAGAAACTCACACAGTCTTCCAACACCCCGTCTGAGTTGAGCTAAGTGCATAATGCGACAATACAATTTAATTCATTATTCCAGAGTCGTACCTAGAATGAAGAGACCAAGTTAGACACTAAGAGTCAAACGATGGACATTGTCATGTGGAACTCAAAGAATTAAGTCATACACCTGAAGCTTCTAAAATCCTCTTTCTTGGTGAATCTCCTCTGAAAATTAGGTGGATTAAGGTCAAGTCCATACCACTCTCAGTTTCTTCTCATAACACGGTTCAGAACCCAAGGACTTTTCATAAATGCAAATGCATGTTATGTTGGATGAAGTGCAGGTGTGTGGAATGCAAACACAATTTTTTAGTGATTTTTTGGAATATTTTTATGCAAAAATCAATAAGAAGCCATTTTTTAAAAAATTTTGTTTGGACACAGTCAGTGTTAGTAGCAAGACTTACTTTTTTAAGTTAGTTACCTACCTTGTAAATACATATAGACTTACGTGAAAGTACGAGCTATGGGTAAAATATTTTCATAGTATATATACACACCCCCTATACTTACAAGTGTTATGTCCTTAGAGCGCAAGAAGCGTAGAGAAGACATAGCTCGAGATAAGCGTAAGAGAGTGAAAAAGAAAAAGAAAAAAGAAGTCGACCTATCCCCCTATACTTAGACTGTGAACATTCTAAGTATAGAAGAAGAGCGAAACTGAGGTGGTCAGGAGATGTGAATGAGGAGAGTATATACAGATGGGCATCGGTTCCCCCTATACTTAGGCTCTGGTCAGCCTACGTACGGAAGAGGGGCTGAAATGGCGAGATCGTGAGAAGGAGTTGATGAGAAGAATAGTATATGTAGATGGCATCGGTCCCCTGTTGGACATGGGAGCCCACGACGAGCCATTATGCAATAAATGTTATTGCGGATATCATTCCCTGATCTGAAATGAAGAATAAATAATTTACATAATAGGTCCCTTAGTACAATTAGGGTTATGTACCATGGCCATCTTGATGATCATATAGCTGTTGATTTAATTATTGAATCATAGAGGTTGGTGCTTGAATGAATATCTAAAGAGTTAGACTGAGGACTCATCAAGCACCGTCAAATGATTGTTAAGAGATGATCTCCAGCCTGAGTAGGAGATGGCAATCCTTTCTCATTTAGGCTGATATCTGACCGACCTCTTGATACAGGTCCTCTGCATAGGAATAGAGATTCGGAGGTGTTAGATAAGTTAGGTCAAAGAGTTGACTTAACGAGATAGAGATAACCAGAGTCCTATGTCATATGCTGTCATGGTATAGGCACGCATCCTCTGACCGGAGACAGATGTGTTGCTAAATATCTGAGTATGTACATTTGGCAGACCAATAGGTTGATGACCTAATCAAGGTCTATACACCGGCACGTTAGTGTGCATATAAGGGCATATGAGTAATACGATCTCTCAAAAGAATCATACAGGTTCATTACAGAACCAGATGGCATGAGCTCACTCATGAGATATTGGGGAAAAACCAAATTCCATGCACGGTCGTCTCGCTTTGGAAGCTTGACTGAATTTGTAGGTTTGATATATGCTTTTGGAAAGTATATGATCAACACCTGGGTATAATATATGCTTTTGGAAAGCATATGATCGATACCGACTCCCAATGATCGAATGAGAAACTTAATGATAAATCCCGGAAGTAGACAGTGTAAAATTGATCTTATACTTCGGAATTATTCTGGGTCTTCCAGTGTACAGGATGTACAGGTATTGGGAATACCTGAGGGTGATGTGATCATAAACGATTGTATATCCATGACGCTTCCATTCCTAGGGAGTGATGAAAAGGGTCTGGATTTTAGTGACTCCTCTCAGTAGAGAAGCAATCTGATCTTGGTCCAAATGTTGGACATTGATCTGAATGTGATTCACATACAATGAGAAGATTAGATTTGCGATCTTGATTTAATCAAGCATCTATAGGAGGCCCGAGATCTGGATTGAGATGTGATCTCAATATCCAAGTCACTATACATGGAACAATACAATCGCCATGTCCTTATCTCCAAGTATTCGCGGAGAGAGTGCATTATCCTTGAAAGAGTTCATGGATAATTCTATTGTTGATATGTGTATCCGAGCATTGAGTAAATTGGTAATTAAATGTGATTTAATTATCATGATTAATATGAATTCGATTCATATTATAAAGAGAGTTATCTTAGATAATTAAATGTGATTTGATTATCAAAGATGTGAATAATGTGAATAGGATTCATATTATTTGGGCACTTGAGAATAGAGATTAAAGATGATTAAATGTGATTTAATCATCATGGATATGAATAATGTGGATAACACTATCCATATTAATCATATATATTGTAAATGTGATTAATAATATATAAGAGAGAGCTATTTATAATTTACATTTGTTAATTAAACGTTAATGTGAATTGGATTCACATTGGACATTAAATTGAAAATGTAATTCACATTTTATTTTGGGTTGTGAATGTGATTTATAATTTTCCAATGACAAGATTGTAATATTCACAAAATAATTATGAATTATTTTTGTTGAATAATTTACTACTAATGTTGTTGTTAATCTTGGTGATTTCCATAGAATAATGTAATCTCATGAGATTACATGAGATTGCCACCAAATCCCATGTTATGGAAAGAGGCAATCTTCATTCCATAATGTCCATGCTTGATTAATTTAATTTGTGATTAGATCATATTGATTTATCAATATATATTTAATATAAATCAAATTAATTGTTGTTGGTTTTTACTAACAAAATCTTAGCCATTAAAAGAAACACAAATCAATGAGAGCCATTGGATTTGTGTTGCCCATGGATTGAGATCCATGGATCCCAAAATATTATAAAAGGATAGGGACCCCTTTGCTCTTCTTGACACAAGAGAACATAAGTCTCTCTCTCTCTCTCTCTTTCTCTCTCTACACGTCCTCTCTTCTTCTCTCATATGGCTATCCACCATGGATGCCCTAGAGAAGTTCTCCATCGCCGCAGCGTCGTTATGTTGCCCGATCGTTTGCTCGTGTATCTCCGTCTCCTTTGGTGCACCTCACTCGTGAAGAAGACATCGGATCTCATGTATCGAGATCAGGAGATTCGCCTCTTGGATCATCAACAAGGATTGCGGGAAGCACATGTTTCATCAACACGCTCGCAAGCGTCTCCTCCGTCGGATCGGACTTGAGACAGGAGGTTTCTTCGTTTAGAGACTAGATAGCAACCACACTTCAAGAGGTAATCCTATTACTTGTTTGTGGTTTAGACTAAACGATCCAAGAAGTGTTCTTGGATCATGTGGTTTCGTCGCATGAAAAAAAATTAAATTCCGCTGCATAGAACAACTAGTGCGACTAATCGTTCCTCATCGTATTCGATACAATGCTCATGCTTCCATGATACGCTTGAGGATCTCTTCAAATCCTTCAAGTGGTATCATAGCCTTAGGTCGAAGGTTTTGGATACGATCCATACAACCTAAGGTGACTTGGGTTCGTTAGGGTTGCGAAAGTTTTATCGTATTTCATTTTCGCATCTCTGTTTAGTGATTATTTTAGACCCTGTTTAAGTTGTTTAAAATGAAAATAAAACTTGGATTTTGTTCCCCATTAAATAAGGAAACCATAGGATCTGAGTTTATGTAATTTGGATTCCGTTTGCTCAAGATATGGTTGTTTTAATGAACATGTATTCACTGTTGCGGGAACTGCGAATCTTAACGTGATTAATGAGTTGATTACTGTTTTTCTCCGCCTAGAAATGCATGAAATATCACTTAGATTTTGTCATAAATAAAATTACCAATCTTTGGAAACTGATTTTGTCTAATTTGGATTTGAATTGATTGAGATATGGTAATTTTAGTAAGTAGGGGTCACTGCTGATGTTATAGTCCTAATCAAGAACCATGTGATTGTCAATTAGTGAAATTAATTGTTAACTTCATGAAATAATTATGAAAAATATTTGAAAAATATTGAATGATGATTATTTCTTTAATTGACTTGGCCTCAACCAATAAATTGATTAGATTTGATCTAGATCATAATTGGAAACACAAACATCAAACTCCTTACTTGAATAGGATTGGGAATTTGTTTAGCAAATTTCCTTATAATAAAAAATATTTTGATTATTACTATATGATATAATTTCGGTTGAAGAACCGATGATCATCTCAAGTACAAAGTGATTGACTCGGCATTATTTTTTTCCTGAGGCGGATATGGTATCTAGTCGGAGATCGCTGGGGTAGCGGGTCAAACCGGTTGCGGTCCGTCCCACTCCCGCCGGTACTGGACATGACAGCAGGTAGGGAACGAATGAAGCATGAGAGATCATGATGTATTTTCCTAATTGTTAAAATTCGAATTAATACGTATTTTGAGATAATACCATATATTCAAATAAAATCAAGTTTGTTGATTGAATTGGATTGATAATTAATTTAATATAATTAAGTTAATTACATCTAAATTAAAAACACTCTATTATTAATAGAGTTATTATTTCCCTTGGAAGAATTAATTATATGAATATGATTCATAACAATTAATTAAAATTTGAATAAGAGATGGAGGATCGCATAAGTGACATTCATGGTCTCCCGTCAAGGCGAAGGGTTCCGTCGTCAGATATTGTATGTAGGAGACGTCTGTCCGAAGTGACATCTCCTGCATACAATCCATTTGGATCGGGCTTTTCGCTTCTCGAAAGAGTAAGGACGTATGTGTAGTGACCCCAATATCAGGTTCTCATATTATTGGGGTGATATTAGATTGTGCATAGCGAGTTGTATTCATGTTGACGGTTGGTTCAATTAATGACGGGTCAACATCACCTTAGGGGTGGTGGACCCAGGTGTTAAAGACCGAATTGGGAGATGCAAGTTGGACTTGCAAGGCGGAATGTGTTCCCGCTTCTTTTTGTCGGAGTTACAGGTTCTCATATTATTGGGATGTAACAAAGATAAGGAAGGAGATCCCAGATCTTGCTTGAGATATAATGGTAAGTATATCTCTTACATTGGAAGTGATTAAGGGAATGAACTTTCAATGTTGACAAGGCAAGACAACTTTGATATAAAAATTCCTAAATCAAAGTAAAATGTGTATATATATTTATGTATATTTATGCAAATTTCTTATTTCAGATAATCCTTCATTAAACCCACTCAATGTTATACTCAATAATAACTAGTAAATTATCATGGATTGGATTCATGATCAAGATATTATACTTGCAGTTGGATACATAATGTATGTGATTGCAAGTGCATGTCTTCATCATAATAATGAGGAATCACAATTAAATAGACAATAGAACTACAACCCTAGGGTTTGTATGTCTCTACAGTCTTGATCTCTCATCGAATGTACTTTGGAAGTGACATGTCGATGATGATCGTAATTGTCAAATAATCCTTATAAAATCTAAGAAGATATTTTGGCATGCATATGTGCTCTCGACATTTAATCATGAATGACATGGTTCTATGCATCATGCAGAATGGTGGCTCTATAAGAGATGGTGTATTCAAATTGTTTGAATACGTACCTTAACCAATGTTTTAAGAGTTTAGATGGATGTAGATATGATGAGTGTCATCATTATACTATAGTCATTCACGAAGCTTCATATTGTATGAATTGAATGAAGCATGTATAAATGTTGAAATACTCTTATATTGAAATTTTTGATTTCGACAAAAGAGATCCTTTTTTTAAGCAATGGTTGCTTATATATAAAGGGAGCGCAGTGAAAGCATGAGTTGGACCCAAGTGAGAAGGAAAGTCAAAGAGTTGATTGTACTTCTGTAACTTTCATATGACATCCAAATAATTGGACGAATGCCAATACTACAATAAGCCGATGTATTGATAGTATGACTATCAAGTCTATCTAAAATCCTTAGAGAAGGATTTAAATGGTGCACCGGGATAATCTACATTTAATCATTGAAACTGACTTTCTTGTTTGATAAGATCAAAGTCTAATAATTTTATCTCATTTTTCTAATAACACTTGCAATTAGTTGGATATGTATTAGAAGACTATAAAAATTGATTTTAAGGTTTAATAGTCATCTACATGGATATTGATGCAATTGTTGCAATAATATCTATTGGATAGATAGACTTGTTAATTTAAATGGGAGAGCCCTTAGTCTTAGAGAATGTCTCTATGACCTAGATATTAGAATACACTCAATGTTTATTTCTAAATATTGGAAATAAACATGAATTCTGTAATAGACCTATCATAAAGAGTTATGATGGAGATATTTCAGATAGTAATATGAAATCTTGTGGACTCTACTAAATTAGAAAATTAATGAATGGTTCATTAAGATTTCTAATATTGAAAATTAAACCATTAAAGATCAATAGGAGGATGAAGATCATTTGATAATGATCTAGCATCATGTTTTGGACATTTTGTCTGTTGATGTGATCAATAGACTGATAAGAGATGAATCTTTAGATTGTCTAAAGGTTCAAATCTTACATACTTGTGAATACTGTACTCAAAAGTAGAAATGTCCAATACACCCTTCCTTGGGAATGGTGTAAAATGTCAAAGTATTCAAAATCTCATACATATTGATGTATGTGAATCATCTATATCAGAATAAACATTATGGATATGTGATATCTATTGATGATTATATGAGATATGAGATTTCTTTCCTTCACCTTAGAAAGCTTTGAAATGTTCAAAGATTTCACAATTTTGGTTTTGAACCAAAGTCTGAAGGAAGATGAAATGAATTTGATCTAACCTAGGTAGCTTGTACCTATTAGATGAATTCATGGAATACCTTATAGAGATATGAATATTATTTTTATCTTACTCCTCCTTATAAACCTAAAGTCAATAAGAGTTGTAGGGAGATACAATGGGATCATGTGTGACATGATATGGTCAATGATGAATATTAGCATAATTATCTATTAGTTTCCAAGGTATATATGTAGTAGAGACTACAATATATATCCTTAATAAGGTTCCATGCAAGTAATCTGGAATCTGGCACTGGAGAATGCTATTTCACTAGGAAAATAAAGGATGGTATTGGATACCTACTTTATGACCTTGAGATTCTTAAAAGATCTCATCTTTGATAATATGATTCTTATAGGATGACTCTCTTGAGAATCAAGATGAAAATTAAGTAAAGGAACTCATTTAATCTTGAGATGATAATGAGGCTCCTAGAATCGGAAACTAAAAAAGACAATTAAAGATGAAACACTAATACCTCTTCAAATAAGTTTGAAGATGGATTCCATGTGTCAGTTGAATCTGACAATGATCTAACTTCATATGATGAAGCTTCTAAAGATCATGACATGGAAAGATGGATGTTAGCAATAAAGTTTAAAGTAGACTTCATATACAAGTGTTGTATATAGACCCTCGAGGATCCACCTATATGGGTAAGACCCATTAAGGTTTAAATGGATCTTTCAGAGAAAGAGGAAACCTGATGAAAAGGTAGAGACCTTCAAAGCACGGTTCGTGGCCATAAGCTGCACACCGAAGAGAAGACATCACTTGCGATGAGACTTGCTCTCCAGTGACCTTGCTTTAACCCATCAGAATATTGCTAACCATAGCTACACTCAAATAAGCTTCTTGTAGTTGGAATATTGGATTTGATGAAATCATAAATGTTATGGTTTCAGGTAAAATCTTGATAGATCATATAAAGCTCAGTGGGAGTGCCATTGTGTTCACCGTGCTAAATGTAGATATCCTAATCATTTTGAACGATTTAAGGATGATAATAATAAGTGTTTTATAATCTGGTTGTTCCATACCTCGAGATATGATCTCAAGGATACCTCTTAGATTTTAGTTCTGAAGTTGTTCAGAAGCAAAAAAAAGAGGGTATTGGGACCATCATATTAATGGTATACCTTGGACATTTCCATGAAAAATTCCAAGAAAGGACTCTCTCCCTCAAGATATGGTACTGACCTATCTAAAGGAATAGCACCTCAAAGAGTTGAGGATGCGATTGCTAAAACTACTTGCCCTTGTGCATCAGTTTTGAGAATCCGAGTGTATGCTAGATGTGTACAGAAGCCAGATGTTTGCCATGCAGCGGGAGTAGTAAACAGTTGCTGATCCTACTATGGTGATTAAACACTTGATTGTATTAATAACAATATCTTCAAAAAGATGATGAAACTTAGAGATAGTGATCTCAAAGTCTTATCTTCAAAAGTTTAAGACCTTGTAGATAGTGATCTATAAGGGTCTTAATTGTTGATGCCTTAGGAGATAGAGATCTCTAGGAATAAAGATATTCTGATAAGAATTATGGACATACTGGTTATAATAATTATCGAGCTATAGTGTCAAATACACTATAATAAAATTGAGTATTGGTTGCATAAGATGCAACATTTGCATTGGATGCGAGCACTGTTACTAGGGGATATGCAAGTATCGTAAAAGGACTTAGCGTAGTCTCTTGGGAACAGAGTGACTGATCAGCTTGCCTAGCTATTTTCTAAATAGCCCATGATTGTCACATGAGTGTGGGTTTAAATGATTAGCCCATTAATGGCTCTTTGTGCTAGTGGAAGATTGTTGGACATGCGATCCCACAACGAACCATTATGCAATAAATGTTATTGCGAATATCATTCCTTGATCTAAAATGAAGAATAAATCATTTGCATGATAGGTCCCTTAGTAAAATTAGGGTTATGTACCATGGCCATCTTGATGATCATGCAGCTGTTGATTCAATTATTAAATCATAGAGGTTGGTGCTTGGATGAATATCTAAAGAGTTAAATTGAGGACTCACCAAGCACCGTCAAATGATTGTTAAGAGATGATCTCCATCTTGAGTAGGAGATGACAATCCTTTCTCATTTAGGCTAATATCTAACCAACCTCTTGATGCAGATCCTCTGCATAGGAATAGAGATTCGGAGGTGTTAGATAAGTTAGGTCAAAGAGTTTACTTAACGAGATCGAGATAACCAAAGTCCTATGTCGTATGCTGTCATGATATAGGCATGCATATTCTGACCGGAGACAGATCTGTTGCTATATGTCTGAGTATGTACATTTGGCAGACCAATAGGTTGATGACCTAATCAAGGTCTATACACTGGCATGCTAGTGTGCATATAAGGGCATATGCGTAATACGATCTCTCAAAGGGATCATACAGGTTCATTACTGAACTGAATGACATGAGCTCACTCATGAGATGTTGGGAGAAAACCAAATTCCGTGCACGATCGTCTCGCTTTGGAAGCTTGACTGAATTTGTAGGTTTGATATATGCTTTTGGAAAGTATATGATCAACACCTGGGTATGATATATGCTTTCGGATAGCATATGATCGATACCGACTCCCAATGATGGAATGAGAAACTTAATGATAAATCCCTGAAGTAGATAGTGTAAAATTGATCTTATACTTCGGGTTTATTTTGGGTCTTCCAGAGTGCAGGATGTACAGGTATTGGAAATACCTAAGGGTGATGTGATCATAAATGATTGTATAACTATGATGCTTCCATTCCTAGGGAGTGATGAAACGGGTCTGGATTTTAGTGACTCCTCTCAGTAGAGAAGTAATCTGATCTTGGTCCAAATGTTGGACATTGATCTGAATGTGATTTAGATACAATAAGAAGATTAGATTTGCGGTCTTGATTTAATCAAGTATCTATGGGAGGTCCGAGATCTGGATTTGAGATGTGATCTCAATATCCAAGTCACTATATGCGGAACAATACAATCGCCATGTCTTTATCTCCAAGTATTCGCGGAGAGAGTGCAATATCCTTAAAAGAGTTCATGGATAATTCTATTGTTGATATATGTATCCGAGCATTGAGTAACTTGGTAATTAAATGTCATTTAATTATCATGATTAATATGAATTCGATTCATATTATAAAGAGAGTTATCTTAGATAATTAAATGTGATTTGATTATCAAAGATGTGAATAATGTGAATATGATTCATATTATTTGGGAACATGAGAATAGAGATTAAAGATGATTAAATGTGATTTAATCATTATGGATATGAATAATGTGGATAGTACTATCCATATTAATCGTATATATTGTAACTGTGATTTATAATATATAAGGAGAGCTATTTGTAATTTACATTTGTTAATTAAATGTTAATGTGAATTGGATTCACATTGGACATTAAATTGAAAATGTAATTCACATTTTATTTTAGGTTGTGAATGTGATTCATAATTTTCCAATGGTAAGATTGCAATATTCACAAAATAATTATGAATTACTTTTGTTGAATAATTTACAACAAGTGTTGTTGTAAATCTTGGAGATTTCCATGGAATAATGTAATCTCATGAGATTACATGAGATTGCCACCAAATCCCATATTATGGAAGGAGGCAATCTTCATTCCATAATCTCCATGCTTGATTGATTTAATTGTGATTAGATCATATTGATTTATCAATATATATATTTAATCTAAATTAAATTAATTGTTGTTGGTTTTTACCAACAAAATCTTAGTCATTAAAAGAAACACAAATCATTGGATTTGTGTTGCCCATGGATTGAGATCCATGGATCCCAAAATATTATAAAAGGAGAGGGACCCCTTTGCGCTTCTTGACACAAGAGAACATAAGTCTCTCTTTCTCTCTCTACGTGTCCTCTCTTCTTTTCTCATATGGTTGTCCAACATGGATGTCCTAAAGAGGTTCTCCATCGCTTCAGTGTCGTCGTTATGTTGCCCGATCGTTTGCTCGTGGATCTCCGTCTCCTTCGGTGCGCCTCGCTCGTGAAGAAGACGTCAGATCTCGTATGTTGAGATCAGGAGACTCGCCGCTTGGATCATCAACAAGGATTGCGAGAAGCACGTGTTTCATCAACACGCTTGCAAGCGTCTCCTCCGTCGGATCGGACTTGAGACAGGAGGTCTCTTCGTTTAGAGACTCGATCGCAACCACGCTTCAAGAGGCAATCCTATTACTTGTTTGTGGTTTAGACGAAACGATCCAAGAAGTGTTCTTGGATCATGTGGTTTCGTCGCATGAAAAAATTTTAAGATTATGCTGCATAGAACAACTAGTGCGACTAGTCGTTCCTCGTCGTATTCGATACGACACTCACGCTTCCGTGATGCGCTTGAGGGTCTCTTCATATTCTTCATCCCCCATATACTTAGGCTTTGGTCTAAGTATAGGAAGAAGATGTACAAGGAGACTGGTGGGGTTGGGAGGGAGGGAGGGAGCCAATGATTAAGGTGGTTTTCGACCGATCTTTTTGTGAGCCTGAGGTGGGAGATTGTAATGATAAGAAGGAGATGAAGCATATTATTCCCAACCATAATCAGTGTTATCCTTAAAGAAATCATGCTGGAGAGTAGATGAAGCATATGAATAAGATGAAAGATAACCATCATCAGAGTTATCCTCAGAGGAATAGTATTTGAAAGTGGTGGCACTCCAGATATTCTTGTTCTTTAGTTTCTTCAGTTGTTTTCTCAGAATTTGTTCCTTCTTGGGATCAAGCGATTCATCCTCGAATGATGAATACTCTGAAGCACCAGTCTCATCAGCTCATAAGAAATTATTTCAGTATATTTAATTAGACCAGGAGAATCGGCTTTGGATGAATAACAGGGAGGAACGGGAGTTGTTCAACGGGAATCGAAGTTTGAATCCTTGCGTAGATAGGGTTTTAGGACTGCCAAACAGACCTCACTCATGTAGATTACTCTTTCTGGACCTCATGAGGAATCATCAGACGATTCCTCTTCCGAAAGGTCGAAGGCGGCTCTCTTTTTAGATGAAGGAGAAACCATTTTATCTCATGTTGTCTTAATATTAGTGCACTCCTAAGTTGGATTGAATTGATTAAGGTGGTCAGAGAAGATTTTGGTCGACTCAGGATGCGCCCATGCATACATCTCAGGATCATAATAGAAACCCATTTCCCATGGTGAGAGCATCGGGAAATGGAACAGTGGGGAGAGTCTCTGCATATTTATTCTCAATTGACTTGATGTCGGTGCATTGCTGTGTCAGGTTAACTTGATCAAAGTGGTCAGAGGAGATATCGGCCGACTCAAGATGTGCCCATGCATATGTCTCAGGATCATATGAGAAGTCATTTCCCATGGTGAGAGAAGCCGGAAATGGAACAGGGGGAAGAGTCTCTAAACCAATAGTCTCTTCAACAGTCGTTATCTCAAGTGTAGCAACAGGGTATGGCTCATCTACCGCTTGATGGTTATGGCTGTTGACAGCTTCATGGGTTGCCTCAGAAAATCGTGGTTCCTCAAAGACTGGGTGAGATCGAAGTGCTCCCATTGCTGTAAAATTGATTTCCCGAGTCTCACACTAAATAATTGCCTTAGCCAATGCCAAGAATGGCTTTCCGAGAATGATTGGAGACTGGGTGAATTCTCCTTGATGCTCAATATCAATGATCGTGAAGTCCACTTTGAGCAGAGCACCTGGGAATGCAACGATGATTGAAATGGTTCCTCTTGGCCACTTTATAGATCGATCAGCTAGTTGAACGACCTCTCTTATTTTCCTGATAGGTCCGAGTTTGAGCTTGTCAAATACATAGTCGGGAGGATATTGATTGGTGAGTCGTCATCGATTCGAGCATGGGTAAAAATTATATCTTTGATTCCACAGTCAAATATGGGCAACCGCGTCACTATACGGCTCTTGGTTTTTCTTCTCAACACCAAGGAGTGGCCATTGACAAGATATGTCTTTCAGTCTTTGTTCTTATCCTGCCCGACTTTTTTATCATTAATTTGCTCATTATAAATCCTTTAAGGTCGGGGAAGTGTTCAATGGCATGTATCAAGGGAAGTTAAAATCAGTCTTTTCTCGAGTGCTTCCCTTAGAGTAGGATCCAAATTTTTAAAATCTTCTTTAGTTTCAATTTTTATGTATTTTTCTGGATTTTCGATTTTTTAAGTGTTTTTGAATATTTCAATTTTTTGGTATTTTTTGTGTGGTGTGGTGATGTTGTTTTTTTGTAGATGAGAAGGGGCTTTGATGTGCTGAGTCGGAATTCTAGTCAGAGTTATTCCTAGGGGAGTAATATGCATAAGTGTCGTTGTCGGAGTCGTCCCTAGGGTGAACATAGTCCATGATCTTCTAAATATCCTCAGGTTTCTCAACATTAGATCCATTTATGTCAACCTCTACTTTCATACTCGAGCTTTCATAAAATGAAATTAGTCGGTCAGTGAAATTTTTGAATTTTTCCTCCATCAATTCATATCTCTTACTTATCCTCGAAATGTCATCCTCCAAAGAATTTTTAGGAGAATTTTGTGTGGTTTCTTGTTTTTGAATTTGAGATCCAGTTGCATCTTCCATTTTCATGTATGACCTGGGAGGAGATCTTCTTGGAATATCTATATCTTCTGAAAATTTCTCCTCAGAAATCATGGAAGAAGTCCGCTTGATGTGAAGGCCACTATCGGTCTTATACTCAACATGTTGTGACTCAGGCATGTAGAGTCCATTCCTTTGGTCATGATTGATCGGGGACCCTTATACTATGGAGTCAACATACAGGGTTTATGTGTGTCGATATCATTATTCGTGTCCTCTGTATGAGTGTCATATCTGAAGATGGGATTGTCACAGTTAATCCAAGATGAAAGATTATCAGGTGTGGGTCATTCCTCTTAATCTGTTCGGATTTCCATTTTATTCCCAATGGTCAAATCGAATTGTGGATTTATGAAGTATTGACCTGTTCCAACAATAGGGTGAGAGAAATTGAAGTCAGTTGGATTTATTTTTTCGATCGGTCATTAGTCTCAAAAGTGATTTGATTTTCAAATGGTTCATGATTTCCGACAAGAAAT
The DNA here is from genome assembly GCA_037367405.1 of Ottelia alismoides. NCBI lineage: Eukaryota > Viridiplantae > Streptophyta > Magnoliopsida > Alismatales > Hydrocharitaceae > Ottelia > Ottelia alismoides. The sequence continues at coordinate 621,845 of JAZKJV010000235.1, forward strand.
GGGTCAATCCAAGATGGTAGTTTCCCATTTATGATCAAGGTTGGGGGAGGTGTAAGATGTGAAGAAGTGTTAATTCGACTGGATTCATCTTGTGGTTAGAGTCTCCAACGAATGTTGGATTGACATTTACAGAATATGAAGGATGGATTGTATGATCAGAATATAGAGGATTGATATATGAAGAAGTGGAGACCTCAGTCGGCTGTTTGTCTGTATGATCCGAATATAAAGGATTGCCATTCATGGAGTAGATCGGATTTATAGAGAGGGTTGGATCTATTTGTAGGGAGATTCTCTTGTAAAAGTTGGAATATGCCTGTCAGAAGAGGTTTTGGATAATTTTGGCTTGACCAAGACGAATTCATTTTCATAGTTTAGATCTGATGGATACTCGGTCAAATGTCTTGTCATCTTCGAAGAAGGTGGACAAGTTGTCATGATGGATCTTGGTTGAAAATGTTCAAGTGTACGGGATACTCAATAGTAGAAATCTGAAATTTTAAATCAAGGAGAGTGATGGCACAAGTGTGCGGTTTTTGATCTTCGAACTTGGTTCACACACACCAATACAAACACAAATCAAACCCCATGTTCACCAACTCACACAATGAAGCTGCAAGAGTTCGGCAATTATCTTTTCAAATTTAGTTGGTGATAAATCAATCTTGGAAAATAATTAGTAAGCTGTTAGGTGCCAGAAAAGTTCTTAAAGATTGGCTTGAATTCTTATGATTAATTGCATCCACTTTCAGCCAGTATGGATGTAAGTACGGACCGTAAAATGGCTACCCATGTTACTTAAGGACAGAGCCTTACATAATATCCTTTAAACCACCCACTCTGCTAAGGAAATCCGAACCGTCTACTGGCTACCCCTTATTTCCTCACTGAGAAGTAGCTAATCGTTTTAGAATCAATAGTCTGAATGAAGATTCCGGAGCTGGGCTCTAACCTTAAGTATCATCTCTCGCCCACTCAGACAAATAAATGAATCCAAGGTCAGGGTTGCTCTCCCACCAAAATTCTTGACTTTATAGGCTAAATAAAGTCGGTTATATTTATCAGTCTCAATTTTAGTTAGACGATCACTGAAAAATTATGTGAGTGCAAATGCACGTCTACCGTCCAATCCCAATTTTCTTTAAAATTAGATAACAAAACATGAGGGAGAAATTCAGAAAAATTCGATGCATGTGAAACAATGAAGTATGCTCATACAGAAGACTTACAGTGATTCCTCTCAATCTCAATGTGGGATACAATACAAGAATTGAAAAATTAATCTATATGAATGCAGGCGGATGAAAATCGCACCAAGCAGAAAGTTCCATTAGCTGGGAAGAAATGAGTTAAATTTTTGGCTAAGTTGAATGATCTAACGTGTGTCTCGATGAAAGTGTAGTGTGGTCCTAGATATATGAGCATAAACAATAAAAAATTAAAGTTCTAATAGCCGTATGTGCAGGTCTAACCTATGCGCTACTCAAGTCGGGCCCCACTCTCATCGGAGAGTGAAACATGCCATGACACACCACAGAAAAAGTTCAAGGTCTTGTTACATACGCAAGAGTCCAAATGGACACTGTTATAAATGAGCAATTAATTACAAAAATTAAAATTGCAGAAAAATAAATCCTAGACTCTACGCTCCCTCACAACTCAACGAGATCTTAATTTTAATATGGCTTTTCGAAAGTCAGTGAAGATGCGACGGTTTTCAAAAACTGTTCCACGTACACTGGGTACCTCGCAAGAAAAATAAGAGAGAGAATGTAAGAGAGTGACACCAAAAAAATAAAGACAGAAAATAAATGCTGAAAAATAAATGGAAAATGTACAATGGCATGTTCAGGGGTCAGACTACCCAAATGTGTTGAAACCAGAGCACTAATTTTTTAGATAAAACCTAAGCCATTTGCCTCCCCGGCAACGACACCATCTATCAAGGCCGAAATTCACCACTTTAATTTGTGAGAATTAAGCTCTAAAATTAATGATGAATGTGTCGTTATATTTATACCGGGAATTTAGAATTGATCAAGAAATAACCACAAGAATTTATAAATTTTTAAGCAGCATGGTTTTATGTTTATTTTAGTTGGGCAAGTCCCAAGGTCAAACTCAAGGAGGCAAAGGAACAACCTAAAATTTTATCTATCAAAGTTCATGCATGGTTTTTAAGGCGGTATTTTTTTGTATTTTTAATGCAATTTTGGGAAGCCAATGTAATGCGACCAATTCTAGGGACTAAAATGCAATTTTCAACCAAACAATTTCCGAAAATTATGAAATTTGGCCAAGATGACAATAATGATGAAATGAATGCACTATTTTTTTGGAATTTTTGGATGCAAGATAAATATTTTATGAATTTATGAATGCAAACAAAGTGAATTTCAATAATTAATTATTATAAATATTAAATCTATTTATTTCAAGGAATAAAATTATCCAAGATCTATCACTAGGTAATTGATCTCAGAAAAATCCTAAACCGTAAAAATATGAGTTTTAATACCAATTAAAAATTAAAGATTGAAATATACAAAATGATTTTACAGAGCAAACCATGTATGCAAATACAATTCTTTTTGGGCACGATGTTAAACACAACTAATTCTATAATCCATGTATTTTTGGTAATTTTTTAGCAATGATTGATCACTTATGAATTTTAAAGCACGAGATGGGCAAAATATGTAGTTTATCACAAGAATATTGATTAATAATTAAACACATACTACCCAAATATCAATCATATGCCATATTGTAGAGAACTAGTTTGAGAACAAAGCATTATTTTTTAAATAATAAATACAATAAAGCAGTTCAAAGTAAAGGGGGAACAAAGGGGTATCACTTCAAATTACAACAGTTAAATTTATAATAAAAAATGCATAGAGGGACTATTCTATAATTACCTAAACTTCTAGGGGGAGACGTGCATAATTTCCAGAGGGGCACGTCCGTCGCACATGCCCTCTATATGGTGGGACCTGGTTGTGAATAGGAGAACTTTGGGGGTGTTTCTATAAATCTTCCAAATAGGCATGTGTCATGCGCGTGCCTTCTAGGCTAGGGGTGCTTCTATAATTCAAGAGATCACCAGGGGCTTTGATGCAAAAGGCCCCTCTGCGCGTGTGCCATGCACGCGGGGAGGGTCTCGGGCTGGGTGTCTGGTGGTCGGTGCCGGTGAAAAGCCGCAGAGGAGGAGGTGTGGCGGAGCTACTGGAGTCAGTGGAGGCGGTCGAAGAAGTTTCCTGTGGCTGCGGCTAGGCTTATAGAGGCGAAGGATCTCCCAGGCATGGCGGTAGTTACATCTGTGGCTGACGCACAGCCGGAGGCGTAGAGGCTTGCTGGAGTCGAAGACGTCAAAGAGGAGGCGCAAAGCTTCACGGGGAGCTTGGTGGCGGTAGCTCCGATCGGTAGTTGATGTCGATGAAGTAGGTGGAGATGTTGGAAGCTTAGGCTCGACGATGTGCGGATGGCCGGAGCAATGGCAGGCGTGTGGTGAGGCTCTGCAATGAGGTTCGACCTCAGATATCACCGTAGCTCGGAGGAGTGATCAAGGCGATGTCACCGCCCGATGGTAGAGCTTCTTCTCGTTGTGTTGTCAGTGGATGTCACTCAACAGAGGTGGGCGGCAGGGTTTTATAGGGATGGTGACGTGGGGCTAAAATGGAAGGTCGAGGATGATTGACCGTTGAGGCGGCGTGATGGGGATTCGATGAGATGCAAAGGGGATCTAATTGGGTAGTGAATCGGGTGACGATGTGTGAGGTTAGGAAGGGGAAAGGGAGTAGGCAGTGGCAGGCAGTGCCTGGAATCGCAGAGGACGGCAGCATCGCGGAGATCCCGATTGGGAAAGGATACAGAGGAGAACGATGCTCAGGGGTCGTCTGATCGGTCAAGATCGGACGCCCCTGATGCGTTCACGTGGCGTATAGTGGGAAGGAGAGTGGAGCATGTGCAGGGCACGTGCGCAGGAGGCACATGCGCTGCACGTGTGTGTGCGCGTGTGTGTGTGTGTGTGTGTATTATTTTTTAACGAAAATAAATATATAAAGGGCTAAAAATGGGTGATACGTGACGGCTCCAGGAGCTGCCATGTGTCAGCCCCAGAAAATTTGAAAAAATAAATACAAATATAATTCAAAAAGAAATAGCAAATGAGCTTAATTCATCATTTTTAGAGTGATGAGATTCATCACCCACCTCTATCTCAACATTGTGGATGTCCACTTTGTTGACCTAGAAATCCTCGCAGTCGTCGTGATGCCGTTATGATGCCGAATCGACTACTTACGAATCTCATCCATCTTCGGTGCTTCTTGCTTGTGAAGAAGGCATCGGATTTCTTGAGACGAAATCAGGATACTCCTCACATGGATCATCAACTTGGACTGTGGGAAGCACGCATCTCATCTACGTGCCCGCAAGTGTAACCTTCGTAGGATCGGACTTGAGACACGAGCTCTCTTCGTTTAGACATGATTGCAAACACGCTTCAAGAGGTAATCCTTGTACTTATTTGTTTTGTTGATGAAATGATTTGAGAAGTGTTCTCGAATCATATGGTTTCATATATTTAAAATTTTTAATTTCTGATGCCCAATGCAACTAGTATGACTAGTTTCCCTAGGTTGTATGTGATGCGACCTACATGCTTTTGTTATGCTCTAGGGCCCAAATCCAAGCCTTCAGGTGGTATTAGAGCCTTGGTCAAAGGTCTTTGATATGATCCAAACCCTAAAGGCCTGTTTGGTTACTGGGTTGGACTGGGTTGGCCCAACCCTGGTTACTATTCACAAGGGTACTTCCTCCTCACAGATTACTATTCACCCACCCCAACCCAGCCCAACCCAACCCAGTCCAACCCAGCAACCAAACAGGATATAAGGGAACAAGGTTTTGCATATTGGTTGCGTGGGGACTCATGGTTTGTACATATGATGCATGTTTTGAATTGTTTTTCGTTAAAATGACCTTGTTTATGAACTGTTAGGATGTGTTTTTTAGATAATAAAATATATTTAAAATGTATAAATATGTTCCCAAAATAGTATCCAATTATTGGCACCAAAAGTGCATGAATTAAAATTCAAAAAGTTACTACAATGAAATTGTTTTTGCATGTATTCATTGATATGTAAGAAATAAATTTTTTTCTTACTATTTTCTTGTCATGAAACATGAAATAAATATAATAATTAAGTAGAGAAATAAACCAGCAAACTGCTCGAATTTATTCACGCGATTCAGACTCAGTTTCCCTAGATATTCCATACTTAGTGGAGATGGGTTGGATGATGATTGGATCATCAAGATCTCTTTCTTAATATGTTTATCAATCAATGAAACTCAAGAAAATTATGAATTTACCCTGATTATTTGATGCTTAATATTTATGAAAAAATTTAATTAAACGTCAACAGCTATTGAGTGAGAGTTTCATGACAAAACTGTAGTTTATCCGACAATAGTAGCAGGACAACTTTTACATGCAAAATCAAGAATAGGTTTGCTTGATATGACTAGAAATTTAGGATCTTTAAATTATTTATAAGATGCCCTGACTTGATTCGGTGATGGTGTATAGACAGTGGATATGCTAATGGATTACTTAATTGGCACCCTACACCGTAGTGGAAGCGCTTTCTACTAGCATAATCTGTCCGACCTGTCTTGATCCGTTTCAAGTATGGGTAGCATGAGAAGTCTCTGTGTACTTTAATCAACTAATTGGAATAATATAATTGTACAAATATGAGGGTGTATATTATACAGTAATATCAAGCAAACCCTAATTGTTTGTTGGTTGAATTTGATTTTTGATTAATTTAATATGATTAAATTAGTTAGATCCAATTAAAATAAACACTCAATTATGAATGGAGATGTAATTCCCTTGGAAGAATTAATCGTAATGAATATAATTCATAATGATTAATTAAAATTTGAATGGGATATGGAGGATCATATAAAGGACATTTGTGGTCTCCCATAAAGGCAAAGGATTCCGTTGCAAAGGATTGTATGTTGGAGACGCATATCCAAAGTGATAGCTCCTACATACAAGCGCACGTACATCGGGATCTTTGCTTCTCGAAAGAGTAAAGACTTATGCGTAGTGACCCCAATATTGGTTCCCCATATTATTGAGCCAATATTGGATTGCGCTTAGCGAGTTCTATTTTTTTGATGGTTTACAACGGGTCAACATCACCTTAGGGTGGTGGGCCCATGTGTTAAAGAAAAATGCAAGTTGGACTTGCAAAGCGGAATGAGTTTTCACTTCTTTTTATCCGAGTTACAGTTTCTCATATTATTGGGATGTAACAAGGATAAAAGGGAGATCTCAAATCTTGCTAGAGTTATATCAGTAAATATATCTCGTGCTTTAAAAGTTTAATGTGGAATATAAGGTAACATATGGTCACATACACGTATACATTCTCACACACATCCATGTACATAGAGACTTCAATAGATACATGCATACGTACATAGATACATAAACACATATGTATATATAGAGAAATATATATATATATATGTACATGCACAAATTTATATGTGTATTTACATTGATACGTACATAGATATACATAATACATGTGTACAAACATAGATCTATATACATACGTACATAGCTATGTATACATACACATATACTTACATACGTATGTATACATACATAGATAGATACATAAATATACATACATATGTATGTATGTACGTATGTATGTATACATACATAGATAGATACATGCATGCGTATACATACATAGATATACCTATGTACATGCATAAATACAAGATTTACATAGATAGATACATACCTACAGAGATATACATATAGGGATACACATAGATATAATTAATACCTACATATATACATGCACGTACTTTTAGGCATACATAGATATACATACATACAAGATATACACAGATACATAAATACTATCTACATATATATATGCATAGATACACATAGATATGATAGATAACTAATAATAGATAATGTATGCACATACTTAGACATACATAGATAAACATAGATACCTACATAACTATGTACATAGATAACTATACACATAAGGAAACTACCTACATTCATAGAATCAAATTTAGCTACATCCTACCTATGTACATACCTACATACATAGATACATATATACATACATATTTTTCTATGAATGGCTCATAGTGTGATATATTGTTGTTGATTGATTTGTGATCGGGTGTCGACTCAAATATTAAAATAGACACCTCAAATTGATTGATGAATCACTATGATGAGTCAAGCATATACCATCACCATAAACTCATTTACAAAATAGATGGATAGTTAGGTTTCACATAATTGATTAAACTCAAGAAAATAATGATGCACAAGATAATGTGATGCTCAAATATCCTTGACAATAGATGCTCAACAAGATACTACATGTTTTTTACTACATATGCACATACAAACCTACAAAGCTATCATGAAATACTTTCCATCTCAAATACATAATATATACCATTGAACATGAATATTGAACAAGAAAAAACATAATATGAACATGAATATTATTGAAAGGAAAAACAATGCAAATATATAGCATGGAGACGGTGGGGAGGTGGACGAGGTAGTGGCGACCTGGGAGGTGGAGGCGTAGGAGGTGACATGGGAGGCGGAGTAGGATAAAAATTTTGAGGAGGAGAAGTTTACAAAGGAGGGTTGGAAGAGAAGGATGGGGAGGACGGGAGAAAAGAGGAGGAGGAGGGAGCAGTTGCCAAGGATAGAGATTGGAGGGACCGGCGACGGAGAAGGATTGAGGGAGAGGATGAGGAGGGAGGGATCGGGGGAGTATAGGAGGAGGAGGGGTGCAACGACCTAGGATAGAGATGACGGCGGAGGGACCGACAACAGGGAAGGGATCGAGGGAGAGGAGGAGGACGGAAGCACTACAAGCAAGCTAGTCTTTTGGGATGTTGGAAAGGGACGGTAAGAAAAAGGTTGTCCCCTTTACGAATAAAGGGGATGCTCAACTTCCGGCAACGACTGACCACCATGGGGGACATTCACAAACGGTCGTCCCTTATTCTGTAATCGTCGAGGGTCGACTAAATAACCATTCCCTTTTAAACATAGATGGGATGGCGGGATGATTGTCCTCTATATTACTCGTTTCTACGTATTTTTAAGTGAATACATACACATTGGGGACGGTTACGATTGTCCCTATTAGTTTTATGTGCACATCTCCACTGTGTGTTTCCCCTATTACACATGTAAATGTAGGCACGGTCGTAACTGCCACCTATAGTTCGAATATGGGATGGTCTTCACGATTGTCCTGACTTACATAGGTTCTAAAATTTTATTAACGGTGAGTGCTTGAGGGGACGGTCATTGACCGCCCTAGCTATAAGTAAGGGAATAGTTCTGCAACTGTCCCCTCTATACTTCCTCATTGTTCCATTTTCCTGTGTACTCACTCAGAAGGGACGGTTATGACTATCCCCTGCCTCTATATGCATCTCTGTTAGGCAATTAACTTGGGATTCTAGCAATCATAGATGGAGGTCGTGACCATCCCCTCTTGTTAAGATCAGGGATGGACACTGGGCGATCATCACCTCTATTGTTGTTGGCGGTAAATTGGGTAAAATTTGAGCTTGAAGGAGACATTCTCTAGTAAACCGTTCATGGTCATAACAAGAGGAGATGGTTTGACGATTGTCCATGAGGGTTGCATAGGATTCCATTCTCATTCTACCATTTTCGCCAAGCTCTCATCCTCCCTCCTCGAGCCCTTATACCTCTCGTCTGTCGGCACCCTCCCTCCTTACTAGTGGTCACGCTCTTTGTTGCTTCTCCGTTGATCTCCTCTCTCTCTCTCTCTCTCTCTCTCTCGAGATGAATCCTGGTAACTTATGAAATCTAAACCGTTTCTTTGTTGAAGTTGATGTCGTATTAAGTGTATGAATGAACTTTTGATTCCTTGGAATGGATGCTTGTTAATATTGATTTTAGTTTTAATAATGAGATGATGCTTAGGATGATCATTTTCATTGCCAACAAAGAAATTAGCATTAACATTATGTCATCACGAACTTCTAAAAGATTAACTCATCCAGATAAGAATGAGAACACTTGCTAACCATAGAATTTCAAGGAAAATCTCATATTCATTAGCATGATTAAAAGGATAAGTGTTCCATATCCTTATTCTATTTCCAATGTTCCATCTAGGCAAACACGATGATAATTGACAGTGCAATCATATAATTGTTAGGCTTTTATGTGTAATATTTCATCTTATTATATCATTCAACTTTATTAGTCCAGTTAAATTATTCCCTATGTTGTTTGGCATCCCATGCTTCAAACTTTGCATGTTGTGCAGAAGCATGAGAATTAATTGATCAAGGTTGAACCGTCTCCTAGTTTGGAGAATTAAGTAGTTCGAGGTTGAATACTTAGTAAGATCCAATGATGATGAGACGATTCTTACAAAATTAGAATGGGGGTTGGGGTTTTGTGTTGGGTTGATATGGCAAGTGGTGGAGTGGATAATACTAGATATTAAATTACCATGATGAAGTATAAACTATAATGTATTCCGGCATGTGGTTGATGCGTTATTAATATTCAAATTGTTATAAGGTCAACTTTTAGGTTGACTAAGGATTTAGTAATAGATATTAACCTTATTTATTTCTCAGATCTTCCGTTATCGCCAAAAATATTGTTTTTACTTGGCCTTATATTAATGTATGTGATATATGAAAATGGCCAAGAGTTGGAAGAATAAAAGATTTGATGATTATCGGACATATAATAGATGTATCATAGATATTTTAGATTGGACATTCCAATGTGAATCACTATACTATATTATTAGAAGTGAAGGAGATAAGATTCAGTGTCCATGTGTCAGATGTAAGAACACTCTAACTAACAATCAGAGTGTAGTATACGAAAACCTTATATTAATTAAATGGAATTTGGCTTCAATTTACAAATTGGACATATGATGGAGATTTATTGCAAGTAGATGATCGTGGTAACATGTTTGAAATGTTAGATGATATTCAACGACCAATTTCAGATGAAAGTACGGAATAGATTCGGTATAATTTACTTGAAAATTTAACAAATGCATAAACTCCTCTGTCCCCAAGAATTGAAATGTCTCGTTTGTGTTTCTATTGGAGATGTTTAAGATGAAAGTGAAGAATCGTTTTACAGTAGTGATGATGAGAGATGTGTTGCAATTAACTAATAGGATACTAAATAATCATAAAATATTTTCAAAATATTGGAATGATGCTAAATCAATATTTTAATCTCTTGGATTAAATTATGAGAAAATTAGTGCATGACCAAATGACTGCATTTTATATTAGAAGGAAAATTCAAAGTTGGAATTTTATCAATAATGCAAAGCTAGCAGATATAAGAATTTGAGTGATGAATCAAAGAGGGAAAAACTCAAGAATATGTCACCATTCTTCCCCCTAATACCTTGGTTGCAACATTTATATTCATCAAAAAGGACATCTAAATGGATGATATGGCATAGTAATATAAAAAGAAAGGATACACATGATCTAATGCGACATCCATCAGATGTTGGGAGTGTATGAAATTCGACAAAAGATACATATCGTTCTCTGAGGAGGTCAGAAATATCAGATTAGGTCTTGCTTCCTATGGTTTTAATCCATTTAGAAATATGAGTACAAGCTAATCTATTTAGCATATAATACTTGTTACATAAAACATCCCCCTTGGATGTCAATTAATTCGTCTTTGATGATGATGGCTTTATTAATACATGGGCCAAAAGGCCAGGAAATGCAATAGACACTTATATGCAACCTTTAATTGAAGAACTTAAATTATTGTGAAGTACCAAAGTTCAAACTAATGACGTAGTTGAAAATGAATTCTTTACAATGTGTGCTTCCTTACTATGGACCATTAGGGATGTCCCAGTTTTTGCAAATTTATCTGGTTCGAGTAGGAAAGGTAAACTCGCTTGTCTCGTTTGTATGGAAAAAATACACTCCACATGGCTAACCGTGAGTATGAAACATTATTATTTAGGTCACTGTCATTTCTTACCTGTGAATCACAGATGGCAGAAAAGTGAAAGTAATAACAAGTTTTACGCCCAATCGTTCGGACGTTGAATTATTTGGTTCGATAGTCAGGAAACTTGGTATGGAAAGAACAAGAAAAGTTATGTAACTTTTCGATGAGTCAACTGTTTAAGAAGTTATCTGGCAGGTAGTGAAAACATAGTATTTTCTTTTGAGAACTACCTTACTGGCAGACCTTACAGATCTATCATAATTTATATGTAATACGTATAGAGAAGAATGTTATGGAGAATATTATTGGAATACTAAACCTTTCAACTACTGTAAAGGATAGTTTGCGAGCAGGATGTGATTTGATACGTTTCAGTTTCCATTCAGAGTTATATCCAATAGAGTCAGCAGATAATTCTAGAGTTACATTTCCTAGAGCGGTTTATACGTTATCTAATGATGAGAGATATAAAATATTTATTTTTCTTTAAAATGTCAAAGTATCTAATGGATTCTCATCACAAATAAGCAGATGTATAAATGAGGCAAAAGAGATATCATCATTAAAAAGTTATGATTTTCACGTATTGATGCAAGTTCATTTTCCATTAACTATTAAAGGAGTCCTACATGTCGATATAATGCAACCGCTGATTGAACTTAATCGATTTTTAAGGTGTTGTGTCTGAATACCATTGATTTGGGAATATTGTATCGATTAGAAACAAATAGTCATTGCTTTATGTAAGTTGGTACAAATATTTCCATCTACATTTTTTGATATAATGATACATTAGTCTCAAATATGTGGTCCCACTCAATATTAGTGTATGTATCCGATTGAATGATATTTAAGGAAGTTAAAGAATATGGTGTTTAATAAAGATGCACCTGAAGATCGTATCGATGAGGCATATTTTTGTGAAGAATTCATTACATTTTACGATATGCATATGGACGATGGAAATAGCATTAGATTCGATAGATTCGATCAAAATGATGATTGTGAGTTATTCAGAGAAGATCCTAACAAACTCTGTATATTTCAACAAAATGGAAGAGCTATACTTAAAAATATTCGTCAATCTATTTCAGATCAAAAAAGAGATCTTATTCATTATTGTATTCTGATTTAATTAGATGAAGTTGAGTATTGTTTTGAACAATACAGATCAACAAGCACAAAAAAATTGGACTTCCTAATATGGTTCAAAGACAACATTCCAAAATTGAAATTAACAAACGATGATCAGTGGAGCACATATGTTGATATTCTTCAACGAAGTCCATACTCACAAGTTGTTTATCATTCAGGTTATATCATCAATAGATTTACATTTCAAAAAAATCGATCGATGAGAATAAAATAACACAACTTTCCGATGTGATAGTGAAGGGTAAACTCTCATCTGGAATAGATGGATATTATGGTGAAATATAGTTGATATATTAGAGTTTGTTTTACATACGACGCATGGTGTGTTCTATTTGAGTACAATTGGTTTGATATTGTCCACATAGGAGTTGGATACAAGAAAGACAAAATGGTGTTCTCTCCTTAAAGCAAAGTGGTTCGTTGCGAACGAACGAGCCATTTGCTCTTACAAGTCGGGTAGAGAAGGTCTTTTATGTCCCAGACAACTCTATCAGTGGATGGATTATACATGTTAAGACAATACCTAGGTATTTCTTTAATGTTAATGAAGATCAAGATTTAGTGGATAATGATGATGCATATCAGAATTCTTCGCATGATATTATGCCTTCTATGATTGATAATGACATCGCTAGTAGTAGTAGAAGATTTTGCGATAATATTATTGTAGAATAAGAGGTACAAATTCTTTTTTCTTTCAATTAATTTTTCTATTTTTATAATATCATTAATTTATTATGTTTTAATTGCATTAAATATTGGAATTATACTCTCTTTATTTGTAGGTATGGCTCCTCAATCAAGATGTATTCCGAAAATCCCAAACCCACTCTGCAAGCTCAGGGAGCCACATTTGATCCTGGTAGTGGCAATTCTCAGAGATTAACAGGTAACATCTCAATGTAGTTTCCTAGATCGCCTCCCTCCTAGGCAGATATTATGCGTGTGTGTATTGGAGGCCATGCAATGGATAAGAACTCCACGAAGTTCCAGAGCTACTTTGTCTAGGTAGCTTGTGCACGAATCCCCATCACTATTGTGGAACTTTGGCAGCTTCCCCAAGCTATCAAGGTTGTCATTCTATCTTATTTGGAAGTACCTTATTACATAATTAAAAAAATTCTAAAGTTGGTCTATTATGATTTAAATTTATTTCTTATATGTCGTATTTACTTGGGATTGAGATTCGGTGGTCGATGGACATATTCTATCCTATGTTGCAGAGATGTTGCGTTAGAATAAAGGACGCATAAAAGCTAAGGTAATAATTTAGCATATTTTTTATAATATTCAATGACCCTTTACCTAATATTATATTCCTTTTTGTAGTATTATAACCTACAGATCCCCTACGAGCAATTGGTGTACAGTGTCCCACTGAATGTTACCATGGATCAATGGAGGTAGTTAATTAACTTCTAGTCTATTGAAGAATTCATGGTAGGTAAAGCAAACTTTCTTGTATCATTTCATGATGTATACTAACTTGGAATAATAATAGGCAATATCGACGAAATATACCGCGAACCATGCAAAAGGCCTAAGTCCACCATAAGATGGATAGGATATGAATCAACTGAAAGACGAATTTGTAAGTTTCAACTATTTGATGTATATTGAAAAATACAAAAAATGAAATATGTGACTTACATGTTTTTTTAGTTCAAGGAACGCAACCGAGAGATGACCCAAATAAAGGTTTTTGTGGGGTCAAAGAGTAGAGATATGGGGGAAGTGCAGTGGGTTAGTGGTGCTTATGCTCCAATACATGTAAGTCAAATGATATAAAAACTTGAGCCAAATATCTCTTCTCTTGATAGATTTTTCAACTTAATATGCAGGAAGAAATGATCAAACTCACTATGACTGGCTCCCTAGATAGCACGGGGATGAGTGTGTTACCCATATCTGTCGATGAGGCCTTCGTCGAAGCCACAAGTCTGGAACACAATGGATGTATACGCTGCGATGGATAGGGAGCGATGATCCGTACATGGTACAAAACTGGTGATATTGGGTCCCGATAATCACCACAAGGAAGTCAAAGGGGGGAGAGAGAGATGGAGAGAAAGTTATGAGAAGTAAAGGTGAAGTTGTTCGTACAGAATGAGGAGATGTCCAAGATGCAATCTGACATGGATAATGTCTTGCCTTATATTAATCATCTGCAGAGCAAGATCGACCGAATGATAACACATGCACAACTCGATGACAATCAGGGAGGAGAGCGATAAAGGGATATATTCAAATGGAAGTGATGAGTAGATATTTGTTTAGAATGTTTGCATAGTTTCAGATGGAAGTTGGACACTTGGTTTACTCGAATAATGACTATTTTTATTTTATATTGTTTAGAATGTTTGTTGAACCTATATTAACTACATGCATGAAGTTCTTTGTTACATAGATGAGATGTTATATTTTTGGTGTGAATTTGTTCCAGCAACAATAGGGCACTGGATCTATTGCTGTAAATGTTTTTTATGATGTTCCCAGACCCTCTCCTCTACGAATGAGAGGGGATGGTAGGCCCTCTCCTCTACGAATGAGAGGGGATGGTGGCGACTACCCCATCCAACCCACGGGGGCTCATTGGTGGATTTTTTGGGGCCGGGGAATTGAAGGAGAGGGTTATAACTATCTCCTCTGTGCTTTTGTGCACATTTCTTCCACCCCGCAACCTATAGAGATCAAGAGGGGACGGTCACAGACCGTCCTCTTTGTTCTTAGAGGGGACGATCACGACCGTCCCTTCTGACAAATGGAGCTCATTGGTGGTCTTTTTGGGTCGGGGAACTGGATGTATGCATCGCTTCCACCCCGCAGCATGTAGAGAATGAAGGGACGGTCGTGGACCGTCTACTCTTGTTCTTAGAGGAGATAGTTGTGACCATCCCTTCCAACAAACGGGGTCTTACTTGTGGTTCTTTTAGGATTGGGACCAGAAGGGATAATTATAACAGTCCTCTACGCTTCTGTACACGTCACTTCCACCACGTAGCATGTAGAGAACAAGAGGGGACGGTCGCAAACCATTGCCAATATGAATCTCATGGGACGGTGGGGACTGTCCCCCAAGGTGACGTAGATGGGACGGTCATGGTTGTCATATATAATGCAGATATAGGAGACAGTCTCGACTAGTAAGATCAGATGGGACCATCTCGACCGTCCCTCTTGTGCTTCAAAAGGGGTCATGTCATATCCGTGTCCCCTCTGGTTAAATGAGATGCATGTAGAAGGTACGCTTTTACAACCATCCCCTCTAATCAAAGGAGATGGTTTCGTTTCCATAAGGGATGTTTTGCAACCGTCCCCTAAAGTGCATCCTTTTGTAGTGAAGGAGGGATCGGTGAGTGGAGGAGGAGGAGGCGTGTAAAGTGGGAGAATAAAATCTCTATTCTAAAAATAAGCAAAATTATACGTTTCCTATGTTATAGCCTAGAATACCCTAACTCGGTCCAGTGTGTCGTCTCAAACTATCTAAATAGGTCCGCAATTCTATGTTGTGTCATCAGAAAGAGTCTAACCCGGTTCATCGTGCCCCCATAGTGTCCTGGAAAAATATACAACATTCACATATAAAGGTACGATACATGGTAATAATGTTAGATGAGTCACTACCCTTACGTCGCTGACCTGGTAATAATGTCACTTTTATAATGGCATTTTTCTTGTTACATTTTATTAAACTAGCAAATATCACTTTCAAATATACCAGATGATGAGGCCCTAACATCTGGAGGCTTGGGGACTATCTGTAGGACCCTCGACCTCCTCCTCAACTTAGGGTTTGTCTACAGCTCCTTCGACCTCCTAGTGATGAGGTGGTTCACTCACATGGTCATCCTAACCCCGGTCATTCCATCTATAAAAGTGTATCTGAGCCATCTGCTTATTTTTTCAAAGAAGCATATAAAATATTGTAATTGCTGGCATATCAAACACTATAAGAGGAAACAATGTGATTTTACATGTAACAGCAATCGCCTTACAGTATGTTTTGAACTTTTATGGACCCCTTAGTATGGGACCTCCGAACTAAGGAATATATATTATGAACATCTTGTAACGTCATTTGTGCACGCTTCAAATGAGATATGCAAGATTCCTATAAAATATTTAATAATATATGTTGACCGGACATTACATAGATTTAGTTCATTTATGAGTGGGACCATGAGCTATGTGAGCTTCAAATTGTGTCTAATTATAGTGACTTGGATAACCCTTATTGAGAATGTACCTGTAAAAAATAGATTTCTGCCATCATGCGTCAAAATCCACGACCATTGGAACGGGATATCTCATCCCGAAATGTGAAAAAATAGAGAGAAAAAGTATAACACAATTGGAAGTGATGAAATCTTCCAGTATTGCACATGGCACTCGGTGTGCATGGCCATACATCATCCGATATGGAGGGATGCAAGGTATGTGATTTGCTTTGTGAGATTTCAAATGTAATTAATTTTTTAATTTTATTAACTATCTAACTATAGATTAATGTG
The DNA here is from genome assembly GCA_037367405.1 of Ottelia alismoides. Lineage (NCBI taxonomy): Eukaryota > Viridiplantae > Streptophyta > Magnoliopsida > Alismatales > Hydrocharitaceae > Ottelia > Ottelia alismoides. The sequence goes on from JAZKJV010000235.1 coordinate 638,606, forward strand.
GCACGTATTGTTATATTAGTTAAATATTAATATGATAATTTAGCACAAGAGTTATTTCTTTAATGTGACAGATATGGTAACATATGATCACATGTATGTATACACTCTCACACACACCCATATACATAGAGGCTTCAATAGATACATGCATACATACATAGAGACATATTACATAGATGTACTTACATAAATACATATGTTTACATAAATAGATACATACATGCATACATACATACATATATACATACATATATACATACGTACATATGTGTTCACACATAGCTCTATATACATACATACATAGCTATGTATACATACGTAGATACCTATGTATAGCTATGTATACATACATAGATACCTACATGTGCATGCATACATACATAGATATATACATAGATACATATATGCATATGTATACATACATAGATTTACATACATACATAAATACATAATATATATATAGATAGATACATATGTGCACAAGCATAGCTAGGTATACATACAAGGATACATACATACATAGCTATGTATACATACATACGTATGTATACATACATAAATACATACATAGATATGAATATATACATATATGCATACATGCATGTGTATGCATACATAGATATACATACACACACATACATAAGTACAAGATATACATAGATAGATGCATACCTACATAGATATACATATATAGATACACATAGATATAATAAATACCTACATATCTACATACACGTACTATTAAACATACATAGATATACATACATAATAAATACAAGATATATATAGGAGAAACTTCAAATGAGGCAGGGTCTCACCATATATATGGTGAGTCACCATCAATTTAGACATCTTTCCAATATATTTTACAATTTCTTGTTTCATACATATAACAATAAATATTAACACATGTATAGTGAACTAAAATTATGAAAATATTATTATATTGGATGGAAATGTTAATTTAAATTTGGATGCTACATTTTACAAAATTCATTTTTTTACAATGTGCGATTTATACTTTTACAAAACTGTTACAAAGTTTTACTAAATTCACAGTGGCCTTTAAAATTTCAGAAAAGCCCTCACCTCATTTAAAAGGTCCCCTATATATATATACACACACATATATATGCACGCACATACATATCTACATAGATATATATACATAGACACACATAGATATATATATACATACATACATATATAGAGAGAGGAGTGATCCTATGAGAGCAAAAAAATGTGAGAGCATGAGAGCATGCATTCTAGACCACATGATTCTATCTTCTCTCTCCTGGCCTTCTTTCTCCTGGTTGAATCATGTGGTCCAGAATGCATGCTCTCACAGGTTTTGGCTCTCATAGGATCACTCTTATATGTGTATGTGTGTGTGTGCACGCGTACTTCAACATACATAGATAGACATAGATACCTACATAAGCATGTACATAGATGCATGCGTACCTATTTAACTATGTATACACACAAGGAAACCTACCTACATTCATAGAAATCAAATTTAGCTACATATGTACATACCTACACACTGATACATATACACATATACATACATACATATACACACACACATATATTTTGTACGAATGGCTCCAAGTATCGTTTATGATATATTGTTGTTGAGTGGCTTGCGATTAGATATTGAGTCAAATATTAAAGTAGGTGCATAAAATTAATTGATGAATCATTATATGAATCATTATGTTGGGTAAAGCATATACCATCACCTTAAATTCATTTACAAAGTAGATGGATAGCTAGATTTTAATAATTGATTAGACTCAAAATAATGACGATGCACACGGTAATGCAATATTCAAAAAGATCCTCCACAATAGATGCTCAACAAAATACTACATGTATTTGACTGCACACACACATACAAACCTACAATGTTATCATAAAATACTTTCCATCTCAAATACATAATATATACCATTGAACATGAATATTGAACAAGAAAAAACATAATATTGAACATGAATATTATTGAAATGTGCAAGGAAAATAAAGTAAATATATACTATGGAGATGGAGGTGGCTCTGTGGAGGAGGCGTAGGAGGCAATCTGAGAGGCAGAGTAGGAGACAACCTGGGAGGAGTATGAAGAGGAGTTCACCAGGAATGGTTGGAAGAGGAGGACAAGGTGGATAGGGGAGAGGAGGAGGCATAGGGCGCAGCTGCCAAGGATAGCGATGGCAATGAAGGGGTCGATGATAGGGAAGGATCGAGGGAGAGGAGGAGGAGAAAGTGATCGGGGCATTAGAGGAGTAGGAGGGGGGGAGGAGGTATCCGTTGCGGATAAAGGTGATAGCGGAGGGGCCGATGGCATGGAGGGATCAAGGGAGATGAGAAGGATGGAAGGAGGGATATCAGGGGAGTGGAGGAGGAGGAGGCACGTAAAGGGGAGGAATGAAATATCGATTCTGGAAATAGGGAAGATTATATGTGTACCATGTGATGGCTTTGAAACAGTATAACTTAGTTTAGCATCATCTCAAACAGTCTAACTCAGACCAACATGTCATCTCAAATAGTCTAACTCAGTCCCCAATTCTCTGTCATGTCATCTCAAACAGTCTAACTCGGTCTAGCATGTCCCCTGTCATGGACTAGAAAAATATAAGACATTCACATATAGAGACATGATGTATGGTAATAATGTTATAAGAGTCCCTACCCTTACGTCGATGACCGTGTAATAATGTTACTTTTATAATGACATTTTTCTCGTTATGGTTTATTAAACTAACAAATATCACTTTCAAATATACCAGATGATGAGACCCCCAGCATCTGGAGGAGCTTGGGGACTATCCGCAGACCCTTCGACCTCCTCCTCATCTCGGGGACTGTCTACAGCCCCCTCGACCTCCTAGTGGTGTGGTGGTTCATCACATGTTCATCCTCATCCTGGTCACTCCGTCCAGAAAAGTGCATCCAGGCCATCTGCATATTTTTTCCAAAAAAGCATATAATTTATTGTAATTGCTAGCATATTAGACAATGTAAGAGGAAATAATGAGATTTTTCATGTAACAAGAATCACCTTATAGTATGATTTGAACTTTTATGGACCTCTTAGTACAGGACCTCCGAACTAAAGAAAGCCAATATATATGCAATATTATACAGACATCTTGTGTCATCATTTATACATGTTACAAATGAGATCTGCAAGATTCCTATAAAATATTTAATCATATATGTTGACCAGCCATTTATGTAGATTTGGTTAGTTTACAATGAGGACAATGAGCTATGTGAGCTTCGAATCGTGTCTAATTATAGTGACTTAGATAAGCCTTATTGAGAATGTATCTGCAAAAATATATATTTCTACCTATGTGAATCAAAATACACGACCATTGGATTGGGATATCTCATTCCAAGGTGAGTCCAATAGTTTTGTGAAAAAATTCTAACACAATTGGAAGTGATGAAATCTTCCAATGTGTTACACACGCCTCCCGATGTGCTATGCCACACACAACTAGGTGTAGAGGGATGCACGGTATGTGATTTGTCTTGTGTGATTTCAAATGTAATTAGTTTTTCAACTTTATTAACTATCTAACTGCAAATTAATGTGGTGCATATTATCACATTAATTAAATTTTAATGTGATAATTTATCACAGGAGTTATTTTTATATGTGGCAGAAATGGTAACATACAGTCACATACATGTATACACTCACATACACACCCTTGTACATAGAGTTCAATAGATACATGCATACGTACATAGATACATAAATATGTATGTATATATACATAGATGTACATACATAAATACGTAAGTATACATACATAGATACATGTACATAGGTATGCATACATATGTGTACATAGATAGCTATGTAGGGTGCACATGAATCGAATTGGTTCGGGTTTTAGCTTAATATGTGTCCAATCCATCATTAACGGATTTTTTTTCGAATCCAATCCATCAGATATCTAAATCCAATCGAATCCAACCCATCGGATTATGGATTGGATCAGATTGGTTCGGGTTTTTATATTTACAATTTCCCGCTCAATAGTCTACTTTACATGTTTATACTTTATAGCACACTAGCCCTCAAACATTCAAATATTGATTTTAAAATTGATCAAATGAATGGAAGTAAAGAAAATAAAAAAATACATAATGAAGTGAAAGTTGATGAATTTCATTAATCCATTATAATGAGTTGAAGACCACACAATCAAATTAAAGGATTATATTGAATTTAAAATTTAAGTTTTGTTTAATAAATAATGCATTATTTTATTTCTTTCAATTGATTTCTACCTAATAATTCTAATAAAAACAATACAAGTTATCAAATAAGGATACAAAGACAAGTTAGATAAATAAAAAATGTGATCTATGTGATCGGATATTGATGAAGTTCATGATTAATTTAGAATATTAAGCTATGCTAAATCCAACTACTAGCAAGAACATTCTTTAGTGCTCTATAATGTATCACTGAAAAATGAAAATCAAAGAACATTCATACTCGATGAGTATGCAAGATAAATTTAACTTAAATATAGCCCACCAATTAGGCATCATGCATCTTGTTTAAAATGGACTTGAAGTGGAATTTATTTGTAAAATTATATATATAGTCCAAGAATACAAAGTCTATGAAAAATATGAATAAAAAATATATAAATTAAAAATGAAAGGAATTGAAATAATATTGTTTCTTCTTAGATGGGTGTAACACATTTTATTATGTAATTGATCCAATTTCATCGCTAAAATAAGGTTGAAAGGTAGGACAAGTAAAAGGTAAGAAGCAAAGGGATAAAAAATATCTAACAAGTGTACCATGCAACTATCTCAAACCTATTTTCTTTTAACAAAGATTAGAAGAGTGGCAGTATACAGGGGACCAAATGGTATCGTGTGGGAGGCGATTATGTTGTTTGAGAAGGGCAGCGACATTGCGGGGAAGGGACGGTGCAAAATTGTGCTGGACGAGAATAACATTATGCAAAAGGGATGCATCATTAAAATGGACTGAGAGGGAATCAAGAGGAATGCTAGCAGCCAATAGTGAAATAAGAGAGAGGGAACTGGTAGAGGAATAACCGGACATGGATTTGTATCTACAAGTTATAGTTATACTTTATTATTTTGGAGATTTAACATTTGCTTTTCAAAAGGGAAGAAAGGTGATATCAAGAGGACTTGTATCCAAGATTGATATGGAAAAATGACATAAATGACATTAATTATGTCCTTACAGAGAATTTGAAATAGGTACACATAGATATTATGTATTTATGTATGTATGTATGTTGTATGTATGTATGTATGTGTGTATGTATGTATGTATGTATGTATGTATGTATGTATGTATGTATGTATTTGTGTGTGTATGTATCTACAAGTGTGCATGTGTATTAACAGATTAACAGATTGGATCCGATCGAATTTTGGTATCGATCCAATCCAATCCATACTTTAACGGATTTCAAAAATCCAAATCCAATCCGATCCGTTACAATTATAAATCCAAACCAATCCAATCCAATAGCATCGGATTAGATTGGATTACGGATTTTATCCAATTCATATGCACCCCTATAGCTATGCATACATACATACAGATGTATACATACATGCATGTGTATACATACATAGACATACATACATACATATATACAAGATATACCTAGATAGACGCATACCTAAATAGATATACATATACATATATATATATATACTCATATATAATAAATACCTACATATATACACATACACGTACTTTTAGACATACATAGATATATGTACATAAATACATACATACATAAATACAAGATATACATAGATACATGCATACCTACATAGATATATATACATTGATACATAGGTATAATAGATACCTACATATCTATATATATCTATATCTATACACGTACTTAGACATACATAGAATACATAGGTACCTACGTAACTATGTACATAGATACATATGTACCTCTTTAACTACATATATAAACACAAGGAAAAGTACTACATTCATAGAAATCAAATTTAGCTACATATATACATACCTACATACACATATACATATATACATATATAAATAGATAGATAGATATTATTGTATGAATGGGTTATTGTGCATGTTGATTGTGATACATTGTTGTTGAGTGACTTGTGATTGGATGTGAGTCAAATATTAAAATAGGTGCAAAACATTAATTAATGAATCACTGGATGAATCACTATGTTGAGTCAAGCATATACCATCACCTTAAACTCATTAATAAAATAGATGGTTCGTTATGTTTTACATAATTGATTAGACTCAAGATAATGATGGTGCACCAGATAATGTGACGCTCAAAGTTCCTCCACAATAGCTGCCCAACAAGATACTACATGTATTTGACTTCATACACATGTACAAGCCTACAACGCTAACACGAGATACTTTCCATCTCAAATACATAATGTATACCATACAACAAGAAAAAACATAATATTAAACATGGATATTATTGAAATATACAAGGAAAAGCAATGTAAATATATACCGCAGAGACGATGTGGGAGGCGGAGGAGGAATTGGTGACCTGAGAGGAGGGGGAGACGACCTGGAGGCAGAGTAGGTGACAATCTGGGAGGAGGAGTTTGCCGGGAGGGCTAGAAGAGGAGGACATGGAGGATGGGGTGAACAGGAGGAGGTAGAGGGGGAAATTTCCCAGGATAGCGACGCCGATGGAGGGGCCGATGACGGGGAGGGACTAAGGGAGAGGAGGGAGGGATCGAGAAGTAGAGGAGGAGGAGGAGGAGGAGGGGCAGTAGAGGAGCCAACAGTGAATAGGGATAGAGGGAGAGGAGGATGGAAGGAGGGATCGTGGGAGTGGAGGAGGAGGCGCATAAAGAAGGGAAATGAAATCTCGATTCTGGAAAATAATGGGTGACAAGACCGCTATGAATTGTTTTTACATCAAAAATTTATTTACGGTTTGGTCATGTTTGCATCACAACTAATGGCATCATAAATAAGAAAATAATCTCCATTTGTATCCACCGTAAATATTCCACATTTTTTACGGGCATTGCTGACCGCCACAAATTACCCAATGTGAAAATGCAAATTTTTAGCAATGGAGATTCGATGGGTGAGGTGAAGGAGTGGAATTAAAGGGGAATATGGGGGATGATATGCTAGATAAAGGACAAATATGGAGAGCAGAGGTGATACGAACGAAATAAGATGAAGGAAAAGAATAAAAGATGCACGAGGACTTACCTGGAGCAAATGAATTATGATGATGAACAAAATTGTGAGATCACACATAATAGGACCCAAGTGTTTTCCTAAATTCTGCTCTGATCAATTATTCAAATGAGGTGAACGAGCACTCTTTCTTATAGTACTCATTGATACCTTTCCCATGAGTCCATGAACATGAAAATTTGAGTTCGAGAGATCAAGTAATGACCATTTTAGCAAGACCAGATCGGCCTCCGTTTTAGATCTGAACCAAGATCCGAATCCGGATTCTGTAATATAAAAGCAACTTTTTGTTTAACCAAAAGCCATAACCCTTCGTCGGAGCTCGTCAGAGCCACCACCGTGTAGAGGAGATCAAGATCATCATTGTGAGTGTGCTCATCGTAAACGGTGCACCATGCACCATTTCTCCACGAGCGAATGTACTGAGGAGACGAGTTTTGAGGTAACGATATCCAACTCTTCTTGTTATAGGTTTTCACATGATTCTCGATCCTATGTATTTGAATATTTTAGAGCCCTAAACTTTACATGGTCGTCGATGAGACTTATACAGATTTAAAATGACGTGGTATCGATATGTTCGTTATTTATATGAATCATATAAAATATGAGGGATGGATCTGATATGAACGAGGCGTTGGTTACCGGTTTGATCTTTATTCAAAATATGAGTACTGTCACGTCTTCCCATTAGAATGAAGACTTTTTTGTCCATTGTTCCTATGTGTTGCAATAGGAATAAAATATTGTATCTGTGGCATTCCATGTTTACCCAAAATTTGCTAAAGCAACAGATTTGACATATAGTAGAACAAATATATTCACTATGAATTAAATAAAGATTATCATTTTGACTAATATGAGATAAGAATACGTAAGCTTATTACATAAGAACTCGGGCTATGTTTTGGGAGAATATAGGACATGGAAGTAGGATGCATTCAGTTGAAATCAAAAGTGAGGTTCTTGGAACCAAAGTTATGAGACTATCATTCATCCTTGTTATTTTTATGTACACTGGTTTATTTTAAATATTCTGAAAATAAGGTTAACAAAATCTAATGTATATGAAGAACATATATCTATTGGTATTGCATATGTTTGAATATCCGAAGCAAGAATGGACTTCTTATTGCAATTTTAAGTACAGACATTAATTCGTAATAAAGTGTATACGATAGTAATGAGTGCCAGCACAATATTAACAAAAGAAAATATAAACTGGACTCGTTACTATCTACGCTTGTAACTTAGGATGTAATTTGATAAGTTAGCAAAGTTGTAAAATTGAACTGCATATCTTCAAACTTGGTGGTGGCATAAGTTGAAACCTTTTTTAGATGAACGGGTGGATGTTATGACATGTTACAATAATAATATAGATTGATCTTGATCCACAATTGTGGATATTATACATGTTGATATAATATAGATTGATGTTGATCCAAATCCTGACAATTGTTGGTGTTATAGAAGCAAATATAATATAGATTGATGTTGATCCAATTCCTGACAATTGTGGGTGTTATACATGCTGATATAATATAGATTGATATTGGTCCTAATCCAGACATTTGTGGGTGTTATACATGCTGACTGAATATAGATTGACGTTGATCCTAATCCTGACATTTGTAGGTGTTATACATGCTAATATATAATACTCTACTAAAGGATGAGTGCGGATCTAGGAACATTGTTCGAATTATGTAATTAGTGGTATTTTATGACAACTTCTCTTTCTTGGTCTAATAGAATATAACCCTCCATAAGTATTATAGTGCATCCACTACGAGACCAATAATTATAATTAAACATATAACTGCAATGAGGAATCCGAGTAATCTCTTTACAAATATGTATGATTGTGCTGGGCATTCAATCTTCCCAACGAATTGGTAACCTTATTTATAAATAATCCTCATAATCATTGCGTACATAAGATTTCGCAATAATCGAGTAAATGGAGTTAAGTGCCGCAAGGAATTTGGCATGCTCCCTTGGACCTGGATAAAAACATAGGCACCACGAACCCAACAGTTGTGTTGGTTGGGAAACATGTTGCTTGGCACACCAAGGAGTCATCACGCAGTGTTCAGTCCCAGTACTTGTGTACCTTTAGCCTAGTGCTTTGAGAGCGGGACAAGTAGTCATAGTTGGTAGTCTAGTCTTTCTCTTGTTCATGTAGGGTTAACACTCATGTACTGACTAGTGTAGACCACATTGATTGGTATTCCAAGTGGGAGCACGAAGAGAGGAGTTACGGGAAATGTTATTAATAAAGCTGGGAATGAAACACAAGTCTCATGTGCATAATGAGGATTGGAAAAGTCGTGGGGATTCCAACTATGATGTGAATGATCTTAGTAATCGATGTCCTGGCTTGTGCGCTACATCATCGTGGACTCTTACATGTTGGTAGTGAACTTGGCGGTTCGCCATGATTTGAGGGTTGGAATTTGATTTAGGGATTGGGGTTATGGTAAATCAAGTGGAATACTTAGGAGATTTAACATTGAATTACAAGTTGTTAAGTGAAGCTAACTGGACATGTTGGGAACTTAGTTAGGATGTATTGTAACTGACTGTATACCTACGGAGGTACCCCAACCCTAAGGCATTCTTATTACCTTAGAGTCATATTGTGAGGTCTCACTTAGACCAAGACAAACTCTCCACGAAGCTTGGGTTATTCATGGCTAATGAAAATGAATAGAGTTTTATTTTCTTTGTGATGATGATTTATCCGGTTGTTTCTTTTGTACGCCTTTTTACTACATTACTTGTTATAATTTTAGTATCGTACTTTGCAACTTTGCTCATAATATACTTTTGCATAGGATTTTGCAGGTTCTCAAAAGTAGCCGCAACAGTAAGTGACCATTGTTTGCTTGGAGGTTTCCTTTTATGCATCTACAAAATTTACATGTGGTACAGTACTTGTAGCTAGCTTTTACTTGCAGCTTTTACTGCTTTACTTTACTTGTAGTTTATTGAAAGACATGAGATGTAATATGGATGTATGGTATTATTGGATGCGTACATGGGATATTTTGTGGGCACGGATCGTATTGTAATAATGGACATGAAATAAATGGAGAGAAATTTTAAATTTCAATCTTTATGCAAAATTTCTCTGGCTTATATCTATATCATATGTTTCGAATATGGAATGTATGTGTGTTGAATTAGATTGCCGAGTAGCTAGATCCTAGGGGGACGGTCATCATAGCTTGGTATCAAAGTAGCGGTACTCCATTCCATGCATATATTCCTCATTGGTGTTTGAAATACTTGATAGTGTTGGAGAGTCTTCTAACCCAACATGATTCATAAAAAGATACACATAATTTATATCTATGTCCATTTAAGTAAAGCAAGTATTAATGCTATGGTTCTTTATACAAAATCATGTTACCTTGTATGGATTCAGATGTAGAACAACAACTATCATACCTTGTGCAGACCGTACAGGGCATCCAACAACGCCAAGAGGTGATTGAGCAGCGACTCTTGTAGCAGGACGATCCCTCCTATCGTCCTTTTCATGATGGGAAGGAGAGTGTCAACCTATCAATATCTCTAGAGTTGGATCATATGGAGGATGCAGATGCCTTACCGAAGCATCAGAGCACCTATGCAGCATGCCAAAGAGCTCTTGTACCATAGTTCTTCGGTACCACCACCCCTGATAATGCAGAGTTCTGGATGGCACATGTGGCAAAGGTTCTAAGGATGATCCATTAATCTGAGGTTGCATGGGTATCTTTTGTAGAGTACTCACAGGCATGGTATGTAGAGCAGTGGTGGAATGCTACCAAGGAGCACCGGATTGAGCCCATTATCTGAGAGGTCTTATTTGATGAGTTCCATACAAAGTTCTACCTGGATCATTGGGAAGAAGATTAGAGGAGAGAGTTTGCTGAGCTGACCCAAGGGTTGATGATGGTCCAAGAGTACCTGATTCGTTACATCGAATTGTCTCGCCATTCCCTTGCTACTATAGCTTATGCATAGGAGAACTTGCAGAAGTTCATTTGGGGTATTCACGAGGAGGTCCAAGGTAGAATCTCCACTTTGGACCTCACCTCCATCAAGGGGGTTACTGCTGTCAAATGATTGTTAAGAAAGGATCTCCAGCCTGAGAAAGATATGGCAATCCCTCTCTAAAAGCGTATATCTGGCTGACCTCTTGATACAGGTCCTTTGCATAGGAATAACAATTACATGACGTTCAACCTCCTTTTCTCCCTAGCATTGTGTTATCCAGCATTCAAGCAAGTTCTTAATTAAATATGTGACTTCTCTAGCACCTTTTGTTGTATATCTAATGTAATTAAACAAACTATAATCTGTAAGTGTCAATTTAGTTCAGGCATGCACGCTTTCACTTTTAAAATCTTTCAATTGCACTCATGCAGTAGTGATGATATGAACTTGAGGCAGCCCATTTCGCTTTTTAAAAGCACCATTTTTCACCTTTTTAAAAAGATTTTTTAAATTTGAGCCAACCAATTTATGATGTTTGGAAAATAAGCAGTGCACTTTTTTATCTTTCAAAGAAGGGATTTTTACAACACAAACCTTGTAAATTTTGTCACTTACCCATTCACCCCTATGTTCTTCATAATTATCCTACAACCTCTACACATTTAATAACTCTTACACCACAACCCTTTGATCAACTCATTCATTTGACCATTAAAGTCAATGGATTCCATCAAAAATACCTACCTCGCATGTCAAATCATAATTACCAACAATTTCCTTCTCTCCTCCCCCACATTGTCCCCTCTCCTTCCCTCCCCAATGATGTCGCCCCCTCATCTAGATTTCAGCTTTTCTAAAGATCGTGGAGGGGCAAGGGAGTGGTCCCATTGTCCATCCTCTATGCTCTCATATTGTTGTCAAGAACTAGCAGTTGGAAGAAACCAGAGAGGTGGCAATCGTGCAAGTGAGTGGTGGTGACGTAGTTGACGCAATGAAAGGGATGATGGTGAGTTGGTCGGCGATTGACTCGAGGAAGAGAGAGGTTGAATGTGAGATCAGAGTGAGATCAGTTGCAGCCATTAAATCATTGGTAGTCGTGAATCTAAGGCCCTGTTTGGTAGGAGAATAAGCCCTGGAATAAGGGGTCAATTCTCCTCCCGACACGGTTCCCAGTGGTACGACTATTCTCCATTATTCCATCTTATTTCACTCTTATTCCTATCTTTATCGCACCTTACCTACCTTTATTTCACCTTATTCTTCTTATTCCTATCCTCCAGCCGAACAGAGAATAGACCCTTATTTTACTTATTCTCCATCTTTATTCCTGCTTATTCCCGAACCGAACGGGCCCTAAGGGTGTGGTTGAGGAGCGGTGACCGAGCAGAGTGCGCGGAGGTGTTGCCAATCAGGAAAAGTAGAATGGGGCGGATTTGCATTGGGAGAGCCCTCCTCTGGAGATGTGGACCACATGGGGATAAGTAATTAGTAGTGATCTCTAAGAAGAGGCGCCTTCGGATCTTGTTTTTCGTGATGAATGTGAACTCTTCCACCATCGGAGATGCATTGTCATCCATGAGTGTGTTCTTGATTGAGGTAATCGCCTTCCTTATGGTAGTATAGCAATACCTAAACAACCTTATCGACACTTCAAGCACACAAAACAAAGAAAAAGAAAGTTGGAAAACACAAAACACGGAAAAAATAACGACAAAAATATGGAGAATAAAGTGAAGAAAGCGAGAAAAACATAAGAATACTACGTAAGCCCCCAAGTAAACAAACACTTGATAAAATAGGCATGAATAGTTCAAGTGTATAGTGTGTCATGTATTATTACAATTAATAATAATGTCTCTCTCTTTGATAAAATAAAAACTAACACAAAGAACTAATCTGCACATCTCTCGTCCTTCTTCCTGTTCTCTCGTGTCGGCTTGGTCAGAAAAACCCACCTCCGTTTCACGAGGGTACTCCGAACCTCCTAAGAAGTCCTCCCTTGGTTGGAAGGTCCTCGCAGAAAAATCAAACAAGAGAGTGGTAAAAAACTCACAAAATATGGATAAAAATAAATAAAGCAGAAAAAAGATAATATACAAAGCAGACTAAACAAGCAATCTATAATCAGTTGGTCCTCGACAACGGTGCCATTTGACGACAAGGATTCGATCGAGAGTTCCTAACAAGGCTAAATCCTAATCTTTGTATTGACCAAATCCTTAATTAATCAACAATCAACACACACTATGATAAATAAATCAATGCGATGTAGATGTGAGTTAAAATTTATTATAACTCCACAATAAACTTGTATATGATAAGGATGGTGGAGTGTCAAACATAGAGAGCAAACGGTAGAGTACTATAATTATTAATTATTTCTAATTAATAATTATTTTATATTTATCTATTTTTTCTCATTTTATGTGAGTTTTAGGTTATATTTAATCTTGTGGATTTTAATTGTTTCATATTTTAAATTTTTAAATTTTTAATTGTATTTTAAATTTTCCATTTTTTAAAACTTTTTAGTTTTTAATAATAAAATACATAATTATATATAATAATGACATTGTAGATAATATAAGTGATATCTAGGATATATTGTGTATATATAGGGTATTATGTTTATCAATATATCAATATATATATAAAAAACAGAAATAAATATTTTTGCGCTCTTTATATTTTTCTCTAAATATAGAATTTTTTGGTAAATTTTAGGTATTTTTAAAGTAATAAATATGTCAAAATAGTGAGCAGATTAATTATATGATATCGTTTTAGTTTAATAAAAATAAATAAGTCCAAAATTAACCTAAAACTATTTTTACTATATAATATATATTATATATAGAAAAATCAGAAAAATAAATATATATATTTTTGGATTTTACTTAACTTTTGGTAAATTTTATAAGAGTTTTAATGTTATGTTATTTTTAGATTATATATTTTGTATTTTTATTGATTTTTGGATATGTCGTAGATAATATAGTAATATAGCTAATATATTTTTTGGAAATTTTAGAGAGGTTTTTATAGTTTTTATGGGGTTTAATATTTAGATAGAATGAAAATGTGTGTTTTTTGTATTTTTAATAAATAAGAAATTACATGAAATGCCAAATAAAAATTGCGTGAGTACAAGCATTATGTCAGTCACTTGAATTATTTTTTCTAAGATTTTTGAAGCGGTACAAATATTTAAAATGATAAATATAGATAAAATAAAAGGCATAGTTCTGAGGGCCCTAAATGCAATTATAATAAACTTTACATCCATTTAATAATAGCTACATAAACTACAGGGGCATAGAAGCAAAATATATAATGCGTCACATGGTACTACACGTGAGGTAGAAGGACTGAAGTGTATATAAAATAAGTATAAGGTCTAATATGCAATTTGCCCTAAAAATATTACATTATATACTATATTTTTAGGACTAGCGATTAAATACAAAAGGGCATATGGGTGTTATGAAAAATACAAAGCATGCATGGTGCATGCATGGCAGATCTGATATCATGGTTGTGGCTCCTTCACTTAAGCATGATCGAATGGTCCTCCATGTGTACCATTACAACTTGATCTAAGTGTGGAAATTAGATCTTGAGAGGGCCCTGCATCAGATGACATCGAGGACGGTTGGAAGAACTCGAAAGAACACGCACTTGGAGCCGCTCCTTCTTCCTGAATCTCTATCCTCCGGCGACGTATCAAACTGCTAAGATGGGCAAAATGCTTCTACAGATATTCTGCTGCTATGGCTTCCCTCAAGGAGGTCCTGGCCTCATCGATGGAGGTCTGGAGTGCTAAGATGAATAACTACACCTCGAAGCCTCGTACAAACTCTAATCGAGCTCGTATGGGGCTTTTTCAGCTAATACATGCATGAAAAAATTGGGGACATGAGGGTAAACAATTCGACCCTCTTTATTGGTCATAATCGTGTGGAGGTAAGGTGGGTAGAGAGGTCTCAAGCGAAGGCGGAGGAAGATACCTCGATGACTCGATTCAAAGCGAATCGAGGTGGTCTAAGTGGCTAAGTGGGTGGAGAAATGACAGGAAAGATCGTGATGTGGTCAAGGTGGTCGGAACAGGGGGTTTAAATGGTGAGACAGTGGTCGGAGCTCTAGAGATCCAATGTACTTAAACTAATGGATGTAAGCTAAAACATAAAGTAATTGCATGAAATAAAGTGTGGAAATCAAAGCAAGAATGAAACTAACCTAGAAAATAGGTAAAGTGGCTCGTACCTGACTAGGAGGCTGAGGAGAAAAGGACTTTGGAGGTGTCTTCGATGAGGGTTGGATCTCTCTACAACGACTTTCTCCACACTGACACTAGTAGGTGAAGTTATTGTCACTAGCTCATTCTCTCACTCCTTTATTGAGGTTACAGAAGGGTAGAAGAGGATCACATGGGCAAAAATGGTGGGGCTGGATTATTTATAGACAGGTGGTCTGATGGTTTTGGAATGGGGATTGTGTAAAGGATGATAAGGGTTGGTGGAAGCTAGGAGATGGGAGAGTGTGAGGGAGATGGTGGTTGTAGAGAGATGAAGGTCTCATGGAAGATGGAGGTGTGATAATTTGGAGAAGAAGGGTCCTCGCGTGCTTCGATAAGGTCAAAGGGCCTAAAGATACAGTTGACCGCAGATCAACAAAAGCTTGCACCCATTGGTCCACATAGGATTACAAAAGACAAAATGTAAGGAAAATAAAAGAAAAAGGAAAGTAAAATTGAAAATTATTTTATTAAATAAAACTTAAAAGATAAAAATATTATTATTTTTCAAACTATTTTATGGTGATTTTTATTTATTTTTACAACCTTATTTATCGTGTGTTAATTTTTATGAGTATATATTTGATTTAGCCAGGGTTAAGCGAGGGTCTAAATAGTCCACACAAGGCGGGACCACAATGTCGCTGCGGCGACCGCTCACAAAACCCGAATTGATCAACAATGAACCCACAATATATGAATCAAGTAATGAAAATAGATGTGGAGTAAAATTTATTATTAACTCTACATAAAAAGGTGTATATGTGTAAGTATGTAGAGGTCGAACACAGGGAGTAAGGCAGGATAGATCAAGCAATGATGCACAAATTGTGATGTGTGATTAAATGTCTACAAAAATGCAAATGTTTTTGTGGGTTTTAATTTTTTTAATTTTTTTATTTTAATATTTAATTTTGTATTTTGATTTTTAAATTTTCTGATTTTATATTTTCTTTTTATATTTTATATTTTTTTTATTTTCTTTTTCAATAACTAGAATATAAACAAAGTAAGAAAAAGGAGGATAGGATATTTATAAAAATAGGGAAAATGCTCAAAAATCAGAAAATATATTGTTTTTGGTCTTTTTATAATTTTCTACTATTTTTATGATTTTTGGGGAATTTTTTTTAATGTTTTTGATATTTTTAAAAATCAAAATAAAAGAAACAATGAATAAAAGTGCTGGCCGAAACTAAAATGGGAATGAAAAATATCAAACAGTAACAAAATTTTCCCAAACTAATTTTAAAATAAAGACAATAAAATACGGAACCTACATGATCTGAGCTTATATTTTTGGATTTTTCTATGATTTTTTTAGATTTTTATGAAGTTTTTGGGTATTTTCTAATTTTTAAGGTTTTAGTTTTGAAATTTTTAGTGATTTTTGGATTGACACTAAAATATACTAAAATAGACCTTAGATGATTTTTTTGGAATTTTTCAAGGGGTTTTGATATTTTTTTGGTATTTTCTAATGCAAACAGTAGCTGAAATGCATGTTTTTTATTTTAAATAAATATTAAAATGCAATAAAAATGAAATGCAAAAATATGGCGTGAATCTACAACTAAACAGGAGTCTATGATGATTTTTTGTAGATTTTTTAGGGATGTATAGAGGCATCAAATAAATACAAACAACAAATAGAAACTACAAGCCTGGCAGGGGTGTTTTTGTAATAACATGAAAGTCGGAGGGCTAAAATGCAAAAAGTTATAACATAATAAACAAGTTTCTGGACCAAGTCTAATTACTTAAAGCCGTAAGGGGATGTTTGCAAAAACACCAAAAGACACGTGCGTGAGCACGCGCCTCTGGCAGGGATAATCCAACAATTATCAAAAATCTGAGGGCTATAATGCAAAAAATCCAGAAATTTTTTACTGCAGTTGAAAGTTTAGGTACGGAAAATAAATACACAAAAACTACTGGGTATGCCTACAAAAACGCCAGGTTACGTTCACAGACGCACGTGACCTGGCAGGGACCCAAACGTAATAATACCAAATTGCAGGGGGCTTACTATAAATATTACAAAAATAAATAACGGCCCATGAAAGATTTTGCACTAATATTTAAATACAAAATCTAGCGGGGTAGGAAGCAAAATTTACCCATGCCTGCGCGATCTGACGGTGGGCACGTCTTCACTAATACACGTGGCGGAGATCCAACGGCCCGTACCCCTTCGCGTTGTGCGGCTGAGATTAGATCAGCCTCGGAAGATCTGACGGCTGAGGCAGCAGCCGATCCAATGGTAGTTGTGCTCCGCCAAGAACTGGGGTTGATCGGACGGCAGGAGGACGTCGACTAGGAACAGGGAAGAACCCGCCTCCAGGCGAGCATTCTACGCCCAGATCTTCCTCCTCCGCCGGGCTTCGACGCTCCAAAATGCCCCTAGTTGTTCCTGTGGTGGTCTTCTCCATGCCTGGGGCTTCAAAACGGGGTGGCAGGCACCAGAGCTCCTCCGCGACGTCGGATAAGAAGATGGGGCCCAGGTACCTCCGGCGAGGTTAAAACTGCCTCCAGGTGCTCTTCGCGCTCCACGGACCTGCAGGAAACGTTAAGGAGGGCGAGGGCAAAATGCCTCGACCTCCAGTGGGGTCTCACAAGGGGCGAACGACGATGTGGATGCTCGTCGGATCCGACGTGGGGGGTCGATTGAGCGAATCGAGCAATGGGAATGGGAGATAACGGTGGCTACGTGAAGCTACGACTATGGGGAATAAAAAGAGCAAAGAAAAAGAGGGGATAAAGTACCTCGAAGGACTAGCCTGAGGTTGGAAGTACCTCAACGGCGGGTTCGTCGGAGGTGGGTGGAACACGCCCAGATCTTCGTCGATCCACCGCCTTGAAGAGGCCAATCTGGAGCTGTCACCTCTGGGTAGCCCAAGCGAGTCAAAGGGGGGAAAATCTGGATGAAATGCGGTTCGAAATTCAAAGGAAGACTGGGGGTTGGTTTTGAGGTGTTGACGACTGGGCATGGAGATTGAGGCGTAGCGGTCAAATCGTTGATCCATGGCCTGAGGATATACATGGGCGTGTATCATGGGTATACGAGCAACAAAAGTCAAGAAGACTCCTTCGCAAGATGGTGTAAGTGGCTTCCTCGAAAAATCGTTGAAGTTGGTCAAAAACACAGATCTGACAAGGTCCAGACCTCGGTCAGAGATTTGACCGAGGTCAACCAACGGCGCTCTCTGGTTGGTCCACGTGGACCAACCAGAAAATTCCGTGGCAAAAATCCTTATAAAATCGATAAAAAAGTATATAACAAATTATTTAATTTTTGGTTATTAAATAAAAAATGTTTATTATTTTATAAGGTATTTTATTATGATTTTTAATTATTTTTATGAAGTGTAATTTTACAAGTTACCTTTTATAGCCTTTATAGGTATATTCTCTATATATTTTATTATTTTATTTTTATTTTGTGTATTTTATTTATTTATTTTTATTTATTATTTTATAAATTTGTAAAGTACTTTTATACACTTAATTATATTTTTATTTTATTTTTCTGAAGTATTTTATACACTTAATAAAATAGAAGTGTAAATTATACATGTATAAGTATAGGTATTATACATATGTATTATATATTACAAGTATTTTATTTTAGATTTTATTTAGGTTTTTATTCTGATTTTAATTCACATATTTATTATAAATAATATTTACAAAATTATAAAAATATAAAATTATAAAAATAATGAATAAATAATAAAATGAATATTTTAATCTGTACAAGTATACAATAGGGGTCCAAAACTCAACTTTCATACCGTAGCTCTGCCAAATGCGAAACCACACCATTAAATAGCTTATTTTTAATTATATACAATTAAAGGTGAGTTTGATGCATTTGGAGTTTTCATTTGTGAGATATAGATATGGGAAGTTGGGATTCTAGAATTTTATTCAGACCATAACTTTTTATCTGTACATTATTTTTGAGTGAAATCAATTTTGTATTTTTCTTTATTTAATTATCTACAACTTTCATGTATAAAGTTTCTTTATTTGAGGTATAAAAAGTGGAACCAAAAATAGGTCCCAAATTTAATAAAGAATGAACAAAAACAAAGGGGATTTTATTGTATTCTGGCCCTTATCTCCCCCTACTTTATTCCTTGTCGGCCTATTCATCGAGATGCCTAGGTCTCGGGGTTTCGGATCATAAAATATTTACATTATTTTATTCTTTTCTTTTATTTATTCTATAATTTTGGCTTTAATTACAATATTTTATACACTTTTTACATGCACATGCATGGATGCTAATATGCCCTAATTAAGGGTATTTACACGCATTTGCTACGATTGTTTAGGCCAAAATGATAGAATAAAGATGATGAAATGTGGATTCATCATCCCCCTATACTTTACCTTTGCTAGTCCCTAGCAAACACTTATGCAATAAGTGCAGAAAGAAAAGAAAAAGAAAAGAAAAAGAAGAAATTTGGATTTAATTTAATTATCAAACTTGTCTTCACAAAATCAAAGTTTGGATCTTAAGTCGGACCTTTGGAATTTTAGTGCTGACGGAACCTTAGTGAGAACCGAATTTGAAATCCAACAGTCCCTGAGAATCCCAAAACTCTGTTCAAGTCTCCTCAATAGCTAGGTCAGAAATATATAAACTCATACGCAAACCCTTACGACTATGAATCTGACTCGTATAGTGTAAGTGATAGTGGCTCTCCTCGACTAGAATGACAAAGAAATTGACTTCTCCAGCTTGACAACCCAATGATTCCCCAATTCAACAACTCCATCCTCGAGGAGCGAGGTATTCCCTTCTAAGTTCAAGTGGCAACCAGCTCAAGAGGAGGGGGTGAAGAGAAGAATGGACGGTAGCCAGTGTAGCTACCTATCCTAGGATGCAAGACCAGTGTAGTCAAGTCATCCAGCTGCAGGCTCACATATTTGACTTTGGAACTCAAGCTTGCTTATTGGTGTTACAACATTTGTACATACTTTGTAGGCATTTATTTTTGTACAGGCCGGAACATTTTTTTGATACTATTCACAGCAGCATTTATATAAGGAGTTTTTCCTCTTGAGCCAGTAGACTATCCCTCTTTTGAAGCTTTATCGCAACCCATACTCTCCTGTCTTTAGACTTCCTCATCACTGGACGGGTTGGGGTGCACTTCCCTCCCTAGAGGAGGACAAGTGTTTCCACTTGTGTGCGTCTCATACCGGAAAATCCAATCCCCTCACCACTCCAACTGAGTTGAGCCATGTGAAAGGTGCAGGTGTCCAAGTTAGGTCATTATCAACAAGAGTCGTGCGTGTGCTTTGAAATACTCTACTTAGGCAGTCAAGAATCCATTGAACCAAGTCTCGTGATCCTCAAAGAATTAAGTCAACTAGACCTCAAGTACCTCAAACCTAGTTCCTATAAAGTTCCTGTTATTAGGTAGGTTTTAAGGTCCAATCAAGCTCCAATCTCTGGATTTTACTTAGACTTGTTCAACTATCAAACTCAATCCGAAAAAATGCTCATGCTATGCAAATGATATGCAGAGCGAAGAAAATATTTTTTTGTGATGCAATTTTCAAAGATTTTGAACTTTTTATGGATTTATGAAAAGATGATGCATATGCATTTTTTGTATTTTTTAAAAAGATTTTTCAGATGTTTTGGTATTTTAATTTTGCAAATGTTTTTGGGATTTCTGAAAACACAAAGCTTTTTGGCCGAAAACTAGGTTAAAATATTTACACGGGAGTGCTTCTTATAGCTACAAGAAGTGGATTTTAAGAATTTACAGGGTAAGTGATCAATTTTATACACATAGATATAGTAGATTTTAGGGTGATGTACGTATTCCTCAAACTTATTTGACACAGTTTTTACAAACAATTTTTGAAAACTATAGTCCAAAATAATTTTTACAAACATTTTACAAACATGTACACACATTTGAAAATCATTTTGTAAAGGTTTTCCAAACAGTGTATATAGATTTTTCAAAATATTTTTGCAACCATTTTTCAAACCATTTGCAAATCATTTTTCAAACATTTTATTTTACACAAAGAAAATAAAATTTTCAAACAAAATATTTTTGCAAAGGTTGAAAACATGTAACAAAATGTTTTCAAAATAGTTTTCAAAATATTTTTCACAAAGATTGTCAAACTATTTTTCAAACATTTTGCAAAAAACATTTTCACCTGATTTATTAATCAGTAGATACAAAAAGAATTTGAGGAATGATCAACATCTTTTTATTAAGGTTTTCAATGAATTTTAAAGAATTATTAGCCATATTATTAAGAAAATACGAAAGTACGAGTTATGGCTGAAGTATATACGTAGTGTATACGACCCCCCTATACTTAGCTTGAGCTATGTCCTCATAGATCGGAGAGAAAAGAGAAGACATAACTCGTACTAAGTATAGGCAAGTCTAAAGAATAAAGAAATTAAGGAATGAATGAATGAGAAGTTGACTGTCCCCCCTATACTTAGGATCAAAGAATCCTAAGTATAGCAGATTGTACACAACGAAGGGAGGGTCAAGGGTGGGAATGAACACATCGTACTCAGACTGTCTCCCCCTATACTTAGGGTGAGATATCCCTAACTATAGATAAGAAGAGGAGACAATGGAGAGGATCGAAAAATATAGACACTCGAGGTGCACACCCCCCTATACTTAGGACAAAGTACGTCCTAAGTACAGAAAACTATGTACAAGGGGCGGCACCATTTTGATAGATAAAGAAAATAGAAAAGTAAAAGAAGAAAAGAAGAAAAGATGTTAACAGATGACAGAATGATATGAACAGATGGATCTGTACAGCGGGAGATGGAAGTGATCACCATGTATGAGATGCAGATGATATGAGTCAAAGAACGCATCTCATACCAGAAGGATGGGGGCAACGTCAACGGTCGGCGGATCAGGTCTAGATATAGCTTCAAGCGCTAACCGTTAACACGGAAGATAGAGGATGATGACGGCTCGGATATATCAATGCTACCATTATCATGTACCTTCCTGACCACATATGGACCTTTCCACTTGCTCTATAATTTCCCTGGAAATAATTTCAGCCTGGAATTAAACAACCATACGCGCTGATCTGGCTCAAACTGTTTATGGCTGATATGGGAATCATGCCATGTCTTTACTTTTTCCTTGTACTGTAGGCTACTAGAAAAGGTTGTATCTCTCAGATCCTCCAGGGCTACCAACTTTGCTCTCCTCTGTTCTCCTATACTCTCGGGATCCAATAATAACTCAGTGACTGCCCAAAGTGACTTGTGCTTTATTTCCACTAGCAGATGGCATGGCTTGCCATAGACGAGACGAAAGGGTGATGTCCCTAATGGATTCTTGAAGGAAGTCCGATAGGCCCACAAGACCGAGTCCAAAAGCTGTGACCAATCTTTTCGGTCTGGGCGGACAACCTTCTGTAGGATAGTTTTTATCTCCCGGTTCGATATTTCGGCAAGACTATTAGTCTGAGGGTGATACGGTGTGGCAACCCGATGGTCAATGTCGAACTCGTCTGCAAGGGCCCTAACATTGTCATTGATGAAGTGAGACCCCCCGTCTGAAATCAAGACTCTAGGCACCCCTAACCGTGAAATGATATTTTTCCTCAAAAATTTACACACGGTTTTAGCATCTGTGGCTCGTGCGGGGATGGCCTCAACCCATCGGCTGACATAATCTACAGCGAGCAAAATGTGCTCAAATCCCTGACTCTTAGGAAATGGGCCCATGAAATCAATCCCCCATGCATTAAAAACCTCACAAAAGTGAATGGGTTGCATGGGCATCATATCTCTCTGTCCGCAAGTACCCATCTTCTGACAGTCAGTACATATCTTCACGAACTCATCTGAATCCTTGAAGAGAGTAGGCCACCAAAGAACGGATTGAAGCACCTTTTGTGCTGTCCGTCTCCCAGAATGATGTCCTCCTGCCTCAAGCTTGTGGCAGTATGTGAGGATGCTATGCTGCTCTTCTTGAGGAATGCACCTCCTCCAGATGATGTCCCCTCCTTCATGATAAAGGACGGGATCCTCCCAATGGTAAGACTTGGCCTTCGCCAGGAAGGTCTCAAGCTTCTGCCTGGGCCAACCTTGTGGGACCGTCTTGGCAACAAGATAGTTCACAAAGTCGGCGTACCATGGGAGCGAGGTGATAGCCAAGATCGCCTCATCCGGAAACGTCTCTGTAATAGGTGCGCTGGGCTCAGATTCCTCAAGGTTCTCTAAGCAGGAGAGATGATCCGCCACCACATTCTTAACTCCAGGCTTATCCTTAATTCAATATCAAACTCTTGCAGCAGAAGGATCCATCTGGTAAGGCATGCTTTGGCATCCTTCTTGTCCATTAAGTACCGGATGGCGGTGTAATCAGTATAAATAGTCACTCTAGATCCGAGAATATATGATCTATACTTATCCAAAGAAAAGACTACAGCCAGCATCTCTTTCTCTGTCACAGTATAAGTCCATTGAGCGGCATCCAAAGTCCGGCTGGCGTACTGAATGGCAAACGGCAATCCATCCCTCCTCTGTCCAAGCACAACCCCAACGGCAAAATCGGAAGCATCCGTCATGATCTCGAATGGGAGAGACCAATCGGGTGGCTGAAGGACAGGAGTCGAAACAACCATACTCTTGAGAGTCTCAAAGGACGCAACACACTTATCATCTACAATGAACTCGATGTCTTTCTTCGGCAAATCAGTAAACGGTCGGGCAATACGGCTGAAGTCCTGAATGAACCATCGGTAGAAACCAACATGCCTTAGAAAAGACCGCAATTGACGCAAATTGGACGGTGGATTGAGTTTTCTAATGATATCCACCTTGGTCGGATCGACCTCCATGCCCCTGTTGGAGATGATATGACCAAGGACCGTCCCTTGAGTCACCATGAAGTGACTCTTCTCCCAAGACAAGACAAGATTGACCTCAATGCAGCGCTGAAGCACACGATCTAGGCAGTCAAGACAAGCATCAAACCCATCACCATAGACCGAGAAGTCATCCATAAAGACCTCTAAACAATCACCCACCATGTCCGAGAAAATGGACAACATGCACCGTTGGAATGTCGTCGGAGCATTACATAGACCAAAGGGCATCCATCTGAAAGCATAAGTCCCAAACAGACAGGTGAATGTCGTTTTCTCCTGGTCCTTGGGTGCAATGGCCACTTGATTATAACCGGAGTACCCGTCAAGAAAATAGTAGTGACTCTTCCCAGCTAGCCTCTTGATAATCTGATCAATGAATGCCAGTGGGAAATGATCCTTCTTGGTGGCCTCATTCAATCGTCTGTAGTCCATACAGACCCTCCAAGAAGTGGGTACTCGGGTAGCTATCTCCTCTCCAGACTCGCTCACAACTGTAGTGATACCCGTCTTCTTGGGTACCACATGTAATGGACTAACCCACTTGGAGTCGGAGATGGGGTAGATAAAATCGGCGCTCCACCACTTCGATATTTCTTTCATGACCACATCTCGAAGATTAGGGTTCAGCCGTCGATGGAACTCACGCGACGGCCTAGCGTCCTCCTCAAGATAGATGTGGTGGGAGCACAGAGCCGGACTAATCCCCTGTAGATCAGCTATACTCCATCCAATCACCTTGCGATTTCTTTCAAGAACCTCCATCAGACGAGATTCTTGCTCTCCAGTCAAACCTGCTGAGATAATGACTGGGTGCATATCTGGCTCACCCGCGAGGAATCTATACTTCAGCGACTGCGGCAAGGGTTTCAGTTCTGGACAACTGGGAGGTGGCAGATCTGGCTTTTGATATGTCTGTGTGAAAGCTACCGGGTCTGCATGAGAGAACTCTCGCTGTGAATTAGAATCGGACGAAGGGAGGCATGCTAAATCATCTATGAACTGCACTGCCTCGCACTCCGTCCTAGCTATCGCCTCAGAAGGAATCGGACACGGCAAATATTCATCAAATTCATCCCAATCAATGTTTGAATCCGAGGGATCTGAACTAGAAGAACAAGACTGAAAATCATCATCACCACTCGTCCCAACAGTGTCAGCCTCAATGGTATCCTCGTCCAAGGGTGTGCTCTCCAGGCTCTCGACTGCCATAAGCTTTAAGTATGGTGAATCTGTAGGCAAGGCGAGGGTCTGTGCTATGGGATCTATCCAAATGGATTCATCATCTGTCATCACAAAGTCACACTCCTGGTGGATGTCTAGCTCGTCCTCTGTCATTTGCTCAATATCACTGAACTGCTCTGAGCATGCTAATTCTCTCGCTCTGGTTTCCTCGATCGTCTCTATTTGTATGGTTTCGCCCCCTACGCGAAAACATACCTTCCCACTATCATGATCGGTCACCGCCTTGGCTGTGGCCAAGAATGGGCCTCCAAGTATGATGGGGGCATCGGTTACCGACTCAGGGATCTCCATGTCCAATACAACAAAGTCTACAGGGAATTTCAGGCCCTGAATGGTAACGACCACGTCTCTCAACAATCCCTTCGGCCTCTTAGTCGATATATCAACAAACTGAAGGACTGCCCTGCTCCTAAGAAGAGGACCGAACTCGAATCGGTCGAGTAAGGCTGCCAGAAGAAGGTTAATAGAAGAGCTGATGTCTAATAGAGTACGATCAAATTGTTGCTCCTGAATCTCGCATCTGACATAGGGAGCACATGCATCTGGTCTCTTGGCTGGCAGTTTATTCTGAATGGTGCAGCAAGTGGAATGGGTGAGCACATGGATTTGATCTCTGTGGTTCCTCCTCTTCCTGCAGACGGTAGTCTTCTCTTTCAAGTTCTTTTTGAAGAGGGGGATGTGCTCAAGTGCTTCTTGTAGAGTCAGCTGAATGTGGAATCTATCAATCATATGGTTGCTGAACTCTACCTGATGGGTCTTTTTTGGATTTTCTATTTTATTCCCCTTCGCCCGGCGGAGGGCTTCAGGGAAGGGGATAGTGGGGGCCTCCGCAGATGGAGGACTAGGAAGAGGTTCCTGCACCTGTGAAGGAATAGAATCCATACCATGATCATCATTCAACACATATGGATCTGACGTGTGAACAGAAACCTTTCCTTTATTCATATTTTTGTTATTTTTTGTGTTACCATAGTCCAAAGATACAAAAGGTGACAACACAACATGTGGGAGCTCAACAAAAGTGGAAGTGGTGGCCTCAGCACCACTAACGGCACCTGTCTTCACGACATCAGCACCACGCTCTGACTTTGCATCAAAAATGGTGGCTTCAGCACCACCGTCTGCATCTGGTATCTTGACGACCTCAGTACCTTCGTCTGGATCTCCATCATTGGTGGCATCAGCACCACCGTCTTCAACATCATCATTAGCGGCATCAGCACCGCTACTCTGCTCATCTAGCGCTCGTGGTTCTGCATGTGGTCGTCTCTCATATGAGGCACCGCCGGCTGGCATCCTACCGCTCCTAGTAGTCACAAAATCAGCATCATACAAAGAAGAAGACATGTCACTCAAATAATCACTAGGAGAGGTATCCTCTGTGAACTGTACCTGCTCAGACTTCCTCTTCAAATTGTTCGGATTCGGTTCAATCTGAGCTGGTATGGAGGCTTTGCCCTTGATTAAATCCCTCACCTCCTGCCGGAACTCATCCATGTCTCGCCGATAAGATGCCTGATGGTCAGAAATCAAACGGGCGAGGTCCTCGAGAGCTGGGTTCTCGAAGGTGGGAATCTGAGAATCGGAAGTGTTCCCCTGGTGGAAGTGAGGCTGCTGCTGCTGGTATTGGGGAGGGTGGGAGTATGACTATTGAGGCGGTTGTCGCTGCCTCCACTGCTGGTTGTGATAGGCGGGACGAGGACCATGCTGATTCTGCTGGTGGGCATACTGGGTTGTTGTTGTTGCTGCTGCTGGCTGTTCTGGTATCCCTGAGCCGGAGGCTGCTATTGAGAGGAGGTGCCACCGTTGCCCCAACGGAATTCGGGGTGATCGCGACAAATCCCGGGTTGCGGGTACCGATCGTACCATATCCCATTGACTTCCATCAATGGCTCCTGCTCGAAGAATGGTGGAGGTAGAACTACCAGTGGCTGATCCGGCTGATAGACCACCATCTGGGTGTCCTGAGATGGTGGATGTGACGGGTAGTACTGTAACAGCGAGACCGGCTCTGCCTGAATGTGGTTGACCTAGCGGTACGAGGCAGAGGGCCGGTTTGAGCTGCTACTTCTGGCATCAGCCCGTGACCTGGGAGACTGCTGGGAAGAGGTTTGTGCCTCCTGAACGCAAAGAATCTGCGTCTTCAGGTCACTCATGGTCTTGGTAATCTAGTCCATCTGGGCCATACCTTGCATCTGCTTCTTCTCGAGGATCTCGAGATGGTCCAGCTTCTCACTAATGATGCCCATGTCAGCTGCGGCTGATTCGGCTTGGGCTGTGGCTGCTGACGAAGTATGAGGACCGGCATCGATGCGGGCGATCCTCTGAAATGATCCCGCTCCTTGGGGAGGTTTCTGCTGCGTGTAGACTCGAGCTTGGGCCATAACTGTCGAGTTCTCTGCCATCCCTTCATAGATGGCCCAAACGTCGTCTTCACCCTTGGAAAAATATGACCCACCACAAGAGGCATTTACAAGCCCCTGCAGCTCCGGTGTTAGCCCACAAAAGAAACTCTGAACCAGATTGGGCTTGGATATATCATGGTGTGGACACCGGTCGATGAGCTCTCTGAATCGATCCCAAGCTTCATGGAACTGTTCATTTGGGATCATTATGAAATTGCTAATCATAGCCCGTGCTGCGTTCGTCCGGCCGAGAGGATAATACTTGTTCAAGTATGCGGTCCGGAGTTCTGCCCAAGTGTCGACGAACCTCCCCAAATGTTTCAGCCAGTACGCGGCTCTATCAACCAAAGAGAATGGGAAGGCTATCATCTTGATGGTGTCCTCAGTCACCAGCCTGTCATGAATGGTACTGCAGATCATTTCGAATTCTTACAAATGGAGGTGTGGCTCTTCGGTCGCCAGCCCATGAAATTTAGGCAATAACTGGATAGTGTGGGCGAAGCTCGAAATCTCCATGGATAGGAGGGAGTCGGATCCACCGATGGGTGAGGGAGGCTGCTGGATTGTGCAATTCTCTCTTGATGGTCTGTGGCGGCCTCTCTTGGTTGGGTTCTCCTCCCTCGTCTGCCACTACTGGTATATCACCTCCACCGCCGCCACCCCCAAGTCTGTTTTCTCGCATCTGCGCGATCTCTCTCATGAGGTCACCCATGAATACTCCCTGGTCCCGGATCTGTCTCTGCATGGTCTCCAGGGAAGCTAACAATGAATTGTTGATGGCGACTTGATCATATAAGAATGGAGGATGCTCATGCTCATCTGGGTGTTCTCCTCTGTCTGCCATCTCTGGATTCTCTGAAAAGGCAAAAGAACCCATATCAGGTACCGTCAAATGTTTGGAGCTCTGTGATGCACTAAACTCTCAAACTATTGGACTGATGGAAGGAGATGGGTGGTCGAGGGAGAATAGGGTGGAAGTGAACTCAGGCTCGGAGAGTTGGTCTGGACTCTCCGAGGTTGTCCTAGATGAATAGGGAGGAGTGCTGGATTGCGGTGTCGCCAAAGACGGCCTAAGAGACCTCCTTCCCATTATCGTGATTATTGAGAAGAGTTAGGTTGAGAAATGAAGAAGGAAGGGGGAAGCAAAATTGCGCACAATTGTGCGGTGTTTTTGATCTTGACCTAAAATCAACTATCAATCAAACACAAAATAAGGGGATTCACCAACTCAACGCGTGAAGCCATGAAGGATTGGCTTTTATCTTTGTAAGTTTTAGCTTGAATTCAGGAAGTTATCTTTCATAGAGTCCATAGAGCGCCACGTTTATAGGAGCGAGAGTACTGTCGGAAAAGTATTCATGTACTTGTCCTCCTCCTGTGTAACCTGTAGCTTGCACTTTTTAAGGTCATTGTAACACTTCCTGGATCCCAACTCATCCAAAGAAAAGAGGGAGGAAGCCGATAGGCGAAACCGATACTTCGGATCTCGCTCGCAATGGAATCACCCGTGAGCGTGCAAGATCCTACTCGGACGCAAGACAATGAGACAGACACACCCGTGAAGGCATGGCCTATGCTCGATACTTCGGACAGGGTCGATGCTCTACACAATAGAGAGTCACCAATGACGACCAAGCCCTACTCGTCTACGTACGATAGTAGCGCCAATACTTCAGAAATCCAGGCGATACACAAGGCAGCCACAAGCTGGGTTTTGGGCTCTAATCCTTACGAAGCCGCTCTGCTCACTTGGAAGGAGACCTTCCCATGCAACCTGAATACAAGTGAGGGTGTTACTCTCCCCAAGCAATGAATCCAATTACCGATTTTATTTTGGTCAAGTTTTCTTTAGCAGTCCCTTTTTTAATTTTTTTTGGTGTTGTCACTTGCTTTGAGTCAATTCAAACAAGCACCTAACGTTTTTTGTTTTTTTCTTGATTCCTAATTGATCCAAAAACAGAGGGAGAAGAGTTGGAAAAGCCGTGCAAGGCGGCACCAAGATGAAAATCTCACCTTTGTGCCTATATGATGAATGCAAAGATAGAAAGACTTACAGTGCCTCTCGCTCTCTCCATGCGGGATGCAAAACAGGAATTTTTAAACCTAATCTAAATGCCGATATACACACAGAAATTGTCCTAAGCAGGCAAGTGCTAACGTGAAGAACCACAAGTCAATCACCAATCCTCAATCCTAGAGTCCGGTCTAGGATCACCCCTCCTCCTCTCGACAAATCGAGTTCAGGAGCAGCGCTTGGCAGGGTGGGCTCGCGGCGCGGCGGCTCGAAGATGGTGATCAACTGTTTAATTACACTAAGTCTAAATACGCACTATAGGTACATGTAATGGTTATTAAGGTGTTTGGACCTAATCTACTCGATCAAGCAATGCCTAATTCTAAGGGCTCATTCCACAAAAGAAAGGAAAAATAAATCAATACCAGAAAATGGCAGTCGAGAAAATGCGAAGAAACCTGCGGTGAGCCCCCAGGTGAACAAACACCTGGAAATTAGGCTCGAGTGTCCTGAGTGTCCAAGTACCTATATTATTACAAATTAACCAATCTCTCTCTTACAAAAATAAATAAAAGCTAGCTAACACTCTCTCTCACTCCTCCTGCTCTCTCCTGTTGTCTTGGGCTAGAAAAGCCGACTCCGCTTCCCAAGGCTGCACTGAATCGCCTAGACGATCCTCCTCGATCCACGGTCCCTCGCAAGAAGACAAGAAAGGCAATGGTTAGTAAGCTCACAGATAAATATCAAAAACAATAGAGATAAATTGAGCAATAATGTAAACAAGCAATCACAATCAATCAAAAATGAGAACTATACGATGTTGCTCCCCGGCAACGGTGCCATTTGATTTAGCCAGGGTTAAGCAAGGGTCTAAATAGTCCACACAAGGCGGGACCACAATGTCGCTGTGGCGACCGCTCACAAAACCCTAATTGATCAACAATGAACCCACAATATATGAATCAAGTAATGAAAATAGATGTGGAGTCAAATTTATTATTAACTCTACATAAAAAAGTGTATAGGTGTAAGTATGTAGAGGTCGAACACAGGGAGCAAGGCAGGATAGATCAAGCAATGATGCACATTATGTGATGTGTGATTAAATGTCTACAAAAAAGCAAATGTTTTGTGGGTTTTTAATTTTTTATTTTTTTTATTTTATTTTTAAATTTTATATTTTGATTTTTTCAATATTCTAATTTGATATTTTCTTTTTATTTTTTATATTTTTTTATTTTCTTTTTCAATAACTAGAATATAAATAAAGTAAGAAAAAGGAGGATAGGATATTTATAAAAATAGGGGAAAATGCTCAAAATCAGAAAATAGATTGTTTTTGGTCTTTTTATAATTTTCTACTATTTTTGTGATTTTTGGGGAATTTTCTTAATGTTTTTGATATTTTTAAAAATCAAAATAAAAGAAACAGTGAATAAAAGTGCTGGCCAAAACTAAAATGGGAATGAAAAATATCAAACAGTAACAAAATTTTCCCAAATTAATTTTAAAATAAAGACAATAAAATAGGGAACCTACATGACCTGAGTTTATATTTTTTGGATTTTTCTATGATTTTTTAGATTTTTATGAAGCTTTTGGGTATTTTATAATTTTTAAGGTTTTGGTTTGAACTTTTTAGTGATTTTTGTACTAACACTAAAATATACTAAAATATACCTTATATAATTTTTTGTAATTTTTTAAGGGGTTTTGATATTTTTTTGTATTTTCTAATGCAAACAGTAGCTGAAATGCATGTTTTTGATTTTTAATAAATATTAAAATGCAATAAAAATGAAATGCAAAAATATGGCGTGAATCTACAACTAAACAGGAGTCTATGATGATTTTTTTGTAGATTTTTCAGGGATGTATAGAGGCATCAAATAAATACAAACAATAAATAGAAACTACAAGCCTAGCAGGGGTGTTTTTGTAATAACACGAAAGTCCGAGGGCTAAAATGCAAAAAGTTATAACATAATAAACAAGTTTTTGGACCAAGTCTAATTACTTAAAGTCGCAAGGGGATGTTTGCAAAAACACCAAGAGACACGTGCGTGAGCACGCGCCTCTGGCAGGGATGATCCGGCAATTATCAAAAATCTGAGGGCTATAATGCAAAAACTCCAGAAATTTTGTACTGCAGTTGAAAGTTTACGTACGGAAAATAAATACACAAAAACTACTGGGTATGCCTGCAAAAACGCCAGGTCACGTGCACAGACGCACGTGACCTGGCACAGACCCAAACGTAATAATACCAAACTGCAGGGGGCTTACTATAAATATTACAAAATTTAATAACGACCCATGAAAGATTATGCACAAATATTTAAATGCAAAATCTAGTGGGGTAGGAAGCAAAATTTACCCATGCCTGCGTGATCTGACGGCGAGCATGTCTTCACTAATACACATGGCGGAGATCCAACGGCTCGTACCCCTTCGCGTTGTGCGGTTGAGATTAGATTGGCCTCGGAAGATCTGACGGCTGAGGCAGCAGCCGATCCAACGGTAGCTATGCTCCGCCAAGAACTGGGGTTGATCGGACGGCAGGAGGACGTCGACGAGGAACAGGGAAGAACCCGCCGCCAGGCGAGCTTTCCATGCCCAGATCTACCTCCTCTGCCGGGCTTCGACGCTCCAAAATGCCCCTAGCTGTTCCTGCAGTGGTCTTCTCCATGCCTAGGGCTTCAAAACGGGGTGGCAGGCACCAGAGCTCCTCCGCGACGTCGGAGAAGAAGAGGGGGCCCTGGTACCTCCGGCGAGGTCAAAACTGCATCCAGGTGCTCTTCGCGCTCCACGGACCTACAGGAAACGTTAAGGAGGGTGAAGGAAAAATGCCTCGACCTCCAGTAGGGTCTCACAAGGGGCGAATGGCGATGTGGATGCTCGTCGGAGCTTGCTCCGGTGAGGGGGGTCGATTGAGCGAATCGAGCGATGAGAATGGGAGATAACGGTGGCTACGTGAAGCTACGACTATGGGGAATAAAAAGAGCAAAGAAAAAGAGGGGATAAAGTACCTCGAAGGACTAGCCTGAGGTAGGAAGTACCTCAACGGTGGGTTCGCCGAAGGTGGGTGGAACACGCCCAGATCTTCGTCGATTCGCCCCCTTGAAGAGGCCAATCTGGAGCTGTCACCTCCAGGTAGCCCAAGCGAGTCAAAGGGGGGGAATCTGGATGAA
This sequence comes from Ottelia alismoides, assembly GCA_037367405.1. Lineage (NCBI taxonomy): Eukaryota > Viridiplantae > Streptophyta > Magnoliopsida > Alismatales > Hydrocharitaceae > Ottelia > Ottelia alismoides. Next base: position 671,916 of record JAZKJV010000235.1, read on the forward strand.
ATGCGGTTCGAAATTCAAAAGGAAGACTGGGGGTTGGTTTTGAGGTGTTGACGACTGGGCGTGGAGATTGAGGCATAGCGGTCAAATCGTTGATCCATGGCCCGAGGATATATATGGGCGTGTATCATGGGTATACGAGCAACAAAAGTCAAGAAGACTCCTTCGCAAGATGGTGTAAGTGGCGTCCTCGAAAAATCATTGAAGTTGGTCAAAAACACAAATCTGACAAGGTCCAGACCTTAGTCAAAGAGTTGACCGAGGTCAACCAACGACGCTCTCTGGTTGGTCCACGTGGACCATCCAGAAAATTCCGTGGCAAAAATCCTTATAAAATCGATAAAAAATAGAAAACAAATTGTTTAATTTTTGGTTATTAAATAAAAAATGTTTATTATTTTATAAGGTATTTTTTATGATTATTAATTATTTTTATGAAGTGTAATTTTACAAGTTACCTTTTATAGCCTTTATAGGTATATTCTCTATATATTTTATTATTTTATTTTATTTTGTGTATTTTATTTATTTATTTTTATTTATTATTTTATAAATTTGTAAAGTACTTTTATACACTTAATTATATTTTTATTTTATTTTTCTGAAGTATTTTATACACTTAATAAAATAGAAGCGTAAATTATACAGGTATAAGTATAGGTATTATACCTAGGTATTATATATTACAAGTATTTTATTTTAGATTTTATTTAGGTTTTTATTCTGATTTTAATTCACATATTTATTATAAATAATATTTACAAAATTATAAAAATATAAAATTATAAAAATAATGAATAAATAATAAAATGATTATTTTAATCTGTACAAGTATACAATAGGGGTCCAAAACTCAACTTTCAAACCGTAGCTCTGCCAAATGCGAAACCATCGCCATTAAATAGCTTATTTTTAATTATATACAATTAAAGGTGAGTTTGATGCATTTGGAGTTTTCATTTGTGAGATATAGGTATGGGAAGTTGGGATTCTGGAATTTTATTCAGACCATAACTTTTTATCTGTACATTATTTTTGAGTGAAATCAATTTTGTATTTTTCTTTATTTAATTATCTACAACTTTCATGTATAAAGTTTCTTTATTTGAGGTATAAAAAGTGAAACCAAAAATAGGTCCCAAAATTAATGAAGAATGAACAAAAACAAAGGGGATTTTATTGTATTCTGGCCCTTATCTCCCCCTACTTTATTCCTTGTCGACCTATTCATCGAGATGCCTAGGTCTTGGGGTTTCGGGTCATAAAATATTTACAATATTTTATTCTTTTTCTTTTCTTTTATTTATTATATAATTTTGGCTTTAATTACAATATTTTATACACTATTTACATGCACATGCATGGATGCTAATGTGCTCTAATTAAGGGTATTTACACGCATTTTCTAGGGTTTTTGAGGCCAAAATGATAGGATAAAGATGATGAAATGTGGATTCATCATATATACATAGGTATATTTACATATATTTGGGCATTTTATTTTTATTTTATATTTTAGTACTTATGGTCATATGTACAGTTTTTATACTTTATAACATAACTAAATACATATTTACATATTTTTATTGTATTTATATGCTTTTGTTTACATACATATATAAATATATGCATATACATCATAAGTACAGTATACTTATTGATGAATCTCCATTTCATCACCTTTGTTCTTTCGTGTTGGCCTTTAAACCCTAGTTAAATGCATGTAAATAATATTATTTTGCATAAAATAACATCTACTATTTTTGGGTAAATATTATATAAAGGACTGCATTTAATGCCAAAATAAAAGAAGAAAGAAAAGAAAAGAAAATATATAGAAAAATACAAAATTGATTTCATGTAAAAATAATGCATACTGTGCTTTCTACGTTCAGCATAAAAATCCAAAATCCCAACTTCACATATTCATATCTCCTCCATATGAACTAAAAATTAAACAAAATCACTTAGATTTATAACTTTTTATTAGATATTTAATGAAGCGATTTCATTTAATTTGGAGTAAAGATGTAGAAGTTAGGTTTTGGACCCCTATTCTACATTATACCTTAATAAAATATTCATTTTATTTTTTTTCATTACATTTTTTAATAATTTTACATGTTTATAATCATGTAAATATTATTTATGATATATGCACATGATTAGAATAAAACAAAACCATCAAAAATATAACAAAATAAATAAGTATACAAAAATACATAGATGAATTATACATTTACATACCTATATAATAAGGGATTGATGGGGCTGCCCCTCACCATTTTCCTGCAATTTTTTTTACTTTTTTGCAAAATATTATAATGTATATTCATCTATAAATCCTTCCAACATGTCATTCAAATTTCGTCAGAAATGGTGACTCATATGCCCTCCATCTAGAACGGGACGATTACAGCAATACTTAGACCGTTAAAATTAAATGTTTTAGATATAGAGCATAGGAATCTCCATTTTAGATAAAATTCGAATGGCATGTTGGAGAGATATATAGATGGATAACATGGTGATATTTTGCAAAAGAAAATGCGGGAAAATGACGAGGGGGCAGCCCCAAAGGGCATCCCCATTTTTCTATATAATAAATAGGCATATTTATTTAATGGTACAAATTACTTCATAAAAATAAAATAAAATATATTCAAGTGTATTTAAATAAGTTATAAATAAATTATATATATAATAATAATAAAATTCAAAATGGAAAATAAAAATAAAATACATATAATGTAGGTAAATATACCTACATTTATACTTGTAAAAATAAACTAACAATAAATTAACTTGTAAAAAATAAATAAAAATCATATTAAAATACTATTTAAGTAGCAAATATTTTTTATGTTTTAAACCTAAAACTAATAAAATCATTTATTATTTTTAAATGAACTAATAAGGTTTTATTTTCTTGTTTTGTCACGTTGAGGCCCACGTGGACCAATCAGGGTCGAGTCCGAGTTAACCCTAGTCAACTCCTCGCCCTCCTTGCTTCTGCTGCTATCAGAGCATTTGACCCAACTTCCTCGAATTTTTATCGCTCGATTCTTTCATCGATTTATCTCGAGATCTTCTTGACTTTTCTCCCTCGATTAATGGACTTTCACGCCTCCTCTTCTCGATCAAAGGGCATTTATGTCAAACACATTTCCCAAGCCAACCTCGGTCAGTATTTAGCATCGGCACTACCATCCTCCTCGATTTAATCCATCTTCCACCATCCAAACCCCAACCCAAGACCGGATTGAACTTCGTGGTGACAGCAGGAGGCTCTTGATGAATCTCATATTCATCACCCTAAAAGTGATTAATTAAGCTCAGATCCCCAAAATTCACCTCCATTTCTTCATCTTATTGCATAATTAGCATTCGTGCATATTTAAATAATAATTACATTTTATCTTTCATAATTGAATAAAACGAGGAGCCAAAAATTGCAGCCCATTTGACATGTAAATAAGCTAGATTCCTCGATTTTTAATTAATTCATGCTAACTCCAAATGACATATGACTAATAAGATAAAATGAAAAATAACAAAAAAATCGCTAACACAGAAAAGTGGCCCAGAAACTCTAACCCTAATTTCAGGATGACCAAACTAAAACGCTAATATATTCCTCATACAGTGTCCTATTTTATCCTACTCACTTTTGAACTAATGCACATTCAACTACCTTCAAAACAAGCCCAAGTTCAAGTGAATCAGAGCTCATATGTGAAACTAGGGTTTTGGGCCTCTTTTGTACATTGTGTATTTTACCCTATTTTGACCTATTATTTTACGTGCATAATTAACTTTTTTATTTTATTTCTTTCTTATTTATTTTCTTTGACAAAAGGTTATTAAAATGTGTGAAAATCCAAATCCAAATGTGCTTGAAATCAAAGAAACTAACCAAGTCTGAGTGTTCACTAACAGTTTGTACAAAAATCCTCTTTTGCATTTTATTTTATTTCTTTATTTTCTTAATTAATAAAAATGAAAAAAATAGAGTAATTTGTAAATATTTATCTTTGATTTTATCATATTTTTCCCGATTTTTATCTTATTTGAAAATGATAAAAAAATTACAAAACCCAAAATTCAAAGTATTTTATGTACATAGAGTACCCCCAAAAATTCACTTTGTGCAAATGATCGATTTTGGTTTTGGTTTCTTCATGAAAGTATAGATCTATTCGATACGAGCAAATTTTTGTGAAGAAAATTTCTTGATCCGAGGTCGTTTGGTATTTCTTTTTTATTTTTCTTTGTCTTTTATTTTCTGAATTTTCTAAGGCTGACACATGGCAGCTCCTGGAGCCTCCACGTGTCACCTATGTTTGGTATTTATATATATTCAGTTATTTAACAAATTTAAAAAATAATATAAATATAAATATAAATCCACGTGGCACCGAATTGGGTCGTCCGATCTTGGCCGATCGGACGACCCACATGCATCTTCTCTCCAGCACACTTTTCGGTTGTCATTGTCGTGGACCAACAGCAAGGGGAGACCGCCCACCTTGTCGACCTCCGCCCGTTGCCCACTCCTCCTGCGAGAAGATGCATGCATCATGGCTTGGCCTGAAGAGCCTATTGCTGGTCGTGGAGGCTGGAGCCAGAGCATCTTCCATCAGGCTCTTCAAGCCAAGCCATGACGACAACCGGAGGTGCTCCTCCGCCCGTGATTCTCAACTACCACCTTCGTGCCACCGGGCTTGTGAAGCCCAAGACCCCCCCCCCCTACACACACACGTGAGGCGCACGTGTTGGGAGGGGGAACTGTACCGACACCCGTAAAGAATCGCCTAATCCGCTACCAGTTCAGCCGCCATCCAAGGTCACGTGCAGGGATATTTGCAAGAACCCTCGATGGGGTTTATGTAATCACCTTTAGGTCCCTCTACTGCATTTTCTTTGCTTTATTTATTTAGTGCAATTGCAAAAAACCCTGTATTTATTCTGTAATTTGAACCTTTTTATTGCATTAGTTTATTTATTAAAAATATGAATTTTATAGTATAACTAATTCTCTACATTGCGGCATGTTGGTGATATTGTTATGCTTTATGGTTAATTAATAATTAATAATCTTGTGAAAATTTGCATAATTTGCCCAGTTGGTACTAAGAAATTCATATATAATTAACATTGCTCGAAAATCTGTCGAAAATTCACGGATCATAGAATTAAATGTATTTACATTGTGCCCAAAAAAGAGTTGCATTTTCATGCATATTTTGCTCTATAAAAATCATTTTGTGTAATTCAATAATTAATTTTTAATAGGTATTAAGTTCAACATTTTAGGGTTTAGGATTTTTCTGAGATAGATCACCTAGTGATATATCTAAGATAAGTTTATTTCCTAAAAAATAATAGATTTAATATATATTATAATTAATTATTGAAAATGGAACTGTCTGCATTCATTAATTCATAAAATATTCATATTGAATCAGGAAATTCCAAAAACAATACAATGCATGTATTTCACCTTATGTCTTGACCAAGTTTCATAATTTTTGGACATCGTTTAATTGATATAAATTTTATAGTCCTTAAAATTGGTCTGCATTTCATTTGCATTTCAAAAATTACATTAAAAAATACCAAAAACATTCTGCCTCGAAAATTTCACACATAATTTGATAGACATTAATATAGGTTGATCATTTGCCTCCTCAAGTTCGACCTTGGGACTTGTCCAAGTAAAACGAACATAAAAATCACTTGAATTAATTGAATTAAATATTTAAGTGATTATTTATCGATTAATTCCGATTACCTGCCTACAACGTGACGACGATATTATTTATGCATGATAATTCACATTAATTAAAAGAGAATATATCGGACTCGTCAGCTCTCCAAAGGTTCAACGAGCGAGGAAGGGCGTGAATCGAGGTAGAGCTAAGCTCTGCCATGAGCTTTGGCTCCCTGCTGCCCAAGTCAGGTGAGCTTCTATTTCTTGCATTTTCAACTCCTAAAGCTTAGAATAGAATAGTTTAGCTTTATTTCAGTTGATTTCTCCTTTTACTATATAAAATCAAAAAATTAAAGTTTGGTGGAGCTGAGCTTCGGTGACCTTCTTTATCATTACCCGTTCGTATTCCCAACCATTTTTCGCCTCTGCATCATTCCTCTCCGCTTGTCCTACACCCCAGGCACCTCCATCCACCCTGATCGCTCCTAGATCAGGAGATCAACTCTCCCAACTCCGTCGTTCCTCGGAGAGCTCCACCCTAACGTGCCCTCGTTCCTTCTCGCCTATTAATGCCTCATGATCCATCATTTTTTTGGTCCCCAAGCTAATTGTGTAGGTCTTGAGGCTTGAAACCTCGAATGAGGTGATTTTGAACTTCAAGAACAACTTAGGTGTCTCCGACCTCTAGGGCTCCACCAACGAGCCTCGGACCTTTCTGAGATATCCAACAGCTACAAACCATCCCCCTGAACGTATTCAACATCGGAGGTTCGAGAGAGGAGCTCGGAGGAGGCAGAACCAGACGATCAAAGGTTGGGGAAGGTAAAGTTCTTCCTTGTTCTTCGTGCGAAGCATCAACCATTGGATCTAGAAGATGCTCCAGTTCTGATCCTCATCATCCAATAACACCTCCCTTCAATTGTCATTGATCGCTGCTGGGGTATGGGCCGTCTAGAAGGTGCCACATGTTAAGTGAAGAGCTAAGCGTTGTTGGATCATGCCATATGGGTAATTTTGCCCTAAACCCATTGCCTTTTGTATTTTATTTTTAGTCCATAAACTTTCATCTATAATGTAAATACTTTTGATTATTTTGTAAGTAGCCCCATGTATTACTTTTATTAGCACCTAGGACCTCTACTACGTCACCTCACGAGCCCATACATGTGAGGTGGTGGGCCTCCCATGCACGTGAGTTGGTGGGCTTTTTGCAAGGATCCTCTATATTTGTATGTTATTGTTTAGTTATGAAACTTTATATTTCAGTTTAAAACTTTTTGGAAAATTTGAATGTATGCCCTACCATGGCTGATAAATTGCATTTATAACCCTGTCAGCATGGGATGAAATAAATATTTGTGGGTAAATTATGCAGAGGCCCGTATACTTTGGAAATTAGTTCTAGATTGCATTTTTTGTTTATTTTTATTTCCATTTTAGTCCATGCTAGTATTTTGTTTTTTTATTTCTGCATTTCTTGATTAAAAATAGCATTTTGCACTTAAGAGTTATGGGAAATTTAATATAAGTTCCTTTATCATTTTCCATGACACGCATTTTTCGTAGAGCATTTAAAATTAGTTTCTTATTAAAAATCCAAAAAGTTTGTATTTATTCCATGTTTGCATTAAAAAATCCATGAAAAATAAAAAAATGCTTAAAAAAGAATCTAAAAAATAGGGGTTATTTAATATTGTATTTTACACCTATAGTCCAAAAATCACTAAAAAACTCAAAAGAAAAACCAAAAAATAGCAAAACCTCTTTAACCCTAGAAAAATTATAAAAAATCACTAAAAATCTAAAAATAAAATTATCTATTTCTGAATTTTATTTTATTTTCTATAGATTAAAATTAGTTGTGGAAGCTATTTTTAAATCCAAAATAATTCGGCTTATTAATACAAGTCAACGGCATTTTATTCAATTAAAAATACAAAAAAAATAGTAAAAATCTTGAGAAAATATAAAAAAAACGTAGAAAATATTAAAAAGCCAAAAATATTTTATTTCTTCATTTTTTAAGTATTTATAGTTGTTTTACAAATTCAAAAAAACCACATTTATTTATATAGCAAAATATATTTATAATATCATTAATATTATTATAAATATTAAAATTACCAAAAATATTTCTAATTCCCTAAAAAATAAAAATGGATGCATTCAGGGTATTTTTCTATTTTTTCTCTTTATTTTGTATATTTATTATCTATATTGTACATACTATATCTATATATTATATACTTATCTTAAATATAAAAAATATGTAAAGAAATTTAAATAACAAAAAAATATAAAAGGAATATTAAAATATAAAACTAAAAACACATAAAAAGGATAAAAAAATTCAAAAAATTAAATAATTAAAACCCACTAAAAATAAAAAAAAATCTGCATAAAAACACCAAAAACAATTGTTGACAGTTTTTCCTAATTTTAATTGTCTATTCCATGTGCTCCATGTGTTTAACGTCTACACTACTTGCCTTATACACATCTCTTGTAGAGTTATAATAAATTATCGCTCCACATTTTTATTTTGCATTGCTTTATTTTATTGTGGGTTAATTGTTATCTGATTCGGGTTTCGTGAGAGGTCGCCTCGACGACACTATGTATTCGCCTCTTGAGGATATTTTAGACCCTCGGAAAATCTATCTCGACAAATGGTGTCATTGTCGAGCAACACGTAGGATAGATTTTGGGCGTTATTTTTGCTTCATTATTCTTCTTGTTTTATTCTCTTTCCATTTCATATAATTGATTTTTTGTGACAATATTTCTCTTATATTTTTCTTGTGAGGGACCTTGAGGTGACGATGATCGCTTAGGTGGTTGAAGCACCCAAGCTACGAGGACTTGGTTATTCTCTTTGTTGACCAAGAGGAGAGAGCGGGAGAGATAAAAAGAGAGATTTAGCCTAGCTTTCATTTTTTTTGGGATAGAGTGACTTTTATTTTGCTCTATTAATTTGTAATAATACATATGGACTTGGACTTGAACACTCGAGACCGATTTTCAAGGTTTTCTTCATTTGAGGGATCGTCAGATTTTCTTGTGTTTTTATCACCATTAATTTCTTGGTTTTTTGTGTTTTATTTTTTTTGCCTTATTTTCATTTGTTTTGAGGAATGAGCCCTTAGCATTTTTAGGATTGCATGCTCGGTAATCTAAGGTCAAATACCTAATATATTGCATGTACCAATAGCTTCAACACACATTTGGACATAGATCAAAAGTTAATTGTTGAATACATAGACTTGAAACCACGTGTCGTGAGACGTCTCCGTATATCTCTTGTAGGACCCGATGTAGCAGGCACTAAACCTTGCCTAAATGCGAGTTAGGCCGGCCCATGGGCCCAAATGGGCCGAGGTTCAAAAACCTTAGTCTAAAGACCGCAATGGACCGGCCCATGGCCCATTTCATTCTTTTTCTATTGGATTTTTAATGGTATTTAATAATAAATGATTTTATTAATACCATTTATACTTTATATAACTAATATAAGTAGTTTGCATGTTACTTGACATGTAAATTATTATATTTTATTTAATACTAGTGTCACATATGAAAAACTTGAAGTGTATTATATTAATACATGTATCATTTAGCTTATTTTTATGTATTTTTTTTGTGGGCAGGGTTGGGCTAGCCCATGCCCAAATCTCCTCACCCAAGCCCAACCCATGAGCGGGATGGGCGGGCAGGCCCCCAACCCGTTGGCTAGCTCTAGCGGGTACCGAGGAGCCTCCGAGACCGGACTCTTAGGTGTCTTCTCTTAATATTTAGCATTTGGTTCTTCACGAAAATACTCAAAAAATTGAAAATCAAAAACTAAAACAAGGGGACTGCTAATTGCACTTTGACCTAATTAAAAGTTGTAATGAACATCATTATTTGGGGTTTATAAAGCCTCATTGTATTCAGGTACACTCCAGATTGAGCGAGGCATCACCCTTAAGGAATATAGCCAAAAAAGGATTTGTGGTTGCCTCAACTACCACCTGGGATCGGTGAAGTATTGGCGCTTCTATCGTACGTGACTGATTAGGGCCTTGTCGACGATGGTGTTCCCACATTGTGTGTAGCATCTGACTTGGTCTGAAGTACTGAGCCTAGGACACGCCTTCACGGGTGTGTTTGTCTCATCGGTTTGCGTTCAAGTACCCCCTTGTAGGAGAAGTAGTGGTTTAGCCTATCGACTTCCTTTCTCTTTTCTTTTGTTGAGAAGCCACCCATGACCAGTTCTGAGGACCTTAAAAAGTGCAGATTATGGGATACAAATGGGGTGGAACAAGTACGTGGATAATTTCCTAGCATTGCATGCTCTCCTCTAGGGTTGGACGATAAGGACTCGTGATAATTTTTGCATAAATCACAAATCTTAAAATTGAAAAGATAAAAATAGTCAAACCTTTACGACTTCAGACGTGTTGAGTTGGTGAACTCGATTTTGTTTGGTTTTTGTTTGCTTAGAATTAGGTCCAAATATCAAAGTCCTGCACAATTGCACATTTTTGTCATTCCTCTTTTCTCACTTCCTCTTTGACCCCTGCTCATTGTGAGTCTTCTATTGTTTTACACTCAATTTGTTTCTTGTTCATTGTTGTAACTGCCATCTATCATCCACTCCTTTTTCCTTTCAAGATGTCGACTACATGACAACTTAGTCGAGACTCCACTGACACCTACATCGGCTCCTCGAGTTCAACATCTCTAATAATTCGGGGTGATTCCCGGGTACATGATTCAGAATCTGTGAACCATCCTCAGGACTCCCCTCTTCTTCCTCCTCTCACATCTCGGGAAAATTCTCTTCCTGAGTTCTGCCCCTTTTGGATGGAGACTGATTTTACTCCATACTCCTCTCCATTCCTAATAAATTCCAAGGTTGATCATAATTCTGAGTTCTTCTCTCCATATGGTGCATGCATGCAAACTGATCTGGGTGTATTTCCCATTGCAGATCTTGACCTTGATCTGGAGCATGTTCCTTCACAATATGAATCGGAGATGGATCCCATGGGTAGAGGAAAGGGATCGCAACAACCGAACACATATCCGAAAATAGAGCAGGGTACTGTCCTAAGTCAGGATGAGGCGAACAGTCTGCTCTTGGCCTCCATCCAGGCCATTCAGTTTTAATTAACTAACTGAGCTCTGGCTCAGGTCACCTTTCAAGATATGTTCAATGACTTGAGGATGAGTTCAGAAAGGAGGGACACCTCTAGGAGGAGGTGAAGATAACCACGGTGATGACGAAGATAATCACTCTATAGATGGACCTTGCAGAGGTGAGGGTGAAGCAAGGAGAGGCGGACCAAAGCCAACCCTCAAGTAGACATACAACCCTGTGGCCGGTCACATTACTAGGTGGATCCAAATCCCACTGATCCACGGACACTTCGAGTTGAAGCCATATCTCCTTTCGCTCCTCCCCATATTCCATGGGAATTCAAATGAGCAGCCTACATCCATCTACAGCAGTTCGGGCGTATCTACGACATGACGCACTACCCCAACATCCCGTTGGGCGTAATCAAGATGGCAGCCTTCTCATTCAGCCTTCAAGACAAATCCCTATACTAGATTAACCACTGGGGGAAGGTGGTGACGACTTGGGAGGAACTGAAGTCAGCATTCTTTCATAAGTATTATCCTCTCGACCATCTTAATCTTATGCGGTTGAAGATTGTTGGCATCTCCCAAGGACCCTAAAAATCCATCCATGAGACACGGGAGTAGTTCAGTGATCTGGTTAAGAATTCCCCCACCATGACATATCGAAGACCAGCCTAGTCCAGCAATTCTTCATGGGACTGATAAAAACAGTCAATGTCTGGTTGACACTACCTGCGAAGGATCCCATTTCAACAAGGACGAGGACACGGTATGGCAGATCTTTGAGGAGATGGTCGAAGGAGAGGCCTTTTTTTCTCATCTCGTTCCTTCCAAATTCAGTTGTAACAATAGGACCTTTACAAGAACATGAACATGGCGGACACAAATGAAGTCGACTGATGCGACAATTTAGACTTGAGGATCATTGGGAACCACCTGTCAAAAGTTGATATCATTGAGAAGAGGTCACAGGACGTAGAGAAGCTCGCTGGGATCGAGAAAAGGATGAAGGGCTTGAACATGCTCGATATTATCACTGAGCAATTGGAGCTGCTAGTGAACATCGGCAGCGCCTCTATTTCAGTGACCGTGACAAATGAGCATCCAACTGAGAAGAAGGAGCAAACACTGACACAGACGCCTCAGCTGAGCCCCAGTCAATCTCCAGTCCAACACGTTTACTACGTGTAGGCCCCGGAGCTGACGCCGCCACAACCGCAGACATAGATGGTTGTCTACCATCCACCTGAACTCTAGTATCAGTATCTCGAGCCTTGTTCTCCACCTCCCCAACTCATTCAAGAGGTGAATGGCATCTGGAGCAACAATCAGCAACTGACCTGTCCTCAGGGACAACCCCAGGGTCATCACAATTCCGGTTGGCCATTTCATCAGCAGTAGAGAGGGCAGACGTACTAACCCAATCTGGCCCATCACTAGCATCCTCCGCAACAAGGTTACAACTAGAGGCAGAATGACTATCAGTAGCAGTCCAGATACCGCAACCTGTAGTACAACAATCGGCTGCTCAATATAATCACCAATACTCCTTCCAGCAATACCAGCAGTACCCTTCTCTCCCTTCTGCTCCTCCTCCTCAATACCCACAGGGTTACCAGCAACAGTCTCCCTCTTACCATCAGAATCAGCAGTCTCACTAGGTTGAACCCTCTGAGGTTGCCTCGATTAACCTGATCCTTTATTGCATTGTTTGACTAGTGTAGAACATGGTGAGATAGGCCAGAAGATAGATGACCTAACGACCACCGAGTCTATCATTCTGGCTCAGGTCGAAGCCAACCCGAACAACTTCCATCGCAAGAGCAGGTAGCCATCTGCAACGGCAAAAGGGAAGAGTCGAGCATCCGACGGTGAATCGTCAGCTAGGCCAACATCAGGGTCAACACAATTTTTTGGAGCAATACCAGATACAAAAATACAATGAAGAAAATACAAAAACATAAAAAGAAAGCAGCATTCCTGGCGAAGCCATGCCAGCCTTGGAGATACCAGCACCTGTAGTAGAAACAAAGCCAGACGATGGAGTCGTACCTGTTATTTTTCGTCCACCAGATGTAGACGAATGCATACCTTTTTGCCATCTACCTGTACAGAAAGATATGGACAAAAATTTGAATGAGAATGAAAGCATTTTTAATGATGTACATATACCTTTTCCTTCTGCACTTAAATAAAAAACAATAAAAAATTGAAAAATGCTTTGTCTGATACCGGCATCAATGAAATTTTGCAAAATATCATGCTTGAGATGCCTCTTCTGAAAGCCATGGAGTACATGACCAGTGTGAAGAAAGGACGTAAAGAAGCATGTACTACGAAGCATCAATCCTGCAAAACCAGATGAGGAAAATATGAGAGGCATATCCTCACCATGGCTACAATGAATGCCACAATCAATCTCCCGCACAAAAAGAATGAAAATGGCGCACCACTCATCATATGCACAAATTTCAATCAGAAGTCAAGTGCACCTTGCTCAATAGTGGGTCTTCTATCAAGCTTTTGACAATGTCACTACTCACAGAATTTGGGTTAGGACTACTCAATCCAACCAAGATGATTCTGCAATTCACTAATCGACCTGTCAAGCAACACAAGGGCACGTTGGAGGATGTGATCGTTGTCGTTCAAGGGATGAAATTCTCTGTTTATTTCATTGTCCTGGACATGGACAACTCCTCACCTCTGCTGCATACCTCGATTATCCATGGCCTATCGTTCTTTCAAACAATAGAGGCAGTAGGTGACTACGACATTGGAGAGATCACACTACAATCCAGCATTGATAAGATACAGATAGAAGTCGTTCTTGAGCCAAAGCCAATAGAAGCAGCATCTGAAATGAGAGTGCTTGCATCTGAATGTTCTAAGAACTGTGAATTTTTATCAGAAATCATGTATATGGATTTATTTTTGGATGACTAAGAAACCCTAGAATTTCTCTCTACAGAGGAAGTACGAGAAAACATAGTCCAATTAACCGAAGTCTTTGAAGATGAGATCTTCATTGATGTGCAAATGGAGAAGTTTAAAAAATCCCCCTCATCTGAGAATGAGGATTCGATTGCAGATCTTTGTGATATTTTGAACAAAGAATCTAAATTGTCAAAGGTAGACAACCAACAGCAGAAAGAGCTAACACCTGCAGTTGTCGCGGAGGTCATCACTAGAGCAACTCCTACACCACTAGAGCTCAAACCTTTGCCCTCCAATATGAAGTATGACTTCCCTGTAGGAGAACTCAATATGTATCCAGACATTATCAATTCTCATCTAATCGAAGATCAAGAATCTCGTCTGATGGAGGTTCTTAAAAGAAACCACAAGGCTATAGGCTGGAAGATATTAGATCTCCATGGGATCAATCCATCATTGTGATAGTATCACATTTACCTTGGAAAAGACAACGAATCTTCTCGTGAATTCTAGCACAGACTGAATCCAAATCTCCGGGAGGTTGTTAAGAAAGAAACTCAGAAATGGTGTGAGGTGAGGTTCATTTATCCCATCTCCGACTCCAAGTGGGTGAGTCCCCTGCACATAGTGCCAAGGAAGTGTGGGATCACCATCATTACTAATGACAAGGGAGAGGGGATTCTGACTAGAGTGTTGACATCCTAGCGAGTATGTCTGGATTAAAGATGTCCAAACCTCTCCATCAAGAAAGACCATTTTCCATTGCCTTTCATCGACCAGATACTCGAGAGATGTCTGTGAAGGAATATTCTTGCTTCTTGGACAATTACTCTAGATAAAATCTAGTTGTGATTGCATCAGAAGATCAAGAGAAGACCATGTTCACCTGTCCATTTGGGATGTACGCCTTCCAACGGATGTTGTTCGGGCTATGTAACACCCTTGCTACATTTCAGAGATGTATGACGGTCGTATTTGCATATTGGTAGGAAGTTTTCTTGAGGTTTTCATAAATGATTTCTCGGTATATAGACATTTATTTGATCAATGTCTGGGCTATCTAGATTGAAAGCTGAGGAGGTGATGTGAAGTGAACATCATTCTCTCTTCGGAGAAGAGCAATTTCATGTTGATCGAAGGGATCGTAATAGGTTACGTGGTATCAAAATGTTGCATGGAAGTGGACCCATCCAAGGTGGAAGCGATTTCTAAACTTAAGCCACCTACCAAAAACAGGTCCAATCGTTTTTGGGGCACATCCAAGGTGGAAGCTCTCCCGACCGTTGAAAAAATTGCTAGGAAAGGATATAAATTTTGTTGTGGATGACCATGTTCTCCAAGCATTCAACTAGCTGAAAGTCCTGATCACGCATGCTCCTGTCCTGCAACTACCTGATTGGTCTCTACCCTTTGAGATCATGATGAATGCCTCGTATTTTGTTATTAGTGTTTGTTTAGGACAACGACGAGATGGGATTCCATCTGTGATTCATTACGCTAGCAGAACACTTGACGAAGCCCAGAAGAACTATACACTGACAAAGAAAGAGTTGTCAGCCGTAGTATTTGCACCGGAAAAGTTCATATCACATCTCCTCGGATCAAGGGTAATAATTTACATTGACCATTATGCCATCAAATACCTTCAGAGCAAGAAAGACGTCGATCTTCTTATAATTCATCCTTCTACTCCAAAAATTCAACATGGAAATTTTTGACAAACTAGGCATGAAGAATGTGGTGGCAGACTATCTTTCCAGAATAATTAATGCAGAGCCGACTGAGCATAATTCAATTCCAATCACAGAGACCTTCCCAAATGAGTCATTCTTATCTATATCCTTTATCCCATGGTATATCGATATTGTGAACTATCTCGCCTCCAAGAAAACTCTGCCAGACTGGCCGAAGATTAAACTTGATAAATTCTTGACTGACATTGTGGGAAGAACCACATCTATTCCGAGAGGGTGCACACTATCGGGCAGAGATGTATAGATCTGGAGGAGAACATGGGTGTCCTTGACCATTGTCATAAGCTTGAAGTCGGTGAATACCATTCTGGAAAGAGGACGACGACAAAAGTGCTTCAATGTGGCCTTTGGTGGCCAATTTTATTCAAGGATGCAGAAGATTATGTGAAGAAATGTATTGACTGTTAATGGATGGCCAGTAATATCACAATGTCTCAGAAGTATATTCACATATCCGATGTCTTTGATGCCTGGGGCATTGACTTCATGGGGTCGTTCCTTAACAGCTAGGGTTTTAAATACATCATGCTCGTCATCGACTATGTCAGTAGATGGGTGGAGGCAATCCCTACCCGAACCAGAGACAGCCACACAATTTGTCCCTTTCTCAAAGATAACACCATATCATGGTTTGGGATCCTAAAGATTCTCATTTCATATGTGGGAAGACACTTCATTAATAAGGAGGTCAAGAAGTTGACCAAGGAATATGACATCGAGCATCATATTGAAGCATCATACCACCCACAGTCCAATGACTTCGGAGAATGCTCAAACAGGGAGATCGAAACCATATTGCAAAAGCTTTTACATCCAGAAATTAAGAATTGGTCTCAATTACTGGACTCAGATCTTTTAGTATATCACACAACATACAAGTCTCCTCTCGACACGTCTCCCTACCACCTTGTCTATGGAAAGCCTTGCCATCTGCCCATGGAACTAATTCACAAATCATTATGGGCATTGAACATGTGCAACCTTGATTCCGAATGAGGAAAGAAAAAAAAGGTTATCTGAACAGATTGCTTGAATTCAGAGATTATGCATATGATAACAACCTAATGTACAAAGAAAAATTCAAGTGAAGGCACGACAAACACATATATAGAAAAGACTTTCGAATCTGGACAGAAGGTGTGGTTATTAGATGCTAAGTTAAAGATTTTTCCAGGCAAGCTGAAGAGCAAGTGGACCAGGCCATTCATTGTTAGAACTATGCTTGACAACGGAAGTCTTCTCATATCAAAATTGTCGCATAACACACAACCATTTGTAGTCAACAGATAGTTGTTGAAGCCTATTTATAGCATGATACATTCATGTACGTTGTCGATTCAATTGAAGTTTGTATTTCAGGATGAGCTCATAGAGACAAATGGATAAGACATTTGAGCAGAAAAAACACAAAAAGATTTGTGTTTTCTTCTTTTCTTTTTCTCCATTTTATTTTCTCATTCTTTTAAAAGGAGTTCACCCCTTTCATCATTGTTATACTTAGGACGTACTTTGTCCTAAGTATAGGGGGTGAGCACCCCGAGTATTCATTTGTTGATCCCTCACATGTCCCCTCAACTCTTGATATTTCGGTTTATACTTAGAGACACTTTACCCTAAGTATAGGGGGAACAAGTCGAGCTGAGGATTTTATACATTCCCACCCTTGACCCTCCCTGCCATGTGTACAGTCTGTTATATTTATGATTATTTCACCCTAAGTATAGGAGGACGGTCAACTTCTCATTCGTTGATTCTTTCGTCGTTGTAGTACAAACTGTCTACACTTAATACGTGTTATATCTTCCTCCTTTCTCTCTGATCTATGAGGACATAACACACATTAAGTATGGAGGGTCGTATATACATTTTATATGCCTTAGTCATAACTCCTACATCTGAATTTTCAAATAATATGGAAAATTAATAAAACACAAAAAAATTATTTGAAAACACTTCTAATAAATTGTTTAAAAATGTTCTGCAAAATGATTTGAAAAATGGTTGTAAAATTATCAGAAATTTTTTTGAAAACTATTTGGAAAAATTTTGCAAAATGTTTTCAAACCTTTGTAAAAATATTTTATTTGCAAAAATTCCTTTTATTTATGTAAATAACTTCTTTTGAAAATATGTGTGCAAATGATTTGAAAAATGGTTGCAAAAATCTTTTGAAATATATATATATTTTTTTTGTTGGGAAAATATTTGTAAAATGATTTTCAAGGCTTGTAAATGCTTGTAAAAATGTTTGTTAAAATTATTTGCAAAATTAAGTTTTCAAAATCTTTGCAAAAAGCATTTTCAAAAATGTTTTGAAAATCTTGTGCAAATAACAACTCAAATAAAAGCCTTACAATAATGTGTAAATCTGTACCAATGCTCACTAACATCCAACTTGTTAATTCTCTGAATAAAATGCATTCTAATTCTTGTAAATATAGATGTACCCCCTTGTAAATACACGTATATAGTTCTTTTACTGTCTTTTATTCAGAAAATCCATAAAAATATGTAAATTTTTAAAAATCTAAAAATGTTTGCAAAATCTATTCAAAAACTTGCATAAAAATTTCCGAAATCTTTTCAAAAATCCATAAAAAGCTAAAAACCAGAAAAATTGCTTCACAAAATATTTTCTTGCATTGTATATTGCATTTGCATTTTTTGGATTGATAACGGTAATTGAACTAGTCTAAATAAAATCTTGAGATTGGAGCTTGGTTGGACATTAATCCACTTAATCACATGAACCTTAGAGGAACTGGAACTGATATACATCAGGTCTACTAGACTAATTCTTTGAGACCAAAAGACTAGGTTTAGTGTCATCTTGATTGACTAAGTAGAATATTTCGGAATACATGCAAGACTCTTGTCGATAATGACCTAGCTCGCACACTTGTACCTTACACTTTGCTCTGCTCAGTTGAAGTAGTAGAGGGCTAGATTTGCCAGCATGAGACACAAGTCAATGGAAATATCGGAATTCACACATATGTGGCCATTGTACCCCCGACCAGATCTAGTAGCGATGAGGTCTAAAGATAGAAGTCGGTGGGTTGCGATAATGCTTCAAAAGAGGAATAGTCTACCAGCTCAAGAGCAAACGATCCTTATGTAGATGTTGATGTATATAGTATTCAAAAAATGCAAAAATCAAAAACTCCAACAAATTAGACGTGCTAAAAAATCAAAAGAAAATCAATTCCCGTGGAGTATGTATGTACATATAATCAATAAGAAAGATGAGCTTCATGGTCAGATATTTGTGAGCATGCAGCCAGTTGACTTGAATCAAATAACAATTAACCCACAATAAATTAAAGCAACGCAAAATAAAAATGTGGAGCTACAATTTATTATAACTCTACAAAAGATGTGTATAAGGCAAGTAGTGTAGAGGGTAAACACATGGAGCATAGGGAATAGACAATTAAAATTGGGAAAAATGTCAATAATTGTTTTTGGTGTTTTTATGCAGATTTTTTTTATTTTTTTTAGTGGGTTTTAAATATTTAATTTTTTGAAATCTTATTTTTATCCTTTTTATGTGTTTTTAATTTTATATTTTATATATTCCTTTTATTTTTTTATTTTTAAATTTCTTTATATATATTTTATATTTAGGATAATATATAATATATATAGTATGTACAACATAGATAATAAATATACAAAATAAAGAGAAAAATTAGAAAAATACCCTGAATGCATCCCTTTTTATTTTTTAGGGAAATAGAAATATTTTTGGTACTTTTAATATTTATAATAATATTAATGATATTATAACTAAATATTGCTATATAAATAAATGTGGCTTTTTTGAATTTGAAAAACAACTATAAATACTTCAAAAATGAGGAAATAAAAAAATTTTGGCTTATTATAATTTTCTCTGTTTTTTTATATTTTTCTCAAAAATTTTACTATTTTCTGTATTTTTAATTGAATAAAAATGCCAGTGACTTGTATTAATAGGCCGAATTATTTTGGATTAAAAAAATAGCTTCCACAACTAATTTTAATCTATAAAAAATATTATAAATAAAATGAAGAAATAGATAATTTTATTTTTAGATTTTTAGTGATTTTTTATAATTTTTCTAGTGTTAAAGAGGTTTTAGTATATTTTGGTTGTTCTTTTGAGTTCTTTTAGTGATTTTTGGTCTATAGGTGTAAAATACAATATTAAATAACCCCTAATTTTTTAGATCCTTTTCAAAACATTTTTCTATTTTTATGGATTTTTTAATGCAAACACAAAATAAATACAAAATTTTTTGATTTTTAATAAGAAACTAATTTTAAATGCTCTACGAAAAATGCATGTGATAGAAAATGATAAAGGCACTTATATTAAATTTCCCATAACTCTTAAATGCAAAATGATATTTTTAATCAAGAATGCAAAAATAAAAAACAGTATACTAGCAGGGACTAAAATGCAAATAAAAATAAATAAAAAATGCAATTTAGAACTAATTTCCTAAGTATACGGGACTCTACATAATTTACCCACAAATATTATTTTCATCCCATGCTGACAGGGGTATAAATGCAATTTATCAGATATGGTAGGGCATACATTCAAATTTTCAAAAAAGTTTTAAACTGAAATATAAAGTTCCATAACTAAATAATAACATATAAATATAGGGGATCCTTGCAAAAAGCCCACCAACTCACGTGCATGAGATGCCCACCACCTCACATGTATGGGCTCGTGAGGTGACGTAGCAGAGGTCCTAGGTGCTAATAAAAGAAATACATGGGTCTACTTACAAAATATTCAAAAGTATTTACAGCATAGATGAAAGATTATGGACT
This sequence comes from Ottelia alismoides, assembly GCA_037367405.1. NCBI lineage: Eukaryota > Viridiplantae > Streptophyta > Magnoliopsida > Alismatales > Hydrocharitaceae > Ottelia > Ottelia alismoides. The sequence continues at coordinate 692,271 of JAZKJV010000235.1, forward strand.
AAAAATAAAATACAAAAGGTAATGGGTTTAGGGAAAAATTACCCATATGGCATGATCCAACAACGCTTAGCTCTTCACTTAACATGTGGCACCTTCTAGACGGCCCATACCCCTGCAGCTATCAACGTATCAGATCAGAACTCGGGCATCATCTGACAATTGAAGGGAGGTGCTATTAGATGGTGAGGATCAGAACTGGAGTGTCTTTCAGATCCAATGGTTGATGCTTTGCACGAAGAGCAAGGAAGAACTTTACCTTCCCCGACCTTCGATCGTCTGGTTCTCCCTCCTCCGAGCTCCTCTCTCGAACCTCCGATGTTGAACATGCTCAGAGGATGGTTCGTAGTTGTTGGATATCTCAGAAAGGTCCAAGGCTCGTCGGTGGAGCCCTAGAGGTCGGAGACACCGAAGTTGTTCTTGAAGTTCAAAATCACCATATTCAAGGTTTCAAGCCTCAAGACCTACACAACTAGCTTGGGGACCAAAAAATGATGGATCATGAGGTGTTAATAGGCGAGAAGGAACGAGGGTGCGTTAGGGTGGAGCTCTCCGAGGAACGACGGAGATGGGAGAGTTGATCTCCTGATCTAGGAGCGATCAGGGTGGATGGAGGTGCCTAGGGCGTAGGACAAGCAAAGAGGAATGATGTGGAGGCGAAAAATGGGTGGGAATATGAACGGGTAATGATAAATAAGGTCACCGAAGCTCAGCTCCGCCAAACTTTAATTTTTTGATTTTATATAGTAAAAGGAGAAATCAACTGAAATAAAGCTACACTATTCTATTATAAGCTTTAGGAGTTGAAAATGCAAGAAATAGAAGCTCGCCTGACTTGGGCAGCAGGGAGCCAAAGCTCTTGGTGGAGCTTAGCTCTACCTCGATTCACGCCCTTCCTCGCTTGTTGAACCTTTGGAGAGCTGACGAGTCCGATATATTCTCTTTTAATTAATGTGAATTATTGTGCGTAAATAATATCGTCGTCTCGTTGTAGGCGGGCAATCGGAATAAATCAATAAATAATCACTTAAATATTTAATTCAATTAATTCAAGTGATTTTATGGTTGTTTTACTTGGACAATTCCCAAGGTCAAACTTGAGGAGGCAAATGATCAACCTATATTAATAATTGCGTGTGCAGTTTTCGAGGTGAAATGTTTTTGGTATTTTTTTAATGTAATTTTTAAAATGCAAATGAAATGCAGACCAATTTTAAGGACTAGAAAATTTATATCAATTAAACGATGTCCAAAAATTATGAAACTTGGCCAAGACATAACGTGAAATACATGCACTGTATTTTTTTGGAATTTCCTGATTCAAGATTAGTATTTTATGAATTAATGAATGTAGACAGTTCCATTTTCAATAATTAATTATAATAAATATTAAATCTATTATTTTTAGGAAATAAAATTATCTTAGATATATCACTATGTGATCTATCTCAAAAAAATCCTAAACCCTACAAATGTTGAATTTAATACCTATTAAAAATTAATTATTGAATTACACAAAATGATTTTTATAGAGCAAAATATGCATGAAAATGCAACTCTTTTTTGAGCACAATGTGAAATGCAACTAATTCTATGATCTGTGAATTTTTGACAATTTTTCGAGCAATGTTAATTATCTGTGAATTTTTATCATAAATCAGATATACATATTTATTTTTGGATGATAAAGAGACCCTAGAATTCCTCTCTACAAAGGAAGTACGAGAAAACACAGTCCAATTAACTGAAGTCTTTGAAGATGAGATCTTCGTTGATGTGCAAATGGAGAAATTTAAACAATCCCCCCATCTGAGCATGAGGATTCCATTGCAGATCTTTGTGATATTTTGAACGAATAATCTACATTGTCAAATGTAGACAACCAACAGCTGAAAGAGCTAACACCTGCATTTGTCGCGGAGGTCACTACTAGAGCAACTCCTAAAACACTAGAGCTCAAACCTTTGCCCTCCAATATGAAGTATGCCTTCCTTGAAGGAGAACTCAATATGTATCCAGTCATTATCAATTCTCATCTAACCGAAGATCAAGAATCTCGTCGGATGGAGGTTCTTAAAAGAAACCACAAGGCTATAGGCTGGAATATATTAGATCTCCATGGGATCAATCCATCATTGTGCTAGTATCACATTTAACTTGAAAAAGACAACAAATCTTCACGCGAATTCCAGCACAGACTGAATCCGAATCTCCGGGAGGTTGTTATGAAAGAAACTCAGACAGGGTGTGATGCGGGGTTCATTTATCTCATCTTCGACTCCAAGTGGGTGAGTCCCCTATACATAGTGCCAAAGAAGTGTGGGATCACCATCATTACTAATGACAAGGGAGAGGGGATTCTGACTAGAGTGTCGACATCCTAGCGAATATGTGTGGATTAAAGATGTCCAAACCTCTCCACAAAGAAAGACCATTTTCCATTGCCTTTCATCGACCATATACTCGAGAGACTGTCAGCGAAGGAATATTCTTGCTTCTTGGACAGTTACTCTGGATAAAATCTAGTTGTGATTGCATCAGAAGATCAAGAGAAGACCATGTTCACCTATCCATTTGGGACGTACACCTTCCAACGGATGTCGGTCGGGCTATGTAACACCCTTGCTGCATTTCAGAGATGTATGATGGTCATATTTGCAGACTGGTAGGTAGTTTTCTTGAGGTTTTCATGAATGATTTCTCGGTCTACTGACATTCATTTGATCAAAGTCCGGGCTAGCTAGATTGATTTCTGAGGAGGTGTTGTGAAGTGAGCATTGATGAATCCACGATTCATCATCTTAATATCTTGATCTTAGCAAAATCCCCAAGTAAAATTCCCTAATAAATGTCCATAAAATACATAAATTAACAAAATTACTCTTGTAAATAAAACACACTAATTATTGTATATTAGATTGTACAAAATAAATTACACATAAAAAGCCGCAAAAATAAAGGAGTTTTATACTTGTAAATAGCCCAAAACTTCATGTATTTTTAATAATTTCATTTCAACTCCTTTTTGCCTAATTCTTTCTCTAACTTATTTATAAAAATGTATATAAAAATACAAAAATACAAAATAAATTTTACCTCAAATAAATGCTCCTAGATCCCAAAGAGAAAAAGCCGTAAAGTCCAACTTCCAAGCTAAATTCCCGCTCCGTATGAACTCCAAATTCACCAAACTTACTTTTAAAGTTCAAGTTAGAAAATTATCTATCCAACGGAAGTGGTTTCATTAAAATCGGAGCTCATTTGCAAAAGTTGGGTTTTGGGACCTAGATGTACATTGTACATTATGTATATATTCATTCTTTAGTCAATTTTTATTTTATCTTTCTCAATTACTAAAAATACAAAAAAATATGATTGTGTTGTATTTTTATTATTGTATTTTACTCTATTTTTTCGTTGTAAATATCTCTTATTAAAAAGATAAAAAAATACATATTAGAAAAAGTAAAAAAATGTGTACATGTTGTATATCTTATTTTTGTAAATTCTCCACTCTTTTCCTTCTCTTTATTTTATTTTCTCTTTTTAGTAGACTACTTTTATTTTCTTTTATCTAATCATATTCTCTACACTAACTTCCCTCTTCTTTTCTACCAACAACTCCCATTCCACCCCCACATTCTTCATCTAACCTCCATTCAACTCCACCATTAATCTAACCTCCCATTCAACACCACCTCCATTCTAACCTCCCTTTCTCTTCACTTTATATTCCTCCTTACATCCACAATTTTCCCCATCCGCCATTCTTATAGAAAAAGGAGAGAGCTTGGAACGTGGTGTCGGTGACAGCGGCTTATCATCTTCCTCAAGCGACGACCTCCTTCAGGCGAGATCCGCGGAGCTCCGCTCCGCGTCATGAGTTCCCCATCGAGCTCGCGTAGCCTCTTCGATTTTATTTCGCCAATCGGATCGAGGCGACGACAGGAGTCCAGCGTAGCTGCTCCGAAAATCCGGCGAACACCAGGTAAGTTATCTCTCTACTTTTCCTTGTTGTTTATTTTATCTCACATTTTATTTACTTAGTTCACCACAATAATATTTTTTTTAGCACATCATATTACCACCTAAAAATTCTCCCTTTGATAGTTCCTATCATCTTCACACTATAATTTTGTTCCCCTTTTTGTGTACATATTATCTACTGTTTAAAGAAAATTTAAAAAAAATAAAAAAAATAAAACAAAAAAAATTGTATTACAGTTCCAGCACTAAAAAATTAAAAAAATAAAAAAAAATAAAAAAAATAAACGCAGGCGGGTGGAGCAGCAGCAACCGCCGCCGCCCCACCCCCCTCTCCTCCACCGCCGCACGGCGCCTGCCGCCGCGACCCCAGCGCGGGCCGCTCTGCCTCCACCGTGCGCGGAGGCGTCGCACGCCTCTCCTCCGCCTCGTGTGCGGCAGAGCACCGCCCCCGCGCCGCCGTGCGCAGCCCCGCCTCCTTCCTCTGTCCAGCGGCCTGCCGCCGCCCTTCACGCCGCGCCACCGCAATCGCTCTCCATCGCAGCGAGCGGCACCTCCCCGCGCCGTCCAAGACACCGCCGCGCGCCGCGCGCCGTGGGCGTCCTCGCCGCTGTCGCCCCCTCCCGTTTTGGGTTCTATTCGTGCCCAGGGGGAGAAGAAAGGTCATTTTCCCTTCATTTTTTATTGTAAAAATTGTATAGATTTCTTGTATAATTTCTAATATTACAAACAAGTCCCTGTACATAAGTTGCATTGTATATATTGTTTTCTAATTTGCAAGGATACTCATGTGTTCGTAATTAAGTTTGGACCTCATTTGTGCATCTTTATATTCAATGAAAAATGTTTTTATGTTGAGCAACTTACCATCTGTCATGTGAGTATTTATTTGTATTTTTATGGAAGTTGGGTAATTAATTAAAAATGGTTAACTGAAATATTGCATATTTTACCCAATCTGGACTCTTAAAATTATATCTCACACACGGTTGCTTTAAAAATTGTAAAAAAATTATATGTGATGCCTTGAAGCGTGAAGAACTTACTATCCAAATTTCATATAAAATGAAGATGTCTTGTGCCTGAAATAAATTATAGAGTGAATTTAGTGATCGATTTTTAATTAAATCCACGTATATCCTTTTTGCGAAATTTCAATTCTCCTGGATTCTACATGAAAATATCTTTTTGGGATAATTCACATTCTGCTTAATTTGATAATTTGGATTTATTAGAAATTATTTACTCACCGTCACTCATTTTTCACTAAAAAAACCATAAAAAATTCATGACTTGTCAAAAAATTCCAAAAAAATACTATAGTCTTCTTGCACCATGTTTTAGTTCCAGTAAAGTTTTCATAATTTTTGCTTACTGTATGTGTGATAAATTGCGAAAAAACCCATAAAAAGTGTGTATTTTTCATTGTTGCATTTTAACCCTGAAAATTCTAAAAAAATATGTTTTGCATTCGTCATTGGATTATGTTTACTGGAAAAATATAATTTGGCTAAATTGGACTAATTTCTCATTAAAATTAATTTAGCTAAGTTGTATGCTTTCGTAGTATCTTGATTCACCCGCATCTTGCATTTGCATTTCTTTTTGCATAAAAAATCTAAAAAAACCGCATTGGATATCTAAAATCTTTATTTTTGAATTAACCCCAAGTTGTTCCTTTGCCTCCCTGAGTTCGACCCCGGACTTGCCCGTGATATAAATTAAGCTGAGACACTCTTCACAGAGATCTTCTCTCGGTTCTGACCGAATCTCTAAGTACACGTGCTACAACGTGACCGAATTAAACAACGTATTTAGTGACCCGTCAAGCATCATGCTCTCTTGGGAGAAGAGCAATTTCATGTTGACCGAAGGGATCGTACTGGGTCACGTGGTATCGAAACGTGGCATGGAAGTGGACCCATCCAAGGTGGAAGCGATTTCTAAACTTAAGCCACCTGCCAAAAACAGGTCTAATCGTTTTTGGGCATGTCGGTTTCTACCGACGATTTATCAAAGACTTCAGCAAGCTCGCCCGACCGTTGACAAAACTGCTAGGAAAGGATATAAATTTTGTTGTGGATGACTATGTTCTCCAAGAATTCAACTAGCTGAAAGACCTGATCACGCATGCTCCTGTCCTGCAACCACCTTATTGGTCTATACCCTTTGAGATCATGACGGATGCCTCAGATTTCACAATTGGTGTTAGTTTAGGACAACTACGAGATGGGATTCCATCTATGATTCATTACGCTAGCAGAACACTTGACGATGCCCAAAAGAACTATACAGTGACAGAGAAAGAGCTTCCAATCGTAGTGTTTGCACTGGAAAAGTTCATATCACATCTCCTCGGATCAAGGGCAATAATTTACACTGACCATTATGCCATCAAATACCTTCCGAGCAAGAAAGACATTGATATTCGTATAATTCATCCTTCTACTCCAAAAATTCAACATGGAAAATTTTTACAAACTAGTCATGAAGAATGTCGATGTGGTGGCAGACTATCTTTCCAGAATAATTAATGCAGAGCCTCCTGAGCATAATTCAACTCGAATCACAGAGACCTTCCCAGATGAGGCATTCTTATCTATATCCTCTCTCCCATGGTATACAGATATTGTGAACTATCTCGTCTCCAAGAAAACTCTGCCAGACTGACCGAAGATTAAACTTGATAAATTCTTGACTGACATTAATTTTTACCAGTGGGAAGAATCACATCTATTCTGAGAGGGTGCACACTACATCTGGAAGAGATGTATACCTCTGGAGGAGATCATGGGAGTCCTAGACCACTGTCATAAGCTTGAAGTCGGTGAATACCATTCTGGAAAGAGGACGACGGCAAAAGTGCTTCAATGTGGCCTTTGGTGGCCAATTTTATTCAAGGATGAAGAAGATTGTGTGAAGAAATGTATTGACTTTCAATGGATGGCCGATAATATCAATATACGAGACACAATGTCTCAGAAGTATATTCAGATATCCGACATCTTTAATGCTTGGGGCATTGACTTCATGGGGTCGTTCCTTAACAGCTAGGGTTTTAAATACATCATGCTCGTCATCGACTATGTTAGTAGATGGGTGGAGGCAATCCCTACCCGAACCATAGACAGCCACACTGTCTGTCCCTTTCTCAAAGATAACACCGTATCATGGTTCGGGATCCCAAAGATTCTCATTTATGATGTGCGAAGCCACTTCATTAATAAGGAGGTCAAGAAGTTGACCAAGGAATATGACATCGAGCATCATGTTGAAGCATCGTACCACCCACAGTCCAATGGCTTCGAAGAATGCTCAAATAGGGAGATCGAAACCATATTGCAGAAGCTTTTACGTCCAGAAAGTAAGAATTGGTCTCAGTTACTAGACTCGGATCTTTTGGCATATCACACAACATACAAGTCTCCTCTCGACGCGTCTCCCTACCACCTTGTCTATGGAAAGCCTTGCCATCTGCCCGTGGAACTAATTCACAAATCATTATGGGCATTGAACATGTGCAACCTTGATTCTGAATGAGGAGGAAAGAATCGAAAAGTTGATCTGAACAGATTGCTTGAATTGAGAAACTACGCATACGATAACAATCTAATGTACAAAGAGAAATTCAAGTGAAGGCACGACAAACACATCTATAGAAAAGACTTTCGAATCTGGACAGAAGGTGTGGTTATTTGATGCTAAGTTAAAGATTTTTCCGGGGAAGCTGAAGAGCAAGTGGACCAGGACATTCATTGTTAGAACTATGCTTGACAACGGAAGTCTTCTCATATCAAAATTATCATATAACACACAACCATTTGTAGTCAACAGATAGTTGTTGAAGACTATTTATAGCATGACACATTCTTGTCCGTTGTCTATTCAATTGAAGTTTTTATTTCAAGATTAGCTCACGGAAGCACATGGATAAGACATTTGAGCAGAAAAACACAAAAAGATTTGTGTTTTCTTCTTTTCTTCTTTTCTTTTTCTCCATTTTATTTTCTCATTCTTCTGAAAAGGCGTTCACCCCTTTCATCATTGTTATACTTAGGATGTACTTTGTCCTAAGTATATGGGGTGAGCACCCCTAGTTATTCATTTTCTGATCCCTCACATGTCCCTTCAACTCTTGATATTTATGTCTATACTTAGAGACACTTTACCTTAAGTATAGGGGGAACAAGTCGAGCAGAGGATTTTGTACATTCCCACCCTTGACCCTCTCTGCCTTGTGTACTGTCTGCTATACTTATGATTATTGCATCCTAAGTATAGGGGGGACGGCCAACTTCTCATTCGTTGATTCTTTCGTCGTTGTAGTACAGAATGTTCTACACTTAATACGAGTTATATCTTCCTTTTTTTCTCTCTGATCTATGAGGACATAGCACAAACTAAGTATGGGGGTCGTATGTACGTTTTATATGCCTTAGTCATAACTCCTACTTCTGAATTTTCAAATAATATGGCAAATTAATAAAACACATCAAATTTATTTGAAAACACTTGTAATAAATTGTTTAAAAATGTTCTGCAAAATGATTTGAAAAATGGTTGTAAAGTTATTTGAAATTTTTTTGAAAATTATTTGGAAAACTTTTGCAAAATGTTTTCAAACCTTTGTAAAAATCTTTTATTTGCAAAAATTCCTTTTATTTGTGTAAATAACTTCTTGAAAATATGTGTGCAAATGATTTGAAAAATGGTTGCAAAAATCTTCTGAAGTAAATATATATATATATTGTTTGGAAAATATTTGCAAAATTATTTTCAAGGCTTGCAAATGCTTGTAAAAATGTTTGTCAAATTTATTTGCAAAATTAATTTTTCAAAATCTTTGTGAAAACATTTTCAAAAATGTTTTGAAAATCTTGTGTAAATAACAACTCAAATAAAAGCCTTACAATAATGTGTAAATTTATACCAATGCTCACTAACATCCAACTTGTTAATTCCCTGAATAAAATGCATTCTAGTTCTTGTAAATATAGCAGTACCCCCATGTAAATACGCGTATATAGTTCTTTTACTATCTCTTATTAAAAAAATCCATAAAATATGTAAATTCTAAAAATCTAAAAATGTTTGCAAAATCTTTTCAAAAACTTGCATTAAAATTTCCGATATCTTTTCAAAAATCCATAAAAAGCTAAAAACTAGAAAAATTGCTTCACAAAAATATTTTCTTGCATTGTATATTGCATTTGCATTTTTTGGATTGATAATGGCAATTGAACTAGTCTAAATAAAATCCTGAGATTGGAGCTTTTTCGGACATTAATCCACTTAATCACATGAACCTTAGAGGAACTAGAATTGAGATACATCAGGTCTACTAGACTAATTCTTAGAGTGACCGACTAGAATTGAGATACATCATGTCTACTAGAAGACTAGGTTCAATGTCATCTTGACTGACTAAATAGAATATTTCGGAACACAAACATGACTCTTGTCGACAATGATCTAGCTTGCACATATGTACCTTACACTTTGCTCTACGTAGTTGAAGTGGTAGAGGGCTAGATTTGCCAGCATGAGACACAAGTCAATGGAAATATTGGAAGTCACACATCTGTGGCCATTGTACCTCGACCAGATCCAGTAGCAATGAGGTCTAAAGGTAGAAGTATATGGGTTGCGATAATGCTTCAAAAGAGGGATAGTCTATCGGCTCAAGAGGAAACTGTTGGACATGCGAGCCCACAGTGAGCCATTATGCAATAAATGTTATTGCAAACATCACTCTTGATCTGAAATAAAGAATAAATAATTTTCATAATAGGTCCCTTAGTACAATTAGGGTTATGTACCATGGCCATCTTAATGATCATACAGTTGTTGATTCAATTATTGAATCATAGAGGCTAGTGTTTGGATGAATATCTAAAGAGTTAGATTGAGGACTCATCAAGAACCGTCAAAGGATTATTAAAGGATGATCTCCAGCCTGAGTAGGAGATGGCAATCCTTTCTTATTTGGCTGATATCTGACCGACCTCTTGATGTAGGTCCTCTGCATGGGAATAGAGATTCGGAGGTGTCAGATTAGTTAGGTCAACTAATCCTCTGACCAGAGACAAATGTGTTACTATATGTCTGAGTATGTACATTTGGCGAACTAATAGGTTGGTGACCTAATCAAGGTCAATACACCGACGCGTTGGTGTGCATATAAGGGCATATGAGTAATACGATCTCTCAAAGGGATCATATAGGTTCATTACTGAGCCGGAAGACATGAGCTCACTCATGAGATATTGGGAAGATCAAATTCCGTGCACGGTCTTCTCGCTTTGGAAGCTTGACTGAATTTGTACGTTTGATATATACTTTTGAAAAGTATATGATTAACACCTAGGTATTATATATGCTTTTGGAAAGCATATGATCGATACCGACTCCCAATGATCGAATGAGAAACTTGATGATAAAACTCTGAAGTAGACGGTGTAAAATTGATCTTATACTTCGGGTTTATTCTGAGTCTTACAGTATGCAGGATGTACATGTATTAGGAATACCTGAGGGTGATGTGATCATAAACGATTGTATAACCACGACGCTTCCATTCTGAGGGAGTGATGAAACATGTCTGGATTTTAGTGACTCCTCTCATAGAGAAGTAATCTGATCTAGTCCAAATGTTGGACATTGATCTGAATGTGATTCAGATGTAATGAGAAGATTAGATTTACGGTCTTGATTTAATCGAGTATCTATTGGAGTCCGCAAGATATGGATTTGAGATGTGATCTCAATATCCAAGTCACTATACGTGGAACAATACAATCGCCATGTCCTTATCTCCAAGTATCCGCGGAGAAAGCGCATTATCCTTGAAAGAGTTCATGGATAATTTCATTGTTGATATATGTATCCGAGCATTGAGAAAATGGATAATTAAATGTTATTTAATTATCATGAATAATATGAATTTGATTCATATTATAATGAGAGTTATATGAGATAATTAAATGTGATTTAATTATCAAAGCTGTGAATAATGTGAATGTGATTCACATTATTTGGGCACATGAGAATTGAGATCCAAGATGATTAAATGTGATTTAATTATCATGGATATGAATAATGTGGATAACATTGTCCATATTATTCAGGTATACTATAAATGTGATTTATAATATATTAGAGAGGGCATATTGTGATTTATACTTGTTGATTAATTGTTAATGTGAATTGGATTCACATTGAATGATTAATTTAAAATATAATTACATTTAGTTTTGGGTTGTGAATGAGATTCACATAATTTCAATGGCTTGATTGAAATTTTCTCACAAGATAATTGTGAATTATTTTTTGAGAAAAATGTTTACAATAAGAGTCATTGTAAATTAAAGAGATAATCATGAAATAATAGAGAAAGACCAAGTCCACTCAAAAGAGGAGAGGACGACCACTTATCTCTTGTGAGGATAAGTGAACGTTACCCTCTTCTTGAGGAGATAATGTTGGTCTTCTCATTATCTCATCTCTAGTCAAATGTGATTTAAATTGGGATTAATTATGTTGATTTATCAATATGAATTAATTCAAATTAAATCAATTGTTGTTGTGTTTTTACAACAACATCGTAGCCATTGAAAGAAATACAAATCAATCTCAACCATTTATTGTGTGTTGTCCATGGATTAAGATCCATGGACTCCCAAAACCCTATATAAGAAGAGGCATCCCTAGCTCTTCGATGCACAAGTTTACAACAACAATGAATGCTCTCTTCCTCTCTCTCTACACGGCATGTGCCTCTCTCCTACTCTCTCTTATGGCCATCCACCATGGAGCCATTGAGAAACTTGCCTTCGCCGCAGCATCATCGATTTGCTGCCGGAGTATTTGCTCGTGGATCTCCGTCTCCTTCGGTCCGCCTCGCTCGTGAAAGATTCACTGCAACATGGATTGCGAGAAGGACGCGTCTCATCAACGCGCTCGCAAGCGTCTCCTCCGTCGGATCGGACTTCAGACAGGAGGTCTCTTCGTTTAGAGACTCGATCGCAACCACGCTTCAAGAGGTAAACCTTATACCTATTGTGATTTGGATGAAACGATCCGAGAAAGGTTCTTGGATCATGTGATTTCATCACATTTAATTTTTTTTTTAAATTCCGCTGCCCGGAGTGACTAGTGCGACTAGTCGCTCCTGATCGCATTCGATGCGATCCACACGCTTCCGTGATGCGCTTGAGGATCTTCCCATATTCTTCAAGTGGAATCAGAGCCAGGTTGGAGGTTTTGGATGCGATCCATAAACCTACGAAGACTTGAGTTCATAAGGATTGTGAAAATTTTATCGCATTTCAATTTTCGCATCCCTGTTTCGTGATATATTTCGGCCGTGTTTATAATGTTTAAACACAAAATTTTAAATTGGATAATGTTTCTCATTAATTAAGGAAACAGTAGGATTTGAGTTTGCGTGAGTTGGAATCTGATAACTCAAGATATGATCATTTTAACATATATCCACTGTTTCGGGGATGGAGAATGATGACGTAATTAAGGAGTTAATTACTATTTTAAAACACCTGGAAATGTATGCTAATCACATAGGTTCTGTTTTAAATCAAGTTAGCAAACTTTAGAAACTGATTTTGCTTATTTTAGATTTAAAATGAATGAGATATGCTAATTTTAGTAAGTGAGGGTCACTGCTGAAATTGCAATCCTAATCATGAACCTTGTGATAGTCATTTAAGAAACTTGTGAAATTAATGGTTAATTTTCTGGAATAATTATGGATAATATTTGGGAAATATTTGAATGATAATTGTTCCCTTAAATGGCATTTCCTCAACCAATAAATGATTAGATTTGATCTAGATCACCAAATTGGTTACTTGATACACTTTCAACAAACATGTTACTTGAATAGGTTTGGAAATTTGTCGAGCAAATTTCCTTATAATCAAAAGTGTTTTGATTATTACTATATGGTATAATTTCGGTTGGAAAATCGATGAACATCTCAAATACACAATGATCTATTTCGCATTATCCTTTCCTGAGGTGGATATGGTGTCTGGTTGGGGAGCGTTAGGGTAGCAATTTGCACCGTGTGTGGTCTGTCTCACTCCCGTGGGTACTGGCCATGACACCGGGTAGGGACTCGATAATGCTGGAGAAATCACAGTGTATTTTCTAATTATTAAAATACGAATTAATACATACTTTGAGATAATACCAATATTCAAGTAACAATCAAGTTTGTTGATTGAATTTGATTGATAATTGATTTAATGTGATTAAATGAATTATATCCAATTAAAAACACTCTATTATGAATAGATGTATATCTCCCTTTAAAGAATTAATTATATGAATATGATTCATGATAATTAATTGAAATTTGAATAAGAGGTGAAGGATCACATAAGTGGCATCCATGTCTCCCGTCAAGGCGAAGGGTTCCATCGCCAGATATTGTATGTAGGAGACGCCTGTCCAAAGTGACATCTCCTTCATACAATCCATTTGGATTGGGCTCTTCGCATCTCGAAAGAGTAAGGACGTATGCGTAGTGACCACAATATCGGATCCTCATATTATTGGGGCGATATTGCATTGCACATAGCGAGTTGTATTCGTGTTGATGGTTGGTTCAATTAATGACAGGTCAACATCATCTTAGGGGTGGTGGGCCCGGGTGTTAAAGATCGAATTGCGAGATGCAAGTTGGACTTGCAAGGAGGAATGTGTTCTCGCTTCTTTTTATCCGAGTTACAGGTTCTCATATTATTGGGATGTGACAAAGATAAGAAAGGAGATCCCAGATCTTGCTTGAGATATAATGGTATGTATATCTCTTACATTGAAAGTGATTAAGGGAATGAACTTTCAATATAGACAAGGCAAGACAATTTTAATATAAAAATTCCTAAATAAAAGTAAAATGTGTGTGTGTGTATTTATGCAAACTTCTTATTTCAGATAATCCTCATTAAACCCACTCAGTACTATACTCAATAATAACCAGTAAAATATCATGGATTGGATCCATGATCAAGATATTGTACTTGCTGTTGGACACATATTGTATGTGGTTGCAATGTGCAAGTTTCCTCATAATAATGAGGAATGATAATTAAATAGACAATAAGACAACAACCTAGGGTTTGTATGTCTCTATAGTCTTGATCTCTCATCAAATGTACTTTGGAAGTGACATGTCGATGATGATCGTAATTGTCAAACAATCCTTATAAAATCTAAGAAAGATGTTCTGCCATACATAAGGGGGTGCATGATGGGCTTCGGATCTTGCCAGAAGAGGAGAGGGTGCACGGGATGTCACCACCGATGATGGACTTCCTCTATGGATGGAGTCGACGGATGAATCGTGTGGTGGCCCGACGATGGGCTTAAATAGGATAATAAGGGGGTGTCGGTGATGATACGGATTGGGGAAGTATTGGGGGATGGATTCGACGAGGAGATCTGGAGGGGAGGAGATCGGAGACGGAGATTTGATAGGATACGCGGGGATTTGGCAAGATCGGAGAGCGGTCGTGCACGAGATCCGCAGGGGTGATGGCGGAGGTGGCGCATGTTCTTGTGAATTGGGAAAGTTGGCTGGAGGAAGGGGACAACACGTGCTGGGCGCGTGCGGCAAAGGCACGTGTGCAGCACGTGCATGGCATTTTTATTTATTTTTAATTTTTTATTATTAATTTTTTTAAATTTAATTTTGATTTTTAAGAAAATGAATTTAAATAAGGCCAAAAAGGGTGCCACGTGGAGGCTCCAGGAGCTGCCACGTGGTACCTCCAGAAAATTCGAAAAATTAAATAAAAAGATCATTCAAAAGAAATAATAAACGACCTCAGATCAAAAATTTTTATTCACAAAAGTTGTTTGTCTCGACGAGATCTACAACTTTCATGAAGAGACCAAAAACCAAATCGGTCATTTGCACAAAGTAATGTTTTGGGGGTATCCCATGTACATAAAATACCTTGATTTTTAGATTTTTCTAATTTTTTGTCATTTTTAAACCGGATAAAAATCTGGAAAAAAATATGATAAAATCAAAGACAATTATTTATACATTAATTTTTGGGTATTTTTATTAATTTAGAAAAAGAAGAAATAAAATAAAACATGAAAATGATAATTTTTGTACAACACTTAGTGAAGACTTGTACTCAGTTAATTTCTTTGATTTCACGCTCAAAGCATTTTAATAAAACGTTTATCAAAGAAAATAAATGAAAAGGAAATAAAATAAAATGTTAATTATGTACATAAAATAATAGGTCAAAAACCACTAAAATACAAGATGTACAAAAGAGGTCCAAAACCCAACTTTCACATATGAGCTCCGATTCACTTGAACTTGGTCTTGTTTTGAAAGTAATTGAATGTATATTAGTTCAAAAGCGAGAAGGATCAAATCAGACACTGTATGAGGAATATATCAAGGTTTTAGTCTACAAATCCTAGAACTAGTGTTTGGGTTTTTGGTCCATTTATTTGGGTTAGTGATTTTTTTTATTTTTCATTATTCTTGTTAGTGATATGTACACAATGGAGGTAGTTTCAGGTCATTTGGAGTTAGCATGAATTAGTTAAAAATCGGGGAAGTTAGGCTATTTACAGATCAAGCGGGCTGTGATTTTTGATTTCTTATTTTGTGCAATAATAAGTGATAAAATGTCATTCTTTTTAAAACATGCATGAATGCTAATTATGCATAATAAATGAAGAAATACCAATGATTTTTAGAGATTAGAGCTTAACTAATTATTTTTAGAGTGATGAATATGAGATTTATCAACATCCGAAGCAAGATGGACCTCTGATTGCAATTCTATTTATAAACATTAAATTGTAACAAAGTGTTTACGACAATAATGAGTGTAAGCATGATATTAATAAAAAAATTAAAAATTGGACTCACTACTATCTATGTATGTAGCTAAGGATTTAATTTGACAAGTTAGAAAAGTTGCAAAAATGAACTGCATCTACAAACTAGGCTGTGGCATTAGTTGAAACCTTTTTTTGAGATGAATGGATGGATGTTATGACATGTTATAATAATACAGATTGATGTTGATCCAAATCCTGACAATTGTGGGTGTTATACATGTTGATATAATATAGATTGATGTTGGTTGATGTTGGTCCAAATCTTGACAATTTGTGGGTGTTATACATGTTGATATAGTATAGATTGATGTTGATCCTAATTCTGGCATTTGTGGGGGTTATACATGCTAATATATAATACTCTAGTGGAGGATGAGTGTGGATCCTAGAACATTGTTCGAATGATGTAATTAGTGGTATTTTTGACAACTTCCCTTTCTTTATCTAATAGAATATAACCCTCCATAAGTATTATAGTACATCCATCACAAGACAAATGACAATGATTAAACATATAACCGTAATGAGGAATCCTAGTGATATATTTAGAAATATGTATGATTGTGCTGAGTATTCAATCTTACCAATGGATTGGTAACCTTATTTATAAATTATCCTCATAATCGTTGCATGCATAAGATTTCTCAATGATCGGGTAGATGGAGTTAGGTGCCGTAGAGGATTGGGCATGCACTCTTTGGCCCCGGATAGAAACTTAGGCACCACAAACCCAACAATTGTATTGGTAAGGGGACATGTTGCTTGGCACACTGAGGAGTCATCATGCGGTGTTCAGTCTCAGTACTTGTGTGCATTAACCTATTGCTTTCAGAGCGGACTATGTAGTTGTGGTTGGTAGTCTAGTGTTTCGCTTGTTCACTTATGTACTAGCTGGTGTAGGCCACGTTAGTTGGTATTTCGGGTGGGCGCAGTAAGAGGAATGTTCTGGGAAATGTGATTAATAAAGCTGGGAATGAAATACAAATCTCATGTGCATAAGGAGGATTGGAAAGTTGTGGGGATTCCGACTATGGTATGAATGATCTTAGTAGTCAGTGCCCTGCCCCATGCCCTCTTTGAGGAAATTTAAATAAATCACATAGTAACATGGACCCGAGTCTCGAGGACGAGACTCTCTTTGAGGTTTTTATATTTGTGATATTCGGATTCGAATAACCTGAACCTGATCCGATTATGGTCCTTTTAATCCGATAAAATAATTGGTCGTTTTTAATGATCTAAATCGATCAAAAGATCGTAAATCAAAAATTTGTTTGGGATCAATCGATAAAAATTTGATTTCATCGTAAAGTGTGATGTCGGAGAAAAGTCACAACACAATTTAAAACTGTAAAATAATCCGAGACCATCATAAAATTTGTCTCAACAAAATAATACTAACGAAATCGATTGTTCGTCGATCAGAGGTCGTTTGATAATTTAAAATCACAAAATTTTATAAAAAAATCAAGATCAAAATTCATCAATTTCTATATCCATCTTCTATCAGAAAAGTATGAAATTTATACCGTTGATTATCATGCATAGATGATCGAAACGAAATATTGTACATCAAAATCAGAAATACGAGGTGCAAATGCGGATGACTTTGATATTCTAGAGAAGAGAGTTAATTTTTATTTTAAAAATTAGACAGAGCAACAAAACTCAGCATTAGCCACTTGACTCGTTTTTTTACATCACTTGGTTGTGTTTTCTACCTCCACTTGGTCCAAAATTTCCTCTCCATGTGGCCAACAAAAAAGCCCCTCTTATATATATAACACCACCTCCCCCTTCTTTCCCAACTATCCCAAATCGCAAAATAAAAACTCCACCAAAAAGAGCCAAATTCCTCCCCCAGATTTCTGTTGAGGCTGCTATCTAGCACCATTTAGGCCTCAACAACTGCCCAAACAACTGTTCTTGAGGTGCAACTGCTGCTCCTCTCCCTTCAGGTACCGCTGCTCCTTGCACATTAGCTGTTGTGCTCCTGCTGCTTCCCATCAACAGCTTTGTTGTTCTCATTTTCAAGCAACTGGAGCTGCTTCACATGCAGTAGAAGCTACTGCATGATAGAAGAAGCCCGTGGAGGACTCCTGCTGCCCCCTGGAGCCTTCAAACGACCACTGGAGCAGCTGTTTTAGTTCTTGGACCTGCTATCTGCTACTCCAAATTCAAGGAGCTGTTGTATGCAGTTGATCTCCATTTTGGAGATCAAAAAAGGTACAATCCAACCCTCTCTTTGTTGCCATTCATGCAATCTTACACATTTTTTATCCTATGAACAATATCCACTTACCTCTTACTAGGAGTTTCCATATCTATTTGTGTTCATCCTATCTTATGTGTCCTATATTATGTGTCTAGCAGACTAGAAATTTATCCGATTTGAAGTTTGGGAATCTATTTAATTTAGGAGACAAATATATGCCATATTATGCAGCCTTGACTCCTTTAAAATCAGGTTTTACTCGAGCATCTTTCTATTATTTTTTGATACAAAATCTCGATTGCTAAGAACTTAGTTGTCTAATGTTGATGGTTTGCTGAAACGAGAAATTAATCCATTGAAATAAGAAATTAAGCATTCATGTTCAGAAAAGTTCACATCATTCAACATGGAACAAAAACATGGATCAATTTTTAAAAAGTTCCTACTTTTTGAAACAACTGAAATATTAGCATGCACCCATGTTAGCAAAGGTAACACATGATGATTTTTTTACATGTGTCCATTTGGAGCGATCTTGTAAGATGCATATCGTTACTACTCGAGGAATCAAGGTCATGATTCATGGTCTCTCTTTGCAAATCAAGTAGAAAAATGGAATATTGGTGTTTGTTTCGACTGCAACTTCTCTCCCATCTTGTTAAAAATAATTCCAAGGATTTTGATGTTCTAAATTCATTTGTACTGTCTGATTTAATAGCTTCTACGTATTATATTTTCTTGCATTAATCACGTTGGAAATTGACTTCCATCCAGTCTTAACTTCAATTACAATGTCATCTAGAAATACATGCACCCAGATACACCCTCTTGGTTATGCTGCATCTAAGGTTTAAAAAAGCGTGAGGCTATCCGAGATGTTTTTTCTGAAATCGAGGCGAGACGTAAGCCTTGAGGCAGTCGAGGTGTAAGCCTCAATTTTTTGGGGGAAAATAAAAATTAAAGCAAAATACATTGGAAAAGTATATAATAATATTAAACTTTGCCAAAAATACATCACAGGATAATTTAAAACTAGTAGAAGATACAATATATAAGCGATGAAGGCATTGAAGTTCAAAAAAACTAATATTAAGCCACTAATATATGGAATATCAAGTTCCAACTCCAAATTCAATCAAGCTATATGAATGTTAAACTAAATTATATACTTAGTACTAAAGTACAATAGGAATCATTATTTTTAGTGTTCGAAGTAAAAAATATTAATATTCCTTGAATCCCAACCATTTGTCTTGCTGGACGTAGTTGGAGAACCGGCATATGAATCCCCTTCTACCATATCATACCCCAATAAGTTGGGGGTCTCGCTTCCCGGTCAAGGAGCCTGTGAGGGGGGTCTAGGGGTGAGCAGGTGCACTCCTCCCTACGAGGGTGTGGGGGCAGTGCCCCCGACGATTTTTTACTAACGATGTTATTTTTATTCAGCTATTCACAATGAAACGTAATAATTATTTTACTGCACGTGTTTATTTTTCGACCTTGCTTCTTTATATATGTGATAAGTATTCTAAGATTCACAACTTATACAACCAAATAACTAAAACAAGTTGCAAACTTGCAACTAATATAAAACATTTGTTACAATTCAAACATAAATCTGTGTGCAATAGAACTAGTATGTGTAGATGTATGATAAATTGAATATGATGTATACAAGATCATGGAGCTTCGCTTGTTTCAAGCGATCTCTTCTCTTTGTATGGGGCTATATATAGAAATATACACGGTTTAACATGGAAACATAAAACTGAAACATAAAAAATAATGCTTATGGAAAAATAGGGTCATGTGCAAAGCACATAACCAAAAAGATAAAAAAAGCCTCAAGCTCGAGGCATACGCCTCCGCCTCGCCTGGAGCGCCTCACGCTTCGAGCGCCTCGGACATCGTTTTTTAAAACCATGGATGCATCAAGTTACAGGATTGGTCGTTATGGTTAATAAAGATATTTACCATAGATTTAACATGATGCATGTATGTATTAATTTAGTCATATGGCAAATGCTAAGATATTCCATAAGCATGATGGTTTTGAAAAGCATTGAGAACATGACCTACAATGAAAGCTTCATCTAAGGGTAATTCTGTAAATTCATATTTGTAATTTAATCATTAGTTTCTAGATCTAATAACTAGCTTATAGTCTCATAAATTAAAAAGTTGGGAATTTTGCATCAATCTGAACTTAGATCCAGATCCAAGGAACCGCTTCCAATCTCAAATAAAAATATTAAAATATTGATACTCTTCTCTTATGAAGTCAACAAATAATTTCTAAGATCATTATGAATAGTAGTCCTCAATCAATTGATTATTGAGTATAATCTACTGTTTATACATGTCACTAAAGATAGGTAGTGACAAAATACCTAGATTTGTAAAATCAACCATAGAAGAGATTATGGAAGGATGGAGTAGACAAATAAGTGAAATTGATGGTAAATCAAGATATCAATAAAGATCGTTAATCAAAAGACCTAGATGCATACAATCAACCACAGAAAGGATTGAGAAAGAGATAAGTAGTCAAGGAAGTAACGATGATGGTGAATCGGAGATGACTGATAATTAAGAGTGCCGGTCACAGTGACTCCTACACCTGATTGTGCGAAGGTGCGGTGACCCTCAACTGGGCGGAAAATAGGAAGTCCAGTTATGGCAGCGGCTGTCTAGTTCACAGGTCTAGGATCCCAGTCCTTTATACGCTTTTTACGCGAGCTCGCAATATTTTTACGCTTCGTGGGGATACATGTTTTTGACCAGTTCCGCGGTCCCTGTTTCAGTAGGGTGCCTAGGTAGGAGGACCCTGGGTTTTGGTTTTTAGCGTTCTTTTTTCCCGTACCGGTCGGGCTGGTTTTTTGGAGTAACTTAGTTTGGAAAGTATCTCCCACCCGTCTCTGAGACGTAGTTTGGGAGTGTGCCTAACCTTCTCCTTGATCGCACTTCCATTGTGAGGGCGAGACGGAAGAGTCTCTTAAGAGGCTTTCTCACCGCTTGAGTTTTGGTTATTGTTCCATCAGTAGGTCCTTGCGAAGAAAAGAATGGTGACAGATGAAGTTGAGGATGATTAAAGTTGAGTTTTGTTACAACTGAGTTGGTTACTTGAGTTTGGTATTGTTCTTGTAGTTGTTTACTATTCTTCCAGTAGGTCTGACGATGAAAAGATCGTGAGACAGAAATAATCATTCATCATCAATCATCAATCATCGACATTTAGTCAGAATTTAAAACTACTATTTCGGATGTTAGGAGAATCTAGTGGACGCGTTGGGAACTTAGTTAGGATGCATTATCCTCCACCGCATGTCTATGGAGGCACCCTAACCCTAAGAGATTCTTTACGCCTTAGATTCATAGTGTGAGGTCATACTCAGACCAAGACCACATGCTATCCAGTAGACTTGACAAATTAGACAAAGATAAAGATCAGATCAGACATTTATCATCTGCAATTCCAAGATCCATCAACTGAGTTTATAAGTGATAAAAAAGATAATAACCTACATATGGTACATATAATTAATATATAAACTGTTATATATGAAAAGTTAATGGGTAATGGGTGATTATGGGATTCACATACAAAACATCTTGAAAACCCAATTTTCACGCAAGTAACTTGTTAAATTTATATGGCAATACCTACCTACTTGATTCTTTTTGAAATTATCGAATACTTGTTTTATGTTATAATAAATTTGATTGTACTCAATCTTTGTTGACATTTCTCTTGTTCCCAATATGTATGGCAGGCAAGGCGCTTGCATCACAGTAGATTGACAGTTAGACGTTGAGCTTCCACAGTTTTTATTACGGTACACGTGTTATAGTTTTTGTACAAGATAATGTAAGTTTTTTTCTTTCTCTTATGTTACATTCTGAGATACATGTAAATATTGTAGTTTCTTTTGTTACATGTAATGATGTAAATGTATATGGAAATTAATTTTAATGTAAATTGGTGACATTTGTTGTTAGTTCTATGATTGTTTACATTATTGTGAATGTCATTCGAAACATGGAAATTTTTCCCCTCACTTTTAGGTGATCTAACGCGACCGATATCAAAATAATATTGCGAATGATGTGTAAACGGGTAACCCATATCTGTGGGCATTACATGTAACAAAAGAAACTGCAATACATACATGTATCCCAGAATGTAACAAAAGAGAAAGAAAAACATTACATTATATTGTACAAAAAGTATAACATGTGTACCATAACAGAAACTGCGGAAGCTTAACGTCCAACTGTCAATCTATTGTGATGCAGGTGCCTTGCCTGCCATGCATGTTGGGAACAAGAGAAATGTCAACAAAGGTTGAGTGCATCAAATTTATTATAACGTAAAAGATGTATTTCAGTGATTTCAAAAAGAAGCAAGTAGGTAGGTATTGCCATATAAATTTAGCAAGCTACTTGCATGGAAATTGGTTTTCAAGTTATTTTTTATGTGAACCCCCTAACTGCCCATCACCCCTTAACTTTTCATATGTAACATTTCATATATTATTTATACAATCCATATGTAGGTTGTTGAGATATTTGTTTTCTTTATTATTATTTTTTTCATTTTCTATTTCTTTCTTCTTCTTCTTCTTGTAATTTGTCTAATAGGTTCCTCTCCTATATAAGAGAACCCTAGGGTCTCTCATAATACAATGAATTTTTCCTCAATATGGTATCAGAGCTACGGTCCTAGACTGTAGTTCTCGTACCCTACCAAACCCTAAGCCTACCCGCCTGCCACCCCCCCTTTTCTCTCACTGCTTCTCCCTCTGGTCGCCCCCTGGCCTCCACGACTACTCAGCCCAAGCCCCAGGGCCACCGCCTGACCTCCAGAGCCGCAAACCTAGCCACTAGGCTCGCCACCCCGGCACCCAGTGTCGTCGCCCAGGTCCCCAGGCTGTTGCCCCAGCCCCCAAGACGTCGCCCCAGGCCCCTCTGGCCATCGTCTTGACCGCTCAGGTTGTCGTCGGCCCTCCCGTGCACCTCCGTGCATCTCTGCAAGCTATTCTGTTGTCTGATTTTGACCAGAAAATGTGATTTCATACCTGTAAATCACGTTTTCCGACCCTAACGAGCATAGAAGAATGATGAGGATGGTTGTATGAGTCTACACATACAACAATCCTTTGTATGATTGTATAGACTCGTTTATTCGATCTACTTCCCTGCTGAATTCCATTTTTTACATCATGTCAGAGGACAAGGGTGACATTTTTTCGTCCGGTGCCTTCAAAGGCTCGGCTCCCATTGCTAAGATGGATGGGACCGACTAAGAGTTGTGGTCCATGTAGTTTCTCACCCCTCATTCAGTGCAACAAGGAGCACATACTGACAGATTCCGAGGCAACGGATAAGATTGGGGCAAATGCTTCTTGGAAGTAAGATGACACGTATGCGCGTGTTTGGCTATGTGGGACTCTCACCACAGAGATAGACAGTGATATTCTGAACCAGACCCCCGCTAAGGCGATGTGGGATACTTTGGCTTCCACCTATGCTCAAGCGAAGAATGAGGCCAAAATTCTCCAGTTATAGTTTGACATATACAAGGCCAAGCAAAATGGTCGTCCTCTGCATGTGTACTACAATTCACTCTGTGGCATGTTTGAGATGCTACAAAGCTATATGCCTATTATGACATCTCTTAAGCAACAGAAGGCATATAAGGAACTCCACGATGGTCGGAGTTTTCATGGACGACCTTGATACGGAGTATGATGCAGCACGTATCTCAGCTTCTAACTGAGCTACCATACCTCCCTTGGAGTAGGCCTATAGTTGACTCAGCCCTGATTATCATGCCTCTTATGGCCACTCCTCAGCTCTCGTTAGCTACGGTCGTTTCTCGTGGACGAGGAGTGATGACCCAGTCTAGAGGACGCACTCCTCGTCGTAGAGGCGGTGGCCGTCCGCGTGGCCTTTGTACCTTTTTTGTCGATCGGGACATGCAGATGATACATGCTATCATCCGTTTCTGGTCGCATGGCTGAACAAATTGAGTCTTCAGATACTCTTGCTTCCCAAGCAGATCCTCGTATGGATGATGTCGTATCTCGTATTCGAGAGATTATGACTCATGCTGCAGGAACCTCAACTACACATACAACAGTCGTAGCCAGAGCCTCTTTGGGCTCCTTAGGTATCGCTTATGCATCACTGGTAGTAATGTGCAGATATGATAGAGTGGATATGGACTCTGGTGATTCTCATCATTTTTGTGGAGACAGAGCACAACTGAGGTCCTACAGGACCATACCACATGGTGGATGGTTTGTCATTACCAATGACAACCACTTACCCATTACAGGACAGTGGGAGGTGCATCTGACGCCATCTATGCATATTCAGAATGTTTTATATGCTCCTGACTTTCAGATGAATTTACTTTTCATTAGTCATGTTATTAAGGATCTGCATTGTCGTGCCATCTTTGATCCATCGTCTCTTGTGTTTCAGGATATACTCACAGGGCAGGGTGATTGGATGTGGTCGTGAGTAGCAGGGACTCTACAGAGTGGTCCAACCTCCTCATGTTGGCGTTTCCCCTATACCTATTGGATCAGTCTCTGCATATCTGTGGCACCTTTGTTTTGACCACCTTTCTTTGCATAAGCTATGTCATGTTCTCCCTCAGATTTCCACGAGATCCTCCTTTTAGTGTGAGGCATTCCATCTTGGGAAGCATCATTGTGCCTACTTCCATCCTGTCAAAGTCGGAGCAGTTCTCAGTTGTTTGAGCTCCTTCATTTAGATATCATGAGTCCGAGTTGTGTTCTTGATCATCAGGGTCACCGTTTTTATGTTATTGATGTTGATGATTTTTCTATACTTTCTCGGATCTTTCTTTTGAAGAATAAGTCTGAGGCTGGATCTGTGATCAAATATTTTATTAATGAAGTAAGAAATATTTTCTTCTAATGTCAAATATCTTCGTATTGATAATGCCTTAGAAGTATGCAGCTTACAGTTTTCTGAGTTTCTTAGATCTCTTGACATTGTTCACCAGATCATATGTGCCTACATGCCTCCACCTCCTACTGTCGTTCCTCCACCTCCCTCTACTTCATGCTCTACCACCACCTCCTCAACCACCACCACCACCTACACCTACTCCTGCCTTTACACATGCTCCTGTGACTCAATTTTTTCATGTATTTTTACTCGCAGGAGCTCGCTCGATTCCCCCTGCTCGTAGGTCTTGCTCGTCATCTAGCGTGCCTTAGGTATGTAATGAGCACATTGTTTCAACTGATGGCACTACTGAGTTGTCTGTGCAACAGGAATCTATACAGGATGACCCATGTGCCCTCTCAAGAGGGGAACTCACTGGTTATAGACTTGGCAGTTAATCTTGATGTGACGATTGCTCTACGTAAGCCGAGACGTAAGTGTGCTACTTATCCACTTGTAGCCAGGTTTCCTTGAGCAGGCTATCAGAGGATTTCAGGAGATTTACCTTGGTACTATTAACCGTGGAGATATCGCGGACATATCCGGAGGCTCTAAAGACAATCAATGGAGGTTAGCCATGGAGGAGGAGATGGATGCGCTATAGTTACGTGGTACGTGCAGTCTTGTTTCTGCTCCAGTTGATGCATATGTTGTGGGATGCAAATGGGTGTTCAATGTGAAACACTGTACCGATGGCAGCGTGGATCGTGTAAGACGAGACTTGTGGAACGTGGGTTCACTCAGACATATGGGGAGGACTATCAGGATACTTTCTCTCCAGTTGCCAGGCATTCTACTCTGCGTATTCTACTTTCTGTTGTCGTGACACGAGATTGGCCCCTTTATCAACTTGATGTGAAGAATGCCTTCCTCTATGGTGATCTATAGGAGAAGGTCTACATGCAGCAACCACCTGGGTTTGCTATGAGGGGGAGTGTCAGAAGGTTGCATGCTACACAAGGCTATCTATGGCCTTGAGCAGAGTCCAAGAGCATGGTTCCAGAAGCTCTCAGACTTGATAGAGCAGCAGAGGTTTGTGAAATCCATTGCCGATCACTCTTTTTTTGTGCAGAGGACCCATAGAGATACTATTGTCACTCTTGTTTACATTGATGACATTATTGTTACAGGGGATGGCAAGCAGGGCATTCAGGGTGTTAGGGATTTCCTAGGTCAACAGTTTGTGACCAAGGACCTTGGACATTTACGTTACTTCCTTGGACTGGAGTTTGCCAGGAATCCAGCGAGGTCTTGTGATGACCCAGAGGAAGTACGTTACAGATCTTCTTTCAGAGACAGGCACGACAGATTGCAGACATGCCACTACTCTAATTGACCTGAGCATGAAGCTCTATGGTGATGATACGAGGAGCTCAACAAGAGGAGCTGCAGAGAGCTTGTTGGCAAGCTACTATATGTGACTATTACCAGGCCCGACATATACTTTGTCGTTAGCAAAGTGAGCCAGTTTATGGAGCATCCCATACAGACACATATGGATGCATTCCATATGATTCTGAGATACCTGAAGACTTCACCTGGTACATTACTTCTTTTCAGCAGAAGCACATCTCTCTCAGTTCAAGCATGTGCAGATGCAGATTATGCTGGGTGTCCAAAGGATAGAAAGTCTACATTAGGCTTTGTTGTGTTCATAGGGAATTCTCTTGTTTCATGAAAGAGTAAAAAGCAGACTGTGGTTGCTAGATCAAGTGCTAAGTCTGAATAGAGGGCCATGGCGTAGGCTAGCACAGAGATGATTTGGATCAAATCTGTACTTACTGACCTAACTATAGAGGCGCATCTTCCATGCTCCTCCAATGTGATAAAAAGGCTATTTTTTTCATTGCCAACAACCCAACCTTTCATGATAGGATGAAGCACATAGAGGTGGACTGTCACTACACTTGTGACATGATACAGAAAGGTCTTATCGCACTACGCTTGTCAACTCTGGAGACCAGACAACGGATGTACTTATAAGGGCCCTAGGCATAGGACCTTGTCAGAGATGCTGTTCCTAGCTGAGTCTGATCGATATCTACGCTCCAGCTTAAGGGGGAGTGTTGAGATATTAGTTATCTTTATTATTGTTTTCTTATTTTCTATTTATTCTTTCTTCTTCTTGTAATTTACCCAATATGTTCCTCTCTTATATAAGAGAACCCTAGGGCCTCTCATCATGAAATGAATTCTTCCCTCAACATATGTTATTATCTTTTTATCACTTATTTCCCAGTTAATGGATCTTGGGATTGTAGTTGATAAATCTCTGATTTGATCTTCATCTTTATCTAATTTCTCAAGCCTAGTGGATAACATGTGATCTTGGTCTGAGTATGACCTCACACTATGACTCTAAGGTGCGAAGAATACCTTAGGGTTGGGGTGCCTCCGTAGGCATGCGGTGGAGTATAATGTATCCTAAATAAGTTCCCAACGCGTCCACTAGCTTCTCCTAACATCCAAAGTAATCGTTCTATAAATGTCAATGATTGATGATTTTTATCTTACGATCTTTTTCATCACCAGACCTACTGGCGGAACAGTAAACAACTTCAAGAACAGTACCAAAACTCAACTGTAGCCAAACTCAACTGTAACCAACTCAGTTGTAACCAAACTCAACTGTAACCATCCTCAGTTTCACTTGTCACAGATATTTTCTTTGACATGACCTACTGACGGAACAATAACCAAAACTCAAACGGTAAGGAAGCCTTCTAAGGGACTCTTCTGTCTCGCCCTCCCAGTTGAAGTGCAGTCCTGGAGAGGGCTACACACTCCCTGTAAACAACTCAAGTTGTAACCAAACTCAACTGTAACCATCCTCCACTTCACATGTCACCGATCTTTTCTTAGAAGGACCTACTGGCAGAATAGTAACCAAAACCCAAGTGGTGAGGAAGCCTCCTAAGAGATTCTTCCATCTCGCCCTCCCAATGGAAGTGCGGTCAAGGAGAGGGTTAGTCACACTCCAAACTACGCCCCTGAGACGGATGAGAGAGATTTTCCGAACTAAGTCACTCCAAAAAACCGGCTCGATAGGTACAGGCAAAAAGAGCGCTAAAAACCAAATGAAGGGACCTTCTGCCTAGGCACCCTACTAAAATAGGGTCAGCGGAACTGGTCCAAAACTTGTATCCCAACGAAGCATAAAAACATTGCGAGCTCGCGTAAAAATCATACAAAGGACTGGGATCCTAGACCTGTGCACTAGACGATCGTTGTCATAACTGGGCTTCCTATCTTCCGTTCAGCTGATTTTCACCGCACCCTCGCACAATCAGGTGTAAGGGTCACTCTGACCGACACTCTTAATTATCAGTCATCACCGATTCACCATCATCATTATTTCCTTAACTACTTATCTCTTTCTCAATACTTTCTGTGGTTGACGGTACGAATCTAGGTCTTTCGATTAACGATCTTTATTGATATCCTTATTTACCATCAATTTCACATGGTTGTCTACTCTATCCTTTCACAATCTCTTCTATGGTTGACTTTACAAATCTAGGTATTTTATCACTACCTATCTTTAGTGATATGTATAAATAGTATATTATACTCAATAATCAATTTATTGAGGATTACTATTCATAATGATCTTAGAAAATCATTTCTTGACTTCATAAGAGAAGAGTATCGATATTTTAATATTTTTATTTGAGATTAGAAGCGGTTCCTCGGATCTGGATCTAAGTTCAAAGTTCAGATTGATGCAAAATTCCCAACCTTTTAATTTATGAGATTATAAGGTACTTATTATATCTAGAAACTAATGATTAAACTATAAATATGAAGTTGCAGAATTCCCCTCACGTGAAGCTTTCATTGTAGGTTGGGTTCTCAATGCATTTAAAAACCATTATGTTTATGGAGTGCCTTAGCATTTGTCATCCGACTAAATTAATACATACACACATCATGTTAAATATACGGTAAATATCTCTATTAACCGTAACGACGATCCACTTGATGCAGCGTAACCAAGAGGGTGTATCTGGATGCATGTATTTCTAGTTGACATTGTAACTGCAGTTAAGACATGATGGAAGTCAATTCCCAACTTGATTAATGCAAGAAAATATAACACGTAGAAGCTATTAAATTAGACAATACATATGAATTTAGAACATCAAAATCTTTGGAATTATTTTTAACAAGATGGGGGAGAAGTTGATGAAGAGAATGTGCAACAAGGAACAGCATGCTAATCGAAACAGACACCAATATTTCATTTTTTTTGCTTGATTTGCAAAGAGAGACCATGAACCATGATCTTGATTCATCGATTATTAAGGATACGCATCTTACAAGATCGCTCTAAATGGGCACATACAAAAAAATCCTTACGCGCTACCTATACTAGCATGGGAGCATACTAATATTACATTTGTTTCAAAAAGTAGGAACACAAATTGATCCATGTTTTCTTTCCATGTTGAATGATGTGAGCTTTTTTAACTGGAATGCTTAATTTCTTGTTTCAACGGATTAATTTTTTGTTTCAGCAAACCATAAACATTAGACAACTAAGTGCTTAACAACTGAGTTTTTCTACAAAAAATTGATAGAAAAAATGCTCGATTAAAACCTGATTTAGAGGAGTGAAGGCTACGTAATATGTCATATATTTGTCTCCCAAATTGGATAAATTCTCAAACTTTAAATCAGATAAATTTCTAGTCTGCTAGACAAATAATATAGGACACATAAGATAGGATGAACACATATAGGAATCAAATCGATATGGAAACTCCGGGTAAGAGGAAAGTATATATTATTCATAGGATCCAAAATGTGTTAGACTACATTAATGGCATCAAAGGGAGGGCTGGATTGTACCTTTTTGGATCTCCAAAATGGAGATCAACTTCATGCAGTAACTCCTTGAATTTGGAGTAGCAAATGGCTAGTCCAAGAACCAAAACAACAACTCCAGTGGTTGTTTGAAGGCTCTAGGGGGCAACAGGAGACTTCCAAGGGCTTCTTCTGTCATGCAACAACTTCTACTGCATGTGAAGGAGCTCCAACTGCTTGAAAATGGCAACAACAGATGGGCAACAACAACAGCACAACTCCTGTGCAAGGAGCAACAATACCTGAAGGGAGAAGAGCAATAGTTGCACCTCAAGAACAGTTGCTTTGGGCAACAGTTGAGGCCTAAATGATGTAGGACAAGTGGACAACAACCTCAACAAAAATATGGAGGAGGAATTTGGCTCTTTTTAGTGGAGTTTTTTTTTGGGATTTTGGGGAATTAGAAAAGAAGGGGAAGGTGGTGTTATATATATAAGAAGAGGGGCTTTTTTGTTGGCCCCATGGAGAGGAAATTTTGGGCCAAGTGGAGGTAGAAAACACAACAAAGTGGTGTAAGAAAAAGGAGTCAAGTGTTTACTGCTAAGTCATGCTGCCTGTCTATTTTTTTTAAATTTTAACTCTCTCTTCTCTAAAGTACCAAAGTCATCCGCATTTGCTCATTGTATTTTTGCTTCTGATGTACAATATCTCGTTCCGATCATTTATTCATGAAGATCAAACAATCTAAATGTCATACTTTTTAGATCCTAGATGGATACAGAAATTGATGAATTATGGCCTTGATTTTTGATAAAATTTTGTGATTTTAAATTATCAAATGACCTTCGATCGACAAACGATCGATTTCGTTGGTCTTATTTTGTCGAGAAGAATTTTATGATGTTCTCGGATTATTTTTAGGGTTTCTAACTACGTCGCGGCTTTTATCTAACGTCACGCTTTACGATGAAATCAATTTTTGATCGATTGGTACCAAACAAAATGTTGATTTAAGATCTTTTGATCGATTTAGATCATTAAAAATGATCAAAGTTTTATTGGATTAAATAGATCATAATCGGGTTGGGTTTGGGTTATTCGGATCCGGATGTCACAATACTCGACACAAGATAGAGCGTGGGAAGAAGTCTTATCGACACCTTATGTTGCTGAGGAAGATTTTGAGTATTTACCCAGCGATTAGATCATCATGTTTCCTATCTTTTTGTTTTATGTAATAGTTCTTTATTTCTCTTTTTCATTCCAAGTATATTTTTGAATGCCGTTTGTCGTCGCTACAAATATTTTGTAAAAGTTCCATATGTTTTAATGAATTATGCATGGTTCTCTCTCTTTTGTCTACATTTTTAATTGCTAACAAACGGGAGAGAGTATTTGAAATCTTCCTGCACTAAGTTAAGGAGAGACAGAACTAATGGGGGAGTAAAGAATAAATGAAGTTAAATAAAAGTAAAGATTTTTTTTAAAAACGTCACACACCTTACTACTAAAAGGAATTACAGTTTTTACGTTTCGTTTAGTTAGGGGAAGCAATTTAAATCAAAGAATTTTGAAGTATTGACTTGAATTATTTTGTCTTATTTAATATTGTTTTGAAAAGTTCAACGCTTACTTGATTACATTTCTTTACATTTTAAAATTTTTGTTATCATTAAAAAGTGGGAGATTGTTAGTTCTTTGTTATCGAGTTGTTTTAAAGACGACAAGCATCTAAATATCGCAGTCGCTCGCTTATTTATTATGACTGTAGGATTGCAAATTGTTTCAGCATCATAAGCTCTACAAAGTGAACTTAAATGACACAGTTGCAAAGCTTAGAAGTTTCTTTGAATTGTTCAAAAAGTTGTACTATTTACATTATATTTTGGAAAAGTTGTAATCTCAGTTGCATGATCGATAACTTTTGCTCATTGATTGGTAAGCTTGATCAACCATCTGTTATATTGGTCGATCACCTATGAATCGATCATCTAAGATTGACCACCTGCTATTTATGATCGATCATATTTTGAATATTGAATTCCCAACAATTCATAATTGATCATCCTTTTGACATGATCCATTATATAACTCGATTGATCGATCATATCTTATAAAGCGTTCACCGATTTGTTACTATAAAAACCTCAGAAGGAGTCTCGTCCTCGAGACTCGAGTCAAGGTCATTATGTGTCGTGTTTGTATTTCATCTGGTCATACAAGCCTCAAAGTTTTGAACCCATAAAAACCTCAAAGGGAAAACAAGCCATATCTTTCAATATGTATATAATTACAAAGGCTTGTTTTGATTATTACATTAGAAAAGCTGTGGGTATCTCGCCCACATGTTTGCTTTAGTCTCCCACGTCGCATCTTCGGTGTCGTGTCGGTGCCACAACACCTTGACTAATGGAATCTCCTTGCTGGAAACTTCTTCACAACATTGTCTGGTATCTGCATTGGCCTCTCCTCGTATGTCAAGTCAGGCTCCACGTCCATATTCTCGTAGCTAATGACGTGCCGAGGGTCATGCACGTACTTCCTCAGGTTGGATATGTGAAATACTTCATGAATGGTTGATAGGTGTGGAGGAAGGGCTAATCGGCGGGCCACCTTCCCCACTCTAGCAAGGATCTGGAATGGTCCAACATATCGTGGTGTCAGCTTGCCACGAACACCAAATCTCTGTATTTCCTTCATGGGAGATAGTCGTAGAAACACCCAATATCCTATCTGTATTTACAGGAATTTCATCAGTATAAGAGATTAAGTTGAATATGTTTATTTCACAATTTAATGGATCAAGAGAATGTGATTGGATTACTAGAAACTCCAAGTCTCTTCTCCGACGAACTGCATAGTTCTTCTGACGACTTTGTGCCGTCAGAAGCTTCCACCTCACTAGATCAACAGTCATCGCAGTCTCCTACAGGAGATCCACAGAATAAAGAGCATGATCACCTACCTCACGCTAACTAAGAGGTGTGAGGCATCTTCACCCGTATAGAGCTTCGAATGGTGCCATGCCGATATTGGAATGATAGTTGTTGTTGTACGTGAATTCAAACAAAGGCAGATGGTCCTTCCAGGACCCTTTCCACTCCAAATTGCATGCACGAAGTAAATCCTCAAGCATCTGAATAGTACGCTCACTCTGTCCGTCGTACTGCGGATGATATGCAGAACTCATCTTCAGCTATGTCTGTAGTGCTAACATGAACTGATGCCAATAGTGCGATGTAAATCACGAGTCCCTGTCAGGCACCACCTCATGTGGTATACCATGAAGCCTGATAATGTTCTGCATATATAGCCTGACCAATCTGGATGGAGTGTAACTCATGCTGACAGGTATGAAATGGGCTGACTTGGTCAACCTGTCAATAATAACCCAAATAGAATCATGTCCACATGGTGTCTTCAGCAATCCTGTGACAAAATCCATAGAAATACTTTCACACTTCCACTCGAGAATAAGAGACTGCAGTACTCCTGGTGGTCTCCTGTATTCTGCCTTGACCATCTGACAGGTCATGCATCTGCTAATATGCTGAGCCACATCGCGCTTCATTCCGTCTCACCAGAAATGTTTATGCAAATCACGATACATCTTCGTGCTGCCAGGATGGATAGACAACTATGAATTGTGTTCCTCATCAAGAATGTCGCTGCGTAACTGCTCATCATTGGGCAGAACAACCCGATCGGCCTTCCAAAAAATGGACTATATCACAACAAAGTCGTCAATCTCGCCCTTGACGGCACACATGCATCTGTCTCAGATCCAAGTATCCGACTTCTGACCTTCTAGTATACGATCCCACAAACTGTTGAATCGTGGAGGCACGACTGTGGGTATGGATGCACTCTCCTGAGGATGTCAATCGGTCAAATCTGCAAGCATATCCCATGTGTATAGCCAGTTCATCGTACCCTCTGTATGAGCTCTCCTATTAAGCGCATCTGCTACCACGTTTCCCTTACCAAGGTGGTAAGAGATCGTGCAGTCATAATCCTTTAGTAGCTCGAGCCACATGCGTTGTCTCATGTTCAACTTCTTCTGATCAAATATATATTTCAAGCTCTTGTGATCAGTGAAAATCTCGAAATTCAACCTATATTGTGACACCCATGGATCCGTGCACTCGTTTACGCTGCATTCGCAATACTACATTCATTAAATATCGTACTAGGTATATGGAATTATGTAGAAATTTTTCGCACTACTGTTGCATATGACATTGAATTCCACATTAACAACCATAGATCAATAGGAAGATGTGCCACAACATTTTATTTCATTCATTTTCATAATATATATACATGTACAAGAGAGGTCAACAGTTCATACATGTATCCCAAAATATATATACAAAAGAGAAAGAAACATCTACAAAATGAGCTTGAACAAAAATAGTGACAAAAGAAACTGTACTGTATAGAATATGCATGATCTCCAGAAGTCATCAAACTGCTACTGTGTTGCAGGCTCCTTGCCTGCCAAAACATGTAAGGTAGAAGGGGATGTCACAAATGTGTGTACAACCAGCAGTTTAACAAAAATAGCAAGTAATTACTATGTGCAAAAGAAAACAAGTAGATAGGCATGTATGAAGAAAAATCTGCCACTACCTGCGTAGAAAAAGGTTTTCAAATTTATCCTACAAGCCTTACCTCCTTATTACTAAATATCCCAAAATTTACATTTATCATATTTTCCATATAAATTGAGATCAATAAATATATATATTGTTTTCTTGTCATTGAGATCAGGTTATGGGTTTTAATATGGAGTTAGTAAGGTGATAATTTATTTTACTCTTAATTTATTTATTTTTGAAAGCATGCTCTTAATTTATTTATTATGGAAACGATAATATATTAATCAGATTTTCAATTCTATCTATCCTTTCAAGTCCAGTGGATAGTTTGTAGTCTTGGTCTATATATAACCTCACACTATGACTCTAAGGCGTGAATAATGCCTTAGGGTTGGGGTGACTCCGTAGGCATGTGGTGTTGTATAATGCATCCTAACTTAGTTCCCAACACGTCCACTAGCTTATAGGGATTTCGGATTTATTTTAATTATAGCCATTTCCAACCAACTCAAGTTATCATTGATTTCATCTCTTAATCTATATTCAATATAACCCGATCAACTTGATTGAAACTCCACCAATCCTCAATTGTAACTGACTCAGATGTAACCCTAGATGATTTAGATATAGACATGGATGATTCAGATGTAGCATCGCCAAGCCTGTTGGCGAAAAGTAACCAAAACTCAAGCGGTGAGCTAGTCTCCTAAGAGGCTCTTCCATCTCACCCTCTAATTGGAATGCGGTCCAATAGAGGGAAAGGTCTACACTTCAAAACTACGCCCCAGAGACAGATGAGAGAGACTCTCTGGAAAAATCACTCTGGACGGGCCCAACCGGTATCGGACAAACGAGCTCGTACGAAAAATTGAAAATCGAGGATCCCCTGCATGGGTATCCTAAAACAGAGGGTCTGCAGAGTCGGTCCAAAGTCTGGATCCCAACGAGACGTAGAGCACTGCGAGCTCGCGTAAAAACTGTGAAAAGGATTGGGATCCTAGACCCGCACACTTGACGGCCGCTGCCCTAACTGGGCTTCCTATCTCCTGCCCAGTTGATGGTCACCACGCCCTCGCACGATCAGGTGTAAGGTTCACCATGACCGGCACTATAAGTTATAAGTCCTTTCTATGGTTGTTTTTAAATCTGTCTTTTGATCAATGATCTTATTGGTATTACCAATTTATGACCTTGGGAATGCATTTGATTATATATCACATTTATATCTAAATGAGAACACTAATAACTATAACAACGTGATTTATAATTTCAACTACTTACACCTTTCTTCTACTTTATTCTGTATTATTGAGATTGACATCTTATTCCAAGTGCATTGATCTTAAGGTAACAAGAGGTTTTACATCAACTATTATATTCACCCCTCGTTTGGAACAATTATTATATATTCCCGAGATTATAGTCAGTTATTTGTTGGCTCTAATGAGACATAGAAATAATCACAACCTCCTAATTGGCATCTAATTTTAAAAAAAATCTTAATCATGATATTGATTCAATGAGTATGCATGACATAACCATGGAAACCATTCCATGAGATGAGAGATCCCAATATCCTCTAATTTGTGACAATGCTCAAGCACACTGGTGTATTCCTCTTGAGGAATGCACCTTCTCCGGATACAATCCACGCCCTCATGAAATAGGTTCGGATCCTCCCACTGGTATAAACGAATCTTTGACAGAAATCTGTCTGCCTTAAGCTTGGGCCAATCTTGTGGAACTTTCTTGGAGACAAATATTTCACAGTAATCATCGTACCACATGAGTGAGGCAACGGACAAGATAGCCTTATCTGGAAAGCTCTCTGTTACAGGAAGTAGTAGCTGCTCAGGGGACTCTGCATTTGAAATTTACACTGCGATCGATTTTTGATCGATTTCGCCCGAATGACTTTTGATTCACGATCAATTGATCGTTTTAAGTTATTTAATACTATCCAACAACTTTATTGGGTTAAGCGGACCCTAATCGGGTCGGGTTCGGGTTTATGCGGATCCAAATGTTATAAATATAAAAATTTCAAAGGGAGTCTCGTCCTCGAGACTCGAGTCAAGGTTCTTTGGTGTTTTGTTTGAATTTCATATGGCTATAGAAACCTCAAAGGGTTTGGAACCCATATAAACCTCAAAGTAAGAACAAGTACAATATATATATATATATATCATTACATGAGCTTGTTTACATTTTTATATCTGAGAAGAGCTGCGGGTATCGAGCCCGCATGTCGGTTTCAGTTTCCCACGTCGACTCTTTGACGCCGTGTCGGTGCCACAACACCTTGATCAATGGAATCTCCTTGCTGCGAAGCTTCTTCACAGCACTGTCAACTATCTGCACTAGCCTCTCCTTGTATGTCAAATCGGTCTCCACCTTAAGATTCTCGTAGCTGATGACGTGACGAGGATCGTGCACATACTTCCTCAAGTTGGATACATGAAATACGTCGTGAATAGCAAAAAGATGTGGAAGAAGGGCTACTCGGTAGGCCGCCTTTCCCACTATAGCAAAAAGATGTGGAAGATGTGGTCTTCTCTGATTGCTTTCTTCCGTTGTTCTCTTTGGTATTGGTTCCTGATATCTTTGCGGCAGAAACCCGGATTGGTGATTCGTACTTCCCGACCTTTTGATCAGATTTGTCTGATCAAAGAGTGATGGAATTTATGTTGTTGATGAATTTTCTGGCTGGGGGTATGAATGCCCCTCGTCTGGACACAATCATTGGGCTCGGTGTGATGGCAGGGTTTGGTTAAGAAAGCTTGCAAGGCTCTTTACAGGGTGTTGGTCTTTGGTCCCGTATTAATTACATGTTGTTACCTCACTCTTGCAAGCATTAAACTTCTAAGTTATCAAAGAGCAGTTTCCTGAGGGTTTTCAGCAGATGCATGCATAAATTATTGCCAGCTGAAGCATTAAGATCAATTACAATCCTGAATATTTGGACTCCTCTCCGTTATTGGACTTGACACCGTTGTTCACCATTATTGGCTTTTGTTTCCAAATTTGCTACAAACTTCTGAAATTTTCCTCCTTCCTACCTTAGTTGATGAGCCAGCAATACCGTCACCACACGAGGCACTGACACACTGTAGATGCTATAGAGACCGTGAGCAAGATTTGCAAAGCTGGAGCTTATAATCTGAGCTGTATCTCTGGTGGATCCCCCAAATAAGGCAATTTAGGCAAGATCACCACAACTAAGGTAAGATCCCTCCTTCCACCATTATATAGATTACAATGCATATGCTCTCGATCTTCGTCAGCCATTGCCCCAGGCTCCTTTCAAAATCACAAGTGCAACAAAATCCCGTGATTCCTCGTGGGTGCAAGCCCCAAATACGGTTCCAGGGTGCCTAGTTTTTGCCCTCTGTTGACGTTGGATCCTACTACTTTCCAGTCTCCTGCTAGATATGGAGGTGGAGGCTGTTGTAACTATTAGTGCATATGTTAGTCCAAGTGATCCTAAAGTCAAGGGAGCTCCTCTCAAGCGTAGATTACCAAATTACTATTTGACATCCTAACGTTCTTCCGGAGGACAAGATCCCCATAGCAATCATGCACTTAAAGACAGCCTACCAATAAAAGGCGATTTAAGGGCATTCTTTAGTTATTCAGCGAAGATGTTGGCTGAATGAGATATAATGCATATGACAGCATTCCGTGTCTTATTATGATGAATCTTGGAAGTATCTGGACAAGGACTCTTATTTTTGTGATTATTTTAAAGAGATTTTTACCGTTGTGCCTTCCGAGTTTTTTCAGTAACACTAACATCCCTAACTTTTTTGCAATCACACTTAGTGCCCTGTATTCTTACAAAATGCACAATAACGCCCTTTGGATAGTGTAAGATATGGGTATCATTGTAAAAATGGATGGGCACTACTAGGAACTTTGTAAGAATAGAGGGGCACACATGTAATTGCAAGGAAATTAGGGGCATACGTGTCTTGAAAAAAATGAAAGGGTGTGTGTAAAAATCCCTATTCTTATTGTATTTTTTCTCTGAATTTTCTTTAAGCATATTTAATGCTTACAAGTTTCGTGAAGTACCTGTATCATCTAGAAGTCCAAACAAGGAACATGATTGGAGTTGAACCAGGTTGCTCATTTGCTCTCTAAGAAGGCTCATATATTCAATGATTGCTCATGTAGATTGCTTATTCTCTAATAGAGGAACAAGAAGGAAAGAAACGTATCCCTGATGATTACATTTCCTTTGTCAGTCTTCTTGCAGATCCAAGATATTGTGGTAAGATTGCTGATGGTCTGTTAGTTATTTCTTATCAACATGCTGCTAATGGCATACTGGAAATTGTGTCATACCGTTGATGTCAATAAAAATACACCAATGAGATTCTTAACTGTCCTCTCTTCTCTTCACTTTAAGAAAGACCTTTGTTTTATTTGTTTTTAAGGATCTGCTTTGACCATCATTCTAGGGTTGCTAGAATAGCCTGATGTCAAAGTAGTTTAAATGGAACGAGCATTGCGATTTCATTCTGTAGAAGTGCATCATCAATACTTTTCCTCTTTAAGTGGAGTTGGTTGGATGGATTCATTACCTTTAACCAGATCTAATTTAAGCTGTATCGATGCTTAGATCTAAAAATTCGGTATTTTTTATATTAGTCTCATTCCTACGTTTTTTTTGAGCCAATCATTCCTACATTTCTTTTGTATTTCTTGTTATTCTTCCAAATCTTTTCTTTAGTTTCATCCCCACATTTCACACCTTTGAATTGGAATAGTGAATACCCTTTTTCAAACATGTTCAAATATCTTATGTCAGTGCCATGTCTATCTTTTATTTAACGTTCTCCTTGAGAATTTGATCATTTTATACATCTTCCAGAGCATCTTTATCTCGATGACAATATTTCTCTTCACACATTTATAGTTAACTACCTAGTACTTAAGTGATAGGTAGCATTGTAAGTCTCCCTTCTACTATATAATATTTACCTGTTGTCTTCATAACCATTTTCTTCTCTTTTCATAGAGAACATTAAATCTCCTCTCTACTTCAACCTCCTTGAATTCATTTATAAGTACATATCCTTCAATTTCTCCAATTTATTGAAAGGCTGGACTCACGTTCTTGAGCATATTTCTTCAGAATGCAATATCTTGCAACCATTACCTTTCTTTCTCTAACTCCTTGCTCTTGCATTCCATACACTTTCTCAGAAATCATTGTAATCTAGAAACTTTAATTCTCAAGCTTCATATAGACTATATCTTTTATCCCATGCAATAATGTCATATATGCATGGAAACATCTCCATGAATGTTCTTTGTTAATTCACTCCTAGTTAGGCAGAAAAAGGATACGGCTAATCCCTGGTGCAAATACATACCAACATCCATATGATCTTTCATAATAGTTAGTGTCCTTGCAGAAGCTACCTATTTGTCATATAACCGTTAAAACCTACGAGTTACGGCATGACTTCTCTTGGTATAATATTATGGCTTTCTTCAAATCAATGAAGGCCAACTAAATATCATTTTTATTGTTTTACTAAATTTTACATAAAATACGTTAAGGTGAATGACATGACTTATAGACCCACATGATATGAACTGGTTTCCATGGTTTAAAATTGCAGCATATGATCTTGTTTCTATAGGTCATGTCATAGCGACTATGCATGGAGGAGTATGCATTTTTATGCAGTTTCATGTTTGATTTATTATCAATACTTTATTTTTAAATACAATAGATTTTCAAGATTCAAAGATAAAATTCAGGGTGCATGTTTTATTGTAAATTTTCAAGGGTCTGCGATATGTGGATTCGTTCAAACAAGTCATTTTATAGCAATTGAGTGGTATGGGGCGGAGTGAGGGGAATATCCATGTTTGTAAGATTTTGCATTTCTATTTAAAATAAATAGGCAAATTATTATTAAAGTTCCACTTGTTTAAAATATTAGCAATTTCCATGATTTAATAGTAAAAATCTGGGTAAACATATTATAAATTTTGCTACTTAATCTTGTAAATATGGTTTTTATATAAGCATTTATCTCCTGAATATATTTTTTTAAACAAGTAATAAAAATAAATGATTTTTTATATAGTTTAATGTTATAGACTAAATTATATCAATTTATCCGATGTTTACAACCTAATATGCGGTTTTGCAAATCAAATATGCGTCATATAAACTGCATAATGCACTGCACAGTGTAAGGTAAACTTGTATTTTTTTCTTTTCTTTTTTTAATGGAAAAAAATGGACCAGACACCACATATTGTTTCTCCCCTTTTCGGCCTACAAATATTATGCACCGAATTGAGAATGCGGGTCGATCCACCTATAGCAGAGGCACATATGGCCGTAATATGCAGTTCATGCAGTTGTAACCTCAATAGCAAAACCATTTAGACCATCACCGAGATGGAAATATAAAAACTTTATATATTTACATTTTTCAATTGAAAAATAACTACAAAGATAAAACTTAAAGTGTGCTCCATTTGGGGTGCGATTGTACCCCTGCCTCCACCCCCCCCCCCCCCCAAAAAAAAGATCATTTAAACTAAACATAGAGGAGGTTGCTAGATCTAAGCTTCCGAGAGAGCTTTGACATGCACGAGCATATTGGTCCAGTCCCCTGCAGTGATAACAACCCCGACCAAATGGGTTCCCCTTCGAAGGCCGACTACTAGAAACCGCTCCTGGACACACCGCCTGAATCTCCCCGACCGGCCGCGCGGCCCGCGCCCTCTCGTTTGGGGAGCGACCCAACCCCCGTCGCTCTCATCGCCCATCACCCCCAAGTCCCGTTCACCCATATCAATGCAAAGAGCTGGTCAAATGCTTCCGATGTCGGGGATTTGCTCACACAAGTCGATCTTGCCCGGTTGGGTCGAGGGAGGTTTCACTGCTGATTGGGGAAGGGGGTGGCGCGGAGACGCTCTTCCTCGCGTCGTCAGACATGGGCTTGATCTCCAAGGAGCAGTTTAAGGGAGATATAACACAGTTGACGCCACGACGGGTGCTCGCGAGGGGCCTCACCCGTTGCGAGGCCAACGCGTTGCTTCTTGCTTCACGGGTGGATCTTCGTTGCTGCAGTGGCGCCGGCCTTGGGCAGGCGATGAGGCGGTTCGGCCAGGCCTAGTGAAGCGAGTCATGGTCAGGGGTCTCCTGATCGTTGCGCGCAACGTACAGGCTTGTAAGGTTTTGTTGCGTGGCATCGCTGAGGTGCTGTGCTTCGAGAGCGCGACACTTTGCCCGGTAAATCGCTGGACCCTATTCTGGTGGTCAGGAATCTCAGCCCGAAGAAGTTGGGATGGTGGGAAGTCCCGTCAGCAGGAGGTT
Organism: Ottelia alismoides; assembly: GCA_037367405.1. Lineage (NCBI taxonomy): Eukaryota > Viridiplantae > Streptophyta > Magnoliopsida > Alismatales > Hydrocharitaceae > Ottelia > Ottelia alismoides. The sequence continues at coordinate 734,107 of JAZKJV010000235.1, forward strand.
ATTTGTTTCTGGAGCTGGTTGATGCAGGGCAAAGGCCACATTCTTCCGCTTTCGAGGGAGGCACGGGAGGCCGAAGGGCGACGGTCCAGCCGGAGAAGTCCATCGGTGCGCCCAAAGGCACAAGTATGCAACCTGCGAAGGCATGGATGCTAGAATCCAATAACTCGCCTCGGGCTCCGCCGAAGATCTGTTTCGGCGTGATATCCGCCTCACAAATTCTGAGGGTCGCGGTCCATGTGCGCCGGATCCCTGCTGGTTGGGTCGATTCGATTTCCAAAGGTTGCGTGCAGATGCGGAGTGGGATCCCTATCCTTTCCGGCACCAAGGAATATGAGAGGTCATGGTTGGGGCCCAGGTGTGACTCGAATGCCTTATCGGATATGAGACCTTTCTGGATCATGTCTCTAGTGTAATGACAATCCACCTCTATATGCTTGGTCCGTTCATGAAAACAGGATTATTGGCAATAAATAGAGCGGTTAAGCTGCATAGGAAGAGAAACCTCAATAGTAAGGTCAGTCAACACAGATCTAACCCACATCATCTTTGCACATCCCTGAGCCATGGCCATGTACTCAGATTCTGCACTTGATCTAGCCACCGCTGTATGTTTCTTGCTTCTCCATGAAACAAGAGAGTTCCCAACAAAAATAGCAAAGCTAGAAGTAGACTTCCTGACTCTGGGGCAACCTGCATAATCTGCATCTGCAAAAGCTATCACCTCAAGAGATGTATCCCTACTGAATATAAGACCAGGACCGGGTGAAGTCTTCAAATATCTCAAGATCATATGGACGGCATCCATATGCACCTTCCTGGGTTGCTCCATGAACTGGCTAACGTTGCTCATTGCAAAAGCTTTATCCGGCCTAGTGATGGTGGCATATAAGAGCTTCCCAACAAGCTCTCTATATCTTCTCCTGTCTACCTCCTCAGTGTCATCATCATACAATCTCATACTCGGATCCATAGGAGTAGTAACAGGCTTGCACCCTGTCATACATGTCTTAGAAAGAAGATCCGTCATAAACTTCCTCTGAGGCATCACAGGACCATGCTGATTCCTGGCGAACTCTAATCCAAGGAAGTATCGAAGAATGCCAAGGTCCTTAGTCACAAACTGCTGACCTAGGAATTCCTTGACCGCCTGAATACCTTGCTCATCATCCACTGTGACAACAATATCATCAACATACACAAGTATAGCAACAATAACTCTCTGCGCCTTCTGAACAAAAAGTGAGTGGTCTGCAGTAGACCGTACAAACCCCTGTTGCTCTATCACCTCCAATAGCTTTTGGTACCAAGCTCTCAGACTCTGCTTCAGGCCATAAATCGCTATATGGAGCCTGCACACCTTCTGTAACTCCCCCTCAGTAGCAATCCTTGGTGGCTACTGCATATATACCTCTTCTTGTAGGTCCCCGTATAGCAATGCATTCTTCACATCAAGCTGGTAAAAAGGCCAGTCCCGTGAATTTGCAATAGATAGAAGAATGCGAAGGGTCGAGTGTCTGACCACTGGAGAGAAGGTATCCTGATAGTCCACCCCATAGGTTGGGGTGAACCCACATGCCATAAGTCTTGCCTTGTATCGATCCACACTGCCATCTACCCTTTGCTTAACCATAAATATCCATTCGCAGTCCACAACCGAGGCAAATGGCGGAGCTGTTACAATACTCCAGGTACCACGCGACTGCAAAGTTATCATCTCCTCTTCCATCGCAAGTCGCCACCTACTGTCCTTCATTGCCTTCTAAAATGTTCGTGGGATAGTAACAATAGAGAGTCCCGCAACAAACTTCTTGTATTCCTCTGACAGATGATCCAAAGAAACATGTGTAGCAAGAACATATGTTGCACATCGACGACGAGGTTTCTTTAACGCAATAGGTATCTCCAGGTCATCAGCCTCTCTGTTCTCTGGAATCAACTCATCCTGTGTATCATTCAAAACTCCAGTGCCATCAGTAGAAACAATGTGCTCATTACATACATGAGGCGTGTTGGATGATGTGGGCGGTGCATGAATAAAGGAGCGAGTAGAAGACATGCGAGTGTAAACATGTGGTAAGAACTTGGATTGGGTAGATTGAGGTGGAGGTGGTGGAGGTGGGGAAGATTGAGGTGTGCAACATGGGGAGCATATGTTGGAGAAGACGGAGGTAGAGGAACAACAACATCCTCACCAGCTGTAGCTTTAGACAACCTGTCACCTGTAGGAGAAAAATACATAATAGACTAAAAAAATGTGACATCAGCACTCACATAATATTTTCACCCTACAGTATCAAAACACCTATACCCCTTTTGGGTACGAGAATAACCAACAAAAACACATTTGATAGCTCTAGGTGAGAGCTTGTCACGGTCAGGAGTGAAATTGTGGACAAAAGCCACATATCCAAAGACTCTGAGAGTGAGGGAGAAAAGGTTCTTCTCAGGAAATGCAATCAAGAAGGGAACCTTTTCTCCAAGCATAGTGGACGACATGCGATTCACCAAGTAGCAAGCAGTGAGAATAACATCACCCCAGAAAGAATGTGGGGTACGACTCTAAATCAAAAGTGTCCGTGTGACATCAAGAAGGTGACGGTGCTAGCATTCAGCCACACCATTCTGCTGTGAAGTATATGCACAAGAGGTCTGATGAACAATACCATGAGATCTGAAAAATTCAGATAAATGTAAAGTGGTAAACTCCAATGCATTATCGGTACGAATGAATTTCACATTTCCAGAAAAGATGTTCTTGACATCAATAAGAAAAGATTTAATGATAGCACCTGCTTCAGAATTATGGTTTGACAAGAAAACACAAGATAATCTAGAATAGTCATCTACAACAACCATATAAAAGCGATGTCCCGGATGATCAGGAACGCGACTCGGATTCCAAATATCAAAATGAAACAACTCAAAAGTTTGACTACTGTGATGACTCTGACGACTTGGAAAAGAGGAGCGATGGTACTTCCCAAGCTGACATGCTTCACAGTCCAAGGTAATTTGAGTAGATATCTGCGGTAGAACATGACACATCTTTTGAAGATGAAGGTGTCCAAAGTGAAGATGCCACATGAACGGAGAAACATATCCTGAAGGAATAGTAGAGATCCCAGCACAAGGTGGTATGGCAAGCTTATATAAACCTCTCTGCTCATGACCGGTTCCATTCACCCTGCCCGTTCGTATGCCTTGAAACACAAGAGAAGGGGGATCAGATATGGCACGACAGTGTAAATCCTTAGTAATTTGGCTAATTGACAAAAGATTCATCTGAAAGTCAGGAGCATATAAAACATTCTGCGGATGTATTGATGGAGTTGGAACAATCTCCCCTTGACCAATAATGGGAAGACGTACTCCATTAGCAATCACCACGGATCGACCAGGTGGGATAAACATGTAAGAAGTGAATTGTGCTCGATCTCCACACATATGGTGCGATGCGCCCGAATCCATAATCCAGACAGTCAAATCTGAACTGCTACAACTGGTGAGTGCATAAGTAATACCTGATGAGCTAGATGTAGCTTGAGCAGTAGCTGCGGCATCTGAAGAACTTGCGGCTGGAATAGTAGGAGTGGACATCATCTCAAGAAGTCGAGAAACAATATTATCCAGGCATGTATCCTATGTAGGAGCAGAAGTACAATCAGTCTGCTCGGCAACCCTCGCAGGCGCAAGATAACCATGCTTCTGAAAGCATGTCTCCTCTGAATGACCAAGACAATGACAATGAGAACATGGGCCACACTGACATCCTCCTCCACGACCTCGAGGTCCACGCCCTCAAAATTGGGAGGTCCCTCCCCTGCCACGAGATACTGCCATAGTTGTGGGATATTGGGTTGCAGTAGTATGTGTAATAGTAATTCTGCTCAATTGCTTGTACGCCTCTTCCATCGATGGTATCATATCACCAGTCAGTAGTTGAGTACACGATGCATCATACTCAGGATCAAGTGATGAAAGAAAAATCCTGCCTTAGTGGCATTCTGATATTGTTGCTGCTGCTCAGTACTGGTAGTGGTAGGCATGAAGCTATGCAGTCGTTCAACCATGCCTCTAAGATGAGAGAAGTGCTGGTGAAGTGGCCGACCATTCTGTTTGGTCGAGAAAATATCAAACTGCAACTGAATAATATTGCGCTCATTCTTTGCGTGCCCATATGTAGCGACTAAGATATCACACATAGCTTTTATTGTGGGTTGGTTGACTATATCATTGGCAATCTCCGTGGTGAGCATCCAGAGAGCCAAATGCGAGCATAGGCATCATCTTGCTTCCACGAAGCATTCATGCCCGTCTTGTACGTCGGTTCTGCTCCTGTCAGAATGTGCTCCTTATTATGGCACTACGTAAGAGTATGAAACTGCATGGACCATAACTCGTAGTTGGTCCCATCCGTCTTGACGATGGGAGTCGGACTCTTGAAGACACCGGAAGAAGGAAAAACATCACTCTTGTTTTCTGACATCATATCGACAACAGAGGAGTAGATCTATCTGAGCGTGTCTACACGATCATAAAGAGGAGTGGTTGTATTTGTAGACTCATACAACCATCCTCATTGATTCGTAGAGAGGTCTAGTGTTGTAAGATGTGATTTGTGTGATAGAAATCACACCTTTTGACAAAAATCAGACCATCTGGCTGCTGAAAAGGGTCACACAGAAGGTGAGGGAACAACCAGCCGCGACACGCAGAGCCCCTGTGCAGGTTGTCGGTGCCCCTGGTTGGCCCGCGGTGACGTAGAGCCCCTATGCAGGAGGAACTAGGGCTGGTGGTGCCCCTGAGTGTGGCCTGACGACACACCCAGGTGGGCTGGCGCCTCCCCTGCTTGGGCTGGCGGCGCCCCTGTGCGCATGGAAGGCATGCAATGCCGGGATGAAGAGGCGGCGAGAGCCCCTGGGAGCGGTGGGAGCCCCTGGGCCGCTAGAGGCAGCAGGATTCCTGAATCATCGGTGGGAGGGAGAGGGGGGTGACGTGTAGGGTTAGGGTTTTAGGTTGAGATATGGGAACCCTGGTCTAGGACCGTTGCTCCGATATCATGTTAGGAGAAAAATGAAGCATATAATACAACAAATATAGTTTAGCGTAACCTAAGTCAATTGGCAAGACTTGGACGAATGGTTGTGTGGAAGCAAGACAACACATGGGTGTGTATTCGATCCTTTGGTGCTCTTATCATAGAGATAACCAACGATATTATGAATCAATCTACTATCAAAGCAATGTGGGAAATTCTTATTGCCACACATTCTCAGGATAAGAATGAGATGAAAATTCTTCAACTACAGTATGATATCTTCACAATGAGTAAGTTATAAGATGCGAGGTTTGAGATGTTGAGCCGTCAATAAGAGGGCGACGAAGGCCGAAGAAGTGTTGGAAGGAGACTGTCCAAAGGGATTTTAGTTATTTGGATCTATATTCGAAAATGACCCAAAATGGATCTGGATGGAGGCAAAGAATCCATGTAACCGACCTTATTTATGTGGGAGAAGGCTTTGTTGTTGTTGTGGTTTGGGTATTCATGATGAAGCACAAGAGCAAGATATTCAAGAATTTCAGCGAGTATAATATCTTAGTGGAGAATCAAACTTCCAAAAAGGTCAAGCATTTGCGTATTGATAATAGATTGTAGTTTTGTTCGATAGAATTCAACGAGTTTTTCAAGGAGGGTGTTAGGAGATAAAATACTGTCAGGAATATGCCACAATAAAAAGGAGCTACAGAATGAATGAACATGATGCATTTGGAGAGAGCAAGTGCACGCTCTCAATGATGGTCTTGATAGAGCATTCTGCACTACAACTTTGAATACTTCTTGTTAATTGGTTGTGGAGAAAGAATGAAATGACTTTTCTTATTTAGTGGATCACAGGATTCTTTTATAGTGTAAATCCTTAGAGGAGCGAAAGAGAAAAAATACACAGATACCTAGAAGGGGGTTACATGAACAAAATCTATATACCTATTTAAAGTTGGATTTTTTACCCAGCAGTTGACACATAGTTTCCTCAGAGTCTTTTCCCTTTCTCCGTTTTAGCATCTTCCTGTGTCTCCATGTTTGGCTTCCGCATTAAGTCTTTAACCCGCCACCTCTATCTCTCTCTCTCTCTCCAGGCACACGATCTCTCTCATCCCTCCCTCTCTCTGTTTCCATAAATAGAATATGCAAATTGTGGAGTTTTTTGCGATGATATCCATGCCATTCATTGATAATACATAAGCTCACTTATAGTTTATGCTTATTTACAATTATACTCGTATTCACTATATTAATAAATAACTATAAATTCTATATTAAATAAAATCCATTAATAAACAATAAAAACAAAAATTAAGCTCAATTTCTTTTTACGTAAATAAAAAACGAAAATTACATATTAACATTTAAAATCCATAAAAAAATCAAATAAATCCATAAAAAATTCCATATAAACAACAAATCTTTATTTAGTAATTCCTAAATATATATACATATATTACCTTTTTAATTTATCGGTGGTTGCATATTACGATATATGTAAATTGCTTAGTGTTAGAACCATCAATTAATAGTTGTTTTATGTAAAGTTGCTTTTTTTGGTCTTGATTAAATTTTCCAAAGTTGTTTTATTCACTTATCTTTTTTGTTTAAAAGTCTTAGTTTATTATTTTAATCTTTTGATGATTTATTATTTAGGAAAAAGTATTGTTAAGATTTTTTAATATCCACTTTATATTAGTCATTTGATATTTTAATTCATGTTTTACGTACTAATTAATTATTTAGATTTTTTAATGTTTGTTTAGTGATTTTATACTGATGCACAAATATTTGAAAAATGTATATTAGATTTCTCTCTCTACAACAACTATTTTTGGAAACATAGAATGTAAATATTCAAAAAAAACTCTTCCTACCCTTCATCTATAATGTGAATTAATGTATATTTTGACAAGTACTTTGTAGATACGTTGTAACAACAATAATAATTAATTGATAAGGTTAAATAATATTAGATATTTAATCAATTAATGTGTTTTTTGATATTTAAAACACTGTCACTATATATATAAAGAGAGAGAGAGGAAAAAATGAGGCTGCCCCCGCCCCATTTTTTCATGTTTTTTCTATTTTTTTGCAAAATATCACCATATATATATATTCATCTATATATCCCTCCTATATGTCATTCGAATTTCGTCAGAAATAGAAACTCTTATGCCCTCCATCTCGAACAGGTAATTTTAACGGTCTAAATATTGTTGTAATCGACCTGTTCTAGATGGAAGACAGGGAAGTCTCTATTTCTGACGAAATTCGAATGACAGAGGGGTATATAGATGAATACACATGGTGATATTTTTGAAATAAAATAAAAAAAACCGTCCGAAAATAAGGTAGGGGCATGGACAACCCCATTTAACCCATATATTATGTATGTATGCATGTATATATCTCCATGTTTATGTACGAAATATTACAATTAAAGCTGATAAGTTGAGGATGCGAGATCACGACCCTACGAGAGGAGCTCCCGATGGCCACAACGTTTCACCATTTAGGGGAGTAATTATTTATAAATTCCACCACCTTCTGATCACCGATCACTAATAACGTGCAATGTTCATGCGAATTTTAATAAACACGAGTTTACATGAATTTGAATGGATTATATTTTGACTTAATCGCATCCTATTCAATTTTAGTGAATTTTATTTTTCTTAACACAATCTATTAAACATTTGCACTGATGCCTATATATTTCTCTACAATTCAAAACATATTAATTTGTTGAAATATATATATTCACTTAACATAACATATTCTCTTGTTTACATCGCTTGACATTAATATTATAATTTGATTATTGTGTTAGATTGGAAGAAAAGAATATATGTTAAAATGGATTTTGTGTTTTTTATATTTTAATTCTAAGTTCATCTTTCTTATCATTCATAACTAATGTGTTGTCGTATGTTAAAACAACAATAAAAAACATGAGTAAAGCGACCGTATACGAAATAAGTACAATGGAATAAGAAAAAGAGTTATCAACTATAATATTTCATCTCTTTCACATTTTTTTAGATGTAATCCAAGGTATCACATACAAATATATTAAACGACACATGACATCTAAAAGAAAATCACACGTATATACAATGTATGAATGCCCATATATACTTTTGACAATGGTTCGATCCAATCCGTTATTTTATATATTTAAATTTCATAATATGATGTAATTGGTTAGAATGACAAATCAAATCATTCTAATATTTCATGTTAAAATCCTATACAAGAGTTCTATTGGTTAATAACCATAAAAAAATTGCATCTTCGTTTCTTTAGATGTGGGACTTTTAAAAAAATTGTTTATTAGATAACTTCCAATTAAATAAATGCCAGAAAATTATGTTTTATTTTTTTAAAAATATGTATAATTCAACATAGATCAACACCTTTGGGATGGTTCCTCTCTATTGCATTTGCAAATTTCACATGTTACCTTTGGATTTTGTTTCGTTTATCCAAACTGTGAAAGGAAAATTCAGAATTAAATTTCACGAAGCCTTAGAGCTCTCTTATATAGGAGAAAAGCTCTATGGGAAAATTATATATGATAAACATGGAAAATAAAAAATATAAATAATGGCCACACGACATAAGTATCTTAACACTCCCCCTCAAGCTAGAGCATATATGTCTATCATGCTTAGCTTGGAACAAAAACAATGAAAAAGGGCCCCTTGCTAGAGCTTTAGTGAACATGTATGCAATCTGATCTCCTTAAGTAACGGGAGTAGTAGAGATTAATCCCTTCTGGATCAAGTCACGAGTATAGTGACAATCTACCTCAATGTGTTTTGTTCTCTCATGAAGGTTGGATTATTAGCAATGAACAATGCTGCTTGATATCACATTTGAGGTGCATAGGAAGAGGAACCTCAACATCTAGGTCAGTTAGAACATATTTAACCCACATCATTTCTGTACTCCCTTGGGTCATATCCCTATATTCTGATTTAGCACTAGATCGAGCAACAACTATTTGTTTCTTACTTCGCCATGAGACCAGTGAGCTACCAACAAACACAATGAAGCCTGAGGTGGACTTCCTATCCTTGGGACACCCAACATAATCCGTATCTGCACATCTAGTAACTGTGAGGGATGTATCCCTTCTAAAAAGAAGGCCTGCTCCTGGAAAAGATTTCAGATATCTCAAAATCATGCACACTGCATCCACATGAACCTGTCTGGACTACTCCATAAATTGGTTGACTCTGCTTACAGCAAATGATATATCTGGCCTGGTAATAGTAATATAAAACAACTTTTCTACCATCTCTCTATAGCATCTCTTATCTACCTTTTCAGAGTCATCATCATAGAGCATGGCATTAGAATCCATTGGTGTAGTAGTAGGTCTTCATCCTGTCATACATGTATCAGATAAAAGATCAGTGACATACTTCCTTTTCATCATGACCATGCCATGTTGATTCCGTGCAAACTCCAAGCCAAGGAAGTAACATAGTGTACCAAGCGCCTTGGTCACAAATTGTTGTCCAATGAAATCCTTAGCTGCCTGAATGTCATGTTCATCACTACTAGTAACAATGATGCCATCAACATAAACCGGAACAACAACAATACCTCTTTGAGTTCTCTTAATAAAAAGAGAATGATATGTAGTGGATTGAAGAAACCCCTTCTGTTCAATCAACTCTAAGAGCTTCTGAAACCAAGCCCTCGGACTCTGCATAAGACCATATATGGCCTTATGAAGATGGCACACCATACTGGACTCCCCGTCAGCAACAAACCCTGGTGGTTGCTACATGTAAACTTCCTCCATCAGGTCCCCATACAAGAACACAATCTTTACACCTAATTGGAAAAGCGGCCAGTCACGTACCACATCAACAACAACAAGAATGTTAAGTGTAGAGTGATGTGCAACATGAGAAAATGTGTCCTGGTAGTCCACCCCATAGGTTTGGGTAAACCCTTGAGCAAGCAACCTGGCCTTATATCTTTCCACAGTGCCATCAGCTCGGTGTTTTACAGTAAGCACCCACTTGCTGTCAACCACATACACTATTGGCAGAGCCTGTACAACGATCCATGTACCACGAGATCGTAAGGCCGTCATTTCCTCCTCCATTGCTAGACACTAATGGCCACTCTGTAACACCTCCTGATAGGTTTGTGGTATCTCTACAGAAGACAGTCCCACAACAAACCTCTGAAAATCCGTGGAATGACGATCCAAAAAAACATGTGAATCCAGAGGATGCATAGTGCACGCTCGCTTCTGCCTCCGTAGAGCAATAAGTATGTCCAGATCCGCATCACTTGTAGAAGATATAGTATCCATAAAATCTTGTACCTCAGTCCGTACATGCAAATCATCAGTGCCATTAGAAGAGCTCAAATGTTCAGTACATACCTAGGGTGTGATGGATGATGGAGGAGCCGCATGAGCATGGGACCGTCGCTGGTAAACCTGCGGAAAGAAAATAGGAGACGGTGGAGGTGGTGGCGTAGGTGGTGGTGGTGGTGGTGATGTTGTCGCTGTAGGAGGTGGAGATGTTATGGGGGTCGGAGAAAGAAGCATATAGAACTCTTCTCCATCCTCTAATGGAGTAAGCCTGTCACCTGTGGGAGAGAAATACATAATGGACTCAAAAAAGGTGACATCAGCACTGACATAGTACCTTCGTCAAACAAGGTCAAAGCAACGATATCCCGTTTGGGTCTTAGAATACCCAACAAATACACATTCGACAGCTCTGGGAGAGAGCTTGTAAAGACCAGGAGACATTTGTTGAACCTAAGCTACTGAACCGAAAACACGAGGCCTAAGGGAAAAAAGATCCTTCTCGGGAAACGCAATCAAGAAAGGGATCTTCTCCCCCAACACCGAAGAGGGCATACAATTAACCAGATAACAAGCAGTTAGAACCACATCTCCTCAGTATGAATGAGGAGCCCGACTCTGAATCAAAAGAGTTCTGGTAACATCCAAAAGATGGCTATGTTTCCGTTCAACCACCCCATTCTATTGCGAAGCATATGCACAAGACGCCTGATGCACAATACCATGAGACCAAAGGAACTGAGAAAGCTGAGTAGTGCAAAATTCCAGTGCATTATCTGAACGTATAAAAAAATATTCCTTATTTCATTAATAAAGGACTGAATAACATGACCGGCATCGGACTTGTTTCTAAGAAGAAAGACCCAAGACAATCTCGAAAACTCATCGACTGTAATAGGATAAAACCTGTGTCCCTGAAGATCTGGGACATCTTATACTTTGGGTATATTATGAATCTCACAGTATGCAGGATGTACATGTATTAGGAATACCTGAGGGTGATGTGATCATAAACGATGTATAACCATGACGCTTCCATTCCGAGGGAGTGATGAAACAGGTCTGGATTTTAGTGACTCCTCTCATAGAGAAGTAATCTGATCTTAGTCCAAATGTTGGACATTGATATGACTGTGATTCAGATGTAACAAGAAGATCTGTTATGTGGTCTCAATATCCAAGTCACTATACGTGGAACAATACAATCGCCCTGTCCTTATCTCCAAGTATCTGCAGAGAAAGCGCATATCCTTGAAAGAGTTCATGGATAATTTTATTGTTGATATATGTATCCAAGCATTGAGAAAATGGATAATTAAATGTGATTTAATTATCATGAATAATATGAATATGATTCATATTATAATGAGAGTTATATGAGATAATTAAAAGTGATTTAATTATCAAAGCTGTGAATAATGTGAATGTGATTCATATTATTTGGGCACATGAGAATTGAGATCCAAGATGATTAAATGTGATTTAATTATCATGGATATGAATAATGTGGATAGCATTGTCCATATTATTCATGTATATTATAAATGTCATTTATAATATATTAGAGAGAGCATATTGTGATTTATACTTGTTGATTAATTGTTAATGTGAATTGGATTCACATTGAATGATTAATTTAAAATATAATTACATTTAGTTTTGAGTTGTGAATGAGATTCACATAATTTCAATGGCTTGATTGAAATTTTCTCACAAGATAATTGTGAATTATTTTTTGAGAAAAATATTTACAATAAGAGTTATTGTAAATTAAAGAGATAATCATGAAATAATAGAGAAAGACCAAGTCCACTCAAAAGAGAAGTGGACGGCCACTTATCTCTTGTGGGGATAAGTGGACGCCACCCTCTTCTTGAGGAGATAATGTTGGTCTTCTCATTATCTCATCTCTAGTCAAATGTGATTTAAATTGGGATTAATTATGTTGATTTATCAATATAAATTAATTCAAATTAAATCAATTGTTATTGTATTTTTACAACAACATCTTAGCCATTGAAAGAAATACAAATCAATCTCAACCATTTATTGTGTGTTATCCATGGATTGAGATCCATGGACTCCCAAAACCCTATATAAGAAGAGGCATCCCTAGCTCTTCGATGCACACGTTTACAACAACAATGAATGCTCTCTTCCTCTCTCTCTCTCTCTACACGGCATGTGCCTCTCTCCTTCTCTCTCTTATGGACGTCCACCATGGAGCCATTGAGAAACTCGCCTTCACTGCAGCATCATCGATATGTTGCTGGAGTATTTGCTCGTGGATCTTTGTCTCCTTCGGTATGCCTCGCTCGTCAAGAAGATGTCGGATCTCATGTGACGAGATCAGGAGATTCGCCGTTGGGATCATCAACATGGATTGCGAGAAGGACGCGTCTCATCAATGCGCTCGCAAGTGTCTCCTCTGTCGGATCGGACTTCAGACAGAAGGTCTCTTCACTTAGAGACTCGATCGCAACGACGCTTCAAGAGGTAAACCTTATACCTATTCTGATTTAGATGAAACGATCCGAGAAAGGTTCTTGTATCATGTGTTTTCATCACATTTAATTTTGTTTAAATTCCGCTGCCCGGAGCGACTAGTGCGACTAGTCGCTCCCAATCGCATTCGATGCGATCCACACGCTTCCGTGATGCGTTTAAGTATCTTCCCATATCCTTCAAGTATCAGAACCAGGTTAGAGGTTTTGGATGCGATCCATAAACCTAGGAAGACTTGAGTTCATAAGGATTGTGAAAATTTTATCGCATTTCAATTTTCGCAGCCCTGTTTTGTGATAAATTTCAGCCATGTTTATAATGTTTAAACACAGATTTTTAAATTGTGTAGTGTTTCCCATTAGTTAAGAAAACAGTAGGATTTGAGTTTGCGTGATTTGGAATCCGATAACTCAAGATATGATCATTTTAATGAACATATATATCCACTATTTCGGGGATGGCGAATGATGACGTAATTAAGGAGTTAATTAATATTTTAAAACGCCTGTAAATGCATGATAATCACATAGGTTCTGTTTTAAATCAAGTTAGCAAACTTTAAAAACTGATTTTGCTTAATTTGGATTTAAAATGAATGAGATATGCTAATTTTAGTAAGTGAGGGTCACTGCTGAAAATTGCAATCCTAATCATGAACCTTGTGATAGTCATTTAAGAAACTTGTAAAGTTAATGGTTAATTTCCTGAAATAATTATGGATAATATTTGGGAAATATTTGAATGATAATTGTTCCCTTAAATGGCATTTCCTCGACCAATAAATGATTAGATTTGATCTAGATCACCAAATTGGTTACTTGATACACTCTCAACAAACATGTTACTTGAATAGGTTTGGGAATCTGTCTAGCAAATTTCCTTATAATCAAAAGTATTTTGATTATTACTATATGGTATAATTTCGGTTGGAAAATCGATGAACATCTCAATAACACAATGATCTATTTTGCATTATCCTTTCCTGAGGTGGATATGATGTCTAGTCGGGGAGCGTTAGGGTAGCAGGTTGCACCGTGTGCGGTCTGTCTCACTCCCGTCGGTACTGACCATGACAGCGGGTAGGGACTCGATAACACTGGAGAAATCATGGTGTATTTTCTAATTATTAAAATATGAATTAATACGTACTTCGAGATAATACCATATATTCAAGTAATAATCAAGTTTGTTGATTGAATTGGATTGATAATTGATTTAATGTGATTAAATAAATTATATCCAATTAAAAATACTCTATTATGAATAGATGTGTATTTCCCTTTAAAGAATTAATTATATGAATATGATTCATGATATATAATTGAAATTTGAATAAGAGGTGAAGGATCACATAAGTGACATCCATGGTCTCCCGTTAAGGCGAAGGGTTCCATCGCCAGATATTGTATGTAGGAGATGCATGTCCAAAGTGACAGCTCCTGCATACAATCCATTTGGATCGGGCTCTTCGCTTCTCGAAAGAGTAAGGACATATGCGTAGTAACCACAATATCGGGTCCTCATATTATTGGGGTGATATTGCATTGCGTATAGCGAGTTGTATTCATGTTGACGGTTGGTTCAATTAATGATAGGTCAACATCATCTTAGGTGTGGTGGGCCCGGGTGTTAAAGACCGAATTGGGAGATGCAAGTTGGACTTGTAAGGCAGAATGTGTTCCCGCTTCTTTTTATCCGAGTTGCAGGTTCTCATATTATTGGGATGTGACAAAGATAAGAAAGGAGATCCCAGATCTTGCTTGAGATATAATGGTAAGTATATCTCTTATATTGAAAGTGATTAAGGGAATGAACTTTCAATGTAGACAAGGCAAGACAACTTTGATATAAAAATTCCTAAATAAAAGTAAAATGTGTGTGTGTGTGTGTATGCAAACTTCTTATTTCAGATAATCCTCATTAAACCCACTCAGTACTATACTCAATAATAACCAGTAAAATATCATGGATTGGATCCATGATCAAGGTATTGTACTTGCAGTTGGACACATATTGTATGTGGTTGCAATGTGCAAGTTTCCTCATAATAATGAGTAATGACAAATAGATAGACAATAAGACAACAACCTAGGGTTTGTATATCTCTATAGTCTTGATCTCTCATCGAATGTACTTTGGAAGTGACATGTTGATGATGCTCATAATTGTCAAACAATCCTTATAAAATCTAAGAAAGATGTTCTGGCATACATATGTGCTCTCAACATTTAATCAAGAATGACATGGTTCACTGCATCATGCAGAATGGTGGCTTTGTAGGAGTTGATGTATTCAAAAATGTTTGAGTACCTACCTGAATCAAAGTCTTTAAGAGTTACGTTGTATGTAGATATGATGAGTGTTATCATCCTACTATCTATACTCTAGTCATTCATGTAGCTTCATAATATTCATATTGTATGAATTAAATGAAGCATATGAAGGATATGTAATAATCCTCAAGCGCATCACGGAAGCGTGAGCGTCGTATCGAATACGACGAAGAACGACTCGTCGAACTAGTTGTTCTATGCAGCGGAATTTAAAAATTTTTCATGCGATAAAACCACATGATCCAAGAATGATTCTCAGATCGTTTCATCTAGAACCACAACAAGTGTAAAGGAATACCTCTTGAAGCGTGGTTGATTGAGTCTCTACGAAAAGAGACCTCATGTCTCAAGTCCGATTGTCGGAGAAGACGCTTGCGAGCGCGAGGATGAGTCGTGTGATCCTCGCAATCCAACGAGTTGATCCAAGCACGGTGAACTCCTGATCTCGTCGTTCGAGATCGAACGCCTTCTTCGCGAGCGTAGCACTCCAAAAAAGACGAAGAACCGAAGAACGTCGAAGCAGTGGCGTGGTGGCAAAGCGACGACGAAACTCTCCTCTAGGGTTTTGGTGGACGGCCACCAAGAGAAGGAGAGAAGATGTGGCGTGTGGAATGAGAGATCGAGAGATGTATCTCAATAGCATAACCCTAGAGAGCATGGTATGCCTCTCTATTTATAGGGTTTTTGGATCCATGGATCACAATCTATGGGACACATAAAATCAATGGATGAGATTGATTTATGTTTAATCCAATGGTCAAGATTGTTGTTGGTAAAAGCCAACAACTAATAACTTAATTTAGATCAAATATATTTGATAAATCAAATACAATTCAATCCTAAATTAAATCATACAATTATGGAGAGATTAGCATGGAGATTGCTCCCCATAAGGAATAGGTAGGACAGCTACCAATTTCCTTGTGGGAATTGGTGGCCGTCAACCATGTCCTCATGGTGGAGGCAATCTCATGCAATCTCATGAGATTGCATATCTCCGTGAGATTCTCCCATAATTTCCAACAACTTTTGTTGTGATTTATTCTTCAAAAATAATTCACAATTAATTTTGAGAATATTGCAATCTTGCCATTGGAAATTTGTGAATCACATTCACAACCCAAAACAAAATATAATTTACATTTTCAATTAATTACACAATGTGTATCCAATACACATCAATAATTAATTAACAAATATAAATTATAATTAGCTCTCTCTAATACATTATAAATCATATTTATAATATATTATGAATTTTTGGATATTGCTATCCACATTACTTATCCATAATAATTAAATCACATTTAATTATATTGTATAATTTCCACATACATCAAGATAATTAAATCACATTTATTTATCAATTTCTCAATGCTTAGATATAATTCAACGATGGAATTATTCTTGAACACTTTCAAGAATAATGTGATTTCTCCGCAGATACTTGGAGATAAGGACGGGGCAATTGTATTGTTCCACGTATAGTGACTTAGATATTGAGATCACATCTCAAATCCAGATCTCGGGCCTCCCATAGATGCTTGATTAAATCAAGACTGCAAATCTAATCTTCTCATTGAATCTGAATCACACTCAAATCAATGTCCAACATTTGGACTAAGATCAGATTACTTCTCTACTGAGAGGATTCACTAAAATCCAGACTCGTTTCATCACTCCCTAGGAATGGAAGCGTCATGGTTATACAACCGTTTATGATCACATCACCCTCAGGTATTCCCAATACCTGTACATCCTGCATACTGGAAGACCCAGAATAAACCTGAAGTATAAGATGAATTTTACACTGTCTACTTCAGAGTTTTATCATCAAGTTTTCTCATTCGATCATTGGGAGTTTGTATCGATCATATACTTTCCAAAAGCATATATCATACCTAGGTCTTGATCATATACTTTCCAAAAGTATATATCAAACCTACAAATTCAGTCAAGCTTCCAAAGCGAGATGACCGTGCACGGAATTTGATTCTTCCCAATATCTCATGAGTGAGCTCATGTCTTCTGGTTCAGTAATGAACCTGTATGATCCCTTTGAGAGATCGAATTACTCATATGCCCTTATATGCACACCAGCGCGCTGGTGTATAGATCTTGATTAGGTCATCAACCTATTGGTCTGCCAAATTTGTACATACTCAGACATATAGTAACACATCTGTCTCCGGTTAGAGGATGCGTGCCTATATCGTGACAGCTTACATTATAGGACTTTTGTTATCTCGATCTTGTTAAGTCAACTCTTTGACCTAACTAATCTGACACCTCCGAATCTCTATTTCTATGCAGAGGACCTGCATCAAGAGGTCGGTCAGATATCAGCCTAAATGAGAAAGGATTGCCATCTCCTACTTAGGCCAGAGATCATCTCTCAACAATTATTTGACGGTGCTTGATGAGTCCTCAATCTAACTCTTTAGATATTCATCCAAGCACCAGCCTCTATGATTCAATACTTGAATCAATAGTTGTATGATCATTAAGATGGCCATGGTACATAATCCTAATTGTACTAAGGGACCTATTATGCAAATTATTTATTCTTCATTTTAGATCAGGGAATGATATTCGCAATAACATTTATTGCATAATGGCTCACCGTGGGATCGCATGTCCAACTATCTCCCACTAGCCCAAAGAGCCATTAATGGGCTTAATCATTTAAACCCACATTCTTGTGACAATCGTAGGCTATTTAGAAAATAACTAGGTAAGCTGATCAGTCTCTCTATTCCCAAGAGACTACGCCACGTCCTTTTACGGCACTTGCATATCCCCTAGTAACAGTGCTCGCATCCAATGCGAATGTTGCATCTTATGCAACCAATACTCAATTTTGTTATAGTGTCCTTGACACTATAGCTCGATAATTATTATAACCAGTATGCCCATAATCCTTATCAGAATACCTTTATTCCTAGAGATCTCTATCTCCTAAGGTATCTACAGTTAAGACCCTTATAGATCACTATCTACAAGGTCTTAAACTTTTGAAGATAAGACTTTGAGATCACTATCTCTAAGTTTCGTCATCTTTGAAGATATTATTATTACTGCAATCAAGTGTTTAATCATCATAGTATGATCAGTAACCGTTTACTACTCCCACTGCATGGCAGACATCTGGCTTTTGTACACATCTAGCATACACTCGGATTCTTGAAACTGATGCACAAAGGCAAGCAGTTTTAGC
Source organism: Ottelia alismoides (assembly GCA_037367405.1). Classification (NCBI taxonomy): domain Eukaryota; kingdom Viridiplantae; phylum Streptophyta; class Magnoliopsida; order Alismatales; family Hydrocharitaceae; genus Ottelia; species Ottelia alismoides. The sequence continues at coordinate 752,553 of JAZKJV010000235.1, forward strand.
ATTCACATCCTCAACTCTTTGAGGTGTTATTCATTTAGATAGGTCAGTACCATATCTTGAGGGAAAGAATCATTTTTTGGAATTTTTTCATGGAAATGTCCAAGGTATACCATTAATGTGACGGGTCCTAATACCCTCTTTTCTTTGTTTCTGAACAACTTCAGAACTAAGATCTAAGATGTATCCTTGAGATCATATCTTGAGGTATCGAACAACCAGATTTTAAAACACTTATTATTATCATCCTTAGATCATTCCCAATGATTAGGATATCTACATTTAGTACGATGAACACAATGGCACTCCCACTAAGATTCACATGGTTTATCAAGATTCTATCTGAAATCATAACATTTATGATTTCATCAAATCCAATATTCCAACTACAAGAAGCATACTTGAGTCCATAGATGGAGTTCTCTAACTTACACACCTTTCTTTCCTCAACCATGAAGCCTGGGGCTACTTCATGTGAATATCCTCAGAGAGGTATTCATAGAGGAATGCAATCTTGACTCACATTATGAAGATGTCATAGTCAAGTTGTGTAGCTATGGTTAACAATATTCTGATGGGTTAAAGCAAGGTCACTAGAGAGTAAATCTCATCGCAAGCGATGTCTTCTCTTCGGTTTGCAGCTCATGGCCACGAACTGAGCTTTGAAGATCTCTACCTTTTCATCAGGTTTCCTCTTTCTCTTGAAGATCCATTTACACCTTAATGGGTCTTACCTATATAGGTGGATCCTCGAGGGTCCATATACAACACTTGTATGTGAAGTCTACTTTAGACTTTATTACTAACATCCATCTTTCCATGCTCTGATCTTCAGAAGCTTCATCACATGAAGTCAGATCATTGTCAGATTCAACTGACACATGGAATCCATCTTCAAACTTATTTGAATAGGTATTAGTGTTTTATCTTTAATTATCCTTTTAGCTTCCAATTTTAGGAGCCTCATTATCTCTCAAGACTAAATGAGTTCATTTACTTCATTTTCATCTTGATTCTTAAGAGTCTCATCATCTAAGAATCACATTCTTAGATCTGACATCTTTTAAGAATCTCAAGGCCATAAAGTAGGTATCCAATATCATCCTTTATTTTTCTAATGAAGTAGCACTCTCAAGTGCTAAGTTCCAGTTTACTTGCATGGAATCTTATTAGGGATATATTGTAGTCTCTACTACATATATATACATGAAAACTAATAGGTAATTATGCTAAAATTCATCATTGATCAAATCATGTCATACATGATCCAATTGTATCTCCCCACAACTCTCTTGAGTTTAGGTACATTAGGAGGATTGAGATAGAATGACATTCATATCTCTATAAGGTATTCCATGAATTTATCTAATAGGTATTGACTACCCAGATTAGATCAAAAATTCATTTAATCTTCCTTCAAACTTTGGTTCTAAACCAAAATTGAGAAATCTTTGAACATTTCAAAGTTTTCTAAGTGAAGAGAAGAAATCTCATATCACAAATAATCAATAATAGATATCACATGTCCATAATGTTTATTCTGATATAGATGATTCACATACATCAATATGCATGAGATCTTGAATACCTTGACATCTTACACCATTCTAAAGAATGGTGTATTGGACATTTTTACTTTTGAATACAATATTCACAAGTATGTAAGATTTGAACCTTTTAGACAATCTAAAGTTTCATCTCTCACTAATCTATTGATCACATCAACAGACAAATATCCAAGGCTTGATGCCAGATCATCATCATCAAATGATCTTCAGTCTCCTATTGATCTTTTAAGGTTTAATTTCAGTATTAGAAATGTTAATGAACTATTCATTAATTTTTCTAATTTAGTAGAGTCCACAAGATTTTATATTACTATCTGAAATATCTCCATCATAACTCCTTATGATAGGTGTATTACAGAATTCGTGTTTATTTCCAACATTTAGAAATAAACAATAAGTGTATTCTAATATCTAGGTCATAGAGACATTCTCTAAGACTAAGGGCTCTCTCACTGAAATTATGAAGTATATCAATCCAATAGAGATTATTGCAATAATTGCATCAATATCCATGTGGATGACTATTAAACCTATAAGATCAAGTTTCTAATCTTCTAATACATATGCAACTAGCAAGTGTCATTAGAAGATTGAGATACAATTATTAGACTTTATCTTATCAAATAAGTAAGCCAATTTCAATGATTATATGCAGATTATTCTGATGTACTATTTGATTCCTTCTCTAAGGATTCTAGATAGATTTGATAGTCATACTATCAACACGTCAACTCATTGCAGTATTGGCATTCATCCAACTCTTCGGATGTCATATGGAAGTCACAGAAGTACAGTCAGCTCTTTGACTTTCCTTCTTACTTGGGTCCAACCATGCTTCCACTGCACTCCCTTTATCTATAAACAACCATTGCTTAAGATGAATGATCTCTTATGCTGAATTCAAAAGATTTCAATATAAGAGCATTTCAACATTTATACATGCTTCATTCAATTCATACAATATGAGTATTCTGAAGCTTCATGAATGACCAGAGTATAGATAGTAGAATGATGACACTCATCATATATACATACATCTTAACTCTTAAAGACTTAGGTTCAGGCGTGTACTCAAATGATTTGAATACATCATCTCTTATAGAGCCACCATTACGCATGATGCAGAGAACCATGTCATTCATGATTAAATGGCAAGAGCACATATGTATGCCAGAACATCTTCTTAGATTTTATAAGGATTATTTGACAATTACGATCATCATTGACATGTCACTTCCGAAGTACCTTCAATGAGGGATCAAGATTATAGAGACATACAAACCCTAGGGTTGTAGTCCTATTGTATATTTAATTGTCACTTCTCATTATTATGAGGAAACTCGCACACTGCAACCACATACAATATGTGTCCAACTGCAAGTACAATATCTTAATCATGGATCCAATCCATGATATTTTACTGGTTATTATTGAGTAAAGTATTGAGTGAGTTTAATGAAGATTTATCTGAAATAAGAAATTTGCATATATATATATATATTTTACTTTAATTTAAGAATTTTTATATCAAAGTTGTCTTTCCTTGTCAATATTGAAAGTTCATTCCCTTAATCACTTTCAATGTAAGAGATATACTTACCATTATATCTCAAGCAAGATCTGGGATCTCCTTCCTTATCTTTGTTACATCCCAATAATATGAGAATCTGCAACTCCGATAAAAAGAAGCGGGAACATATTCCGCCTTGCAAGTCCAACTTGCATTCTCAATTCGGTCTTTAACACCCGGGCCCACCACCCCGAAGGTGATGTTGACCCGTCGTTAATTGAACCAACCGTCAACAGGATTAGTACTTGCTATGCGCAATCCAATATCGCTCCAATAATATGAGGATCTGATATTGGGGTCACTACGCATATGGCCTTACTCTTTCGAGAAGCAAAGAGCCTGATCCAGATGCGCTTGCATATAGGAGCTGTCACTTCGTACAGGCATCTCCTATATGTAGTCCCTGGCAACGGAAACCCTTCGCCTTGACGGGAGACCATGGATGTCACTTATGTGATCCTCCATCTCTTATTCAATTTTTAATTAATTATTATGAATCATATTCATATAATTAATTCTTCCTAGGAAAATACACATCTATTCATAATAGAGTGTTTTTAATTGGATATAATTAACTTAATCACATTAAATTAATTTTCAATCCAATTCAATCAACAAACTTGATTGTTTTTACTTGAATACATATATGGTATTATCTCAAAGAAGGTATTAATTCAAATTTTAATAATTAGAAAAATACATCTTGATTTCTCCGGCATTATCGAGTCCTTACCCGTTGTCATGGCCAGTGCCGACGAAAGTGGGACGGACCGCAACCGGTGCGGCCCGCTACCCCAATGCTTCCCGACTAGACACCATATCCACCTTAGGAAAGGATAATGCCAAATAGATCAATATGTACTTGAGATGAACATCGGTTATGCAACCGAAATTATACCATATAGTAATAATCAAAATATTTTTTATTATAAGGAAATTTGCTAGACAAATTCCCAATCCTATTCAAGCAAGTTGTTTGTTGATTGTGTTTTAAATTATGATCTAGATCAAATCTAATCAATTTATTGGTTGAGGCCAAGTCAATTAAGGAAATAATTATCATTAAATATTTCTCAAATATTTTCCATATTTATTTCATGAAATTAACAATTAATTTCATTAATTGACAATCACATGGTTCTTGATTATGAATGTACATCAGTGACCCCTACTTACTAAAATTGACATATCTCAATCAATTTAAATCCAAATTAGACAAAAATAATTTTCAAAGATTTCTAATTTGATTTATGACAGAACCTAAATAATATTTCACGCATTTCTAGGCGGATAAAACAGTAATTAACTCAATAATCATGTTAAGATTCGCAGTTCCCGCAACAATGAATACATGTTCATTAAAACGACCATATCTCGAGCAAACAGAATCCAAATTACGTAAACTCAGATCCTATGATTTACTTATTTAATGGGGAACAAAATTCAATTATTATTTTCGTGTTTAAACAATTAAACAGGACCGAAAATAATCACAAAACAGAGATGCGAAAATGAAATGCGATAAACTTTCGCAAACCCTAACAAACCCAAGACATCCTAGGTTTATAGATCGTTTCCGAAACCTCCGACCTAAGGCTCTGATACCACTTGAAGGATATAGAATAATCCTCAAGCGCATCATGGAAGCGTGAGCATCGTATCGAATACGACGAAGAACGACTAGTCGAGCTAGTTGTTCTATGCAGCAGAATTTAAATTTTTTTCATGCAATGAAACCACATGATCCAAGAACGATTCTCGGATCGTTTCATCTAGAACCACAACAAGTATAAAGGAATACCTCTTGAAGCGTGGTTGATCGAGTCTCTATGAAAAGAGACCTCCTGTCTCAAGTCCGATCATCGGAGAAGATGCTTGCGAGCGCGAGGATGAGTCGTGTGATCCTCGCAATCCAACGAGTTGATCCAAGCACGGTGAACTCATGATCTCATCATTTCGGACGCCTTCTTCACGAGCGTAGCACTCCAAAGAAGATGGAGAACCAAAGAACGTCGAAGCGGCGACACGGTGGCGAAGCGACGACGAAACTCTCCTCTAGGGTTTTGGTGGACGGCCACCAAGAGAAGGAGAGAAGATGTGGCGTGTGGAATGAGAGAGAGATAGATGTATCTCAATAGCATAACCCTAGAGAACATGGTATGCCTCTCTATTTATAGGGTTTTGGGATCCATGGATATCAATCCATGGAACACATAAAATAATTGGATGAGGTTGATTTATGTTTAATCCAATGGTCAAGATTGTTGTGGGTAAAAGCCAACAACTAATAACTTAATTTAGATCAAATATATTTGATAAATCAAATACAAATCAATCCTAAAATAAATTATACAATTATGGAGAGATTAGCATGGAGATTGATCCCCATAAGGAATATGTAGGACGGCTACTAATTTCCTTATGGGAATTGGTGGCCGTCAACCATGTCCTCATGGTGGAGGCAATCTCATGCAATCTCAAGAGATTGCATATCTCCGTGAGATTCTCCCATATTCTCCCATAACTTCTAACAACTTTTGTTGTGATTTATTCTTCAAAAAAAATCACAATTAATTTTTAGAATATTGCAATCTTGCCATTGGAAATTTGTGAATCAAATTCACAACCCAAAACAAAATACAATTTACATTTTCAATTAATTACACAATGTGTATCCAATACACATCAATAATTAACTAACAAATATAAATTATAATTAGCTCTCTCTGATACATTATAAATCACATTTATAATATATTATGAATAATTGGATATTGCTATCCACATTATTCTTATCCACAATAATTAAATCACATTTAATTATATTGGATAATTTCCACATACATCAAGATAATTAAATCACATTTAATTATAAATTTCTCAATGCTTAGATATAATTCAACTATGGAATTATTCTTGAACACTTTCAAGAATAATACGATTTCTCCTCATATACTTGGAGATAAGGACAGGGCGATTGTATTGTTCCATGTATAGTGACTTGGATATTGGATCACATCTCAAATCCAGATCTCTGGCCTCCCATAGATGCTTGATTAAATCAAGACTGCAAATATAATCTTCTCATTGCATCTGAATAACATTCAGATCAATGTCCAACATTTGGACTAAGATCAAATTACTTCTCTACTGAGAGGAGTCACTAAAATCCAGACCCGTTTCATCACTCCCTAGGAATGGAAGCGTCATGGTTATACAACCGTTTATGATCACATCACCCTTAGGTATTCCCAATACCTGTACATCCTTTATACTGGAAGACCCAGAATAAACCTGAAGTATAAGATCAATTTTACACTGTCTACTTCAGAGTTTTATCATCAAGTTTCTCATTCGATCATTGGGAGTTGGTATCGATCATATACTTTCCAAAAGCATATATCATACCTAGGTCAGGATCATATACTTTTCAAAAGTATATATCAAACCTACAAATTCAGTCAAGCTTCCAAAGCGAGACGACCGTGCACGGAATTTGATTCTTCCCAATATCTCATGAGTGAGCTCATGTCTTCCAGTTCAATAATGAACATGTATGATCCCTTTGAGAGATCGTATTACTCATATGCCCTTATATGCACACCAGCGTGCCGGTGTATAAACCTTGATTAGGTCATCAACCTATTGGTCTGCCAAATGTACATACTCAGACATATAGTAACACATCTGTCTCCGGTCAGAGGATGCGTGCCTATATCGTGACAGCTTACGTTATAGGACTTTGGTTATCTCGATCTCGTTAAGTCAACTCTTTGACCTAACTAATCTGACACCTCCGAATCTCTATTCCTATGCAAAGGACATGCATCAAGAGGTCGGTCAGATATCAGCCTAAATGAGAAAGGATTGCCATCTCCTACTCAGGCTGGAGATCATCTGTCAACAATCATTTGACGGTGCTTGATGAGTCCTCAATCTAACTCTTTAGATATTCATCAAATCACCAGCCTCTATAATTCAATACTTGAATCAATAGTTGTATGATCATTAAGATGGCCATGGTACATAACCCTAATTGTACTAAGGGACCTATTATGAAAATTATTTATTCTTCATTTCAGATCAGGGAATGATATTCGCAATAACATTTATTACATAGTGGCTCTCTGTGGGCTCGTATGTCCAACAACATATATAAATGTCGAAATACTTTTATATTGAAATCTTTTGAATTCAACATAAGAGATCATTTGTCTTAAGCAATGGTTGTTTAGAGATGAAAGGAGCGTAGTGGAAGCATGGATCGGACCCAAGTTAGAAGAAAAGTCAAAGAATTGTCTGTACTTCTATGGTTTCCACACATATGACATCCAAAGACTTGGATGAATGCCAATACTGCAATGAGCTGATGTATGGATAGTATGACTATCAAGTCTATCTAGAATCCTTAGAGAAGGACTCGGGTAGTGCATCGAAATAATTTACATCTACATATAATCATTGAAATTGACTTTCTTATGTGATAAGATCAAAGTCTAATAATTGTATCTCATTCTTCTAATAACACTTGAAATTGGTTGCATATGTATTAGAAGACTGGAATTTGATCTTCAGGTTTAATAGTCATCTACATGGATATTGATGCAATTGTTGCAATATTCTCTATTGGATAGATAGACTTCATATTTTCAGTGGGAGAGCCCTTAGTCTTAGAGAATGTCTCTATGACCTAGATATTAGAATACACTCATAGTTTATTTCTAAATGTTGGAAATAAACATAAATTCTGGAATAGACCTATCATAAAGAGTTATAATGGATATATTTCAGATAGTATTTTGATATCTGGAGGACTCTACGAAATTAGAGACTAATGAATGGTTCATTAGCATTTATAATACTGAAAATTAAACTTTAAAAGATCAATAGGAGGATGAAGATCATTTGACAATGATCTGGCATCAAACCTTGGAAATATGTTTGTTGATGAGATCAATAGACTAGTAAGAGATGAACTTTAGAATGTATAAAATCTCAAATCGTACATGCTTGTGAATATTGTATTCAAAGTATAAATTGTCCAATGCACCCTTCTATGGGAATGGTGTTAGATGACAAGGTATTCAAGATCTCATACATATTGATGTATGTGGATCATCTATGTCATAATAAACATTGATGATATGTGCTATCATTCGATGATTATTAGTGATATGAGATTTCTTCCCTTCACCTTAGAAAGCTTTGAAATATTCAAAGATTTCACAATTTTGATTTGGAACCAAGGTTTTAAGGAAGATGAAATAAATTTGATCTAACCTAGGTAGCTAGTACATGTTAGATGAATTCAAAGAATACCTTATGGAGATATGAATATCATTCCTATCTTGCTCCTCCTAATATACCTAAACTCAAGAGAGTTGTAGGGAGATACAATTGAATCATGTTTGACATGATTTGATCAATGATGAATATTAACATAATTACCTTTTAGTTTCCAAGGTATATATGCAGTAGAGACTACAATATATATTCTTATAAGGTTCCATGCTGATAAATTGGAATCTAGCACCAGAGAGTGCTACTTCATTAGGAAAATAAAGGGTGGTATTGGATACCTACTTTATGACCGTGAGATTCTTAAAAGATCTCATCTCTAAGGATATGATTCTTAGAGTATGATTCTCTTGAGAATCAAGATTAAAGTGAAGTGAAGGAACTCATTAAATCTTGAGAAGATATTGAGGCTCCTGAAATTGGAAACTAAAGGACAATTAAAGATGAAACACTAATACCTCTTCAAATGAGTTTGAGGATGGATTCCATGTGTCGGAGAAATCTGACATTGATCGAACTTCATGTGATGAAGATTCTGAAGATCATGACATGGAAAGATGGATGTTAGCAATAAAGTCTAAAGTAGACTTCATGTACAAATGTTGTATATGGACCCTCAAGGATCCATCTATATAGGTAAGACCCGTTAAGGTGTAAATGGATCTTCAAGAGAAAGAGGGAACCTGATGAGAAGGTAGAGACCTTCAAAGCACGGTTCGTATCCATAAGATACGCACTAGAGAGAAGACATTGCCTACAATGAAAATTGCTCTTCAGTAACCTTGCTTAAATCAATCAGATTATTGCTAACTATAACTACACAACTTGACTTTGACATCTTCAAGATGGAAGTCAAGATTGCATTCCTCCATGAATATGTCTCTAAGGATATTCACATGAAGTAGCCCCAGGGCTTCATGATTTTGGAAAGCAAGGTATGCAAGCTAATGAAACTCCATCTATGGACTCGAATAAGATTCTTGTAGTTGGAACATAAGATTTGATGAAATTATAAATGTTATGATTTCAGATAGAATCTTGATGTACCATGTCAAGCTTAGTGGGAGTGCCATTTTGTTCATCATGCTAAATGTAGATGATATCCTAATCATTTGGATTGATATAAGGATAATAATAAGTGTTCTTATAGACTGACTATTCCATACCTCGAAACATGATCTCAAGGATTCCTCTTGGATCTTAGTTCTGAAGATGTTCAGAAGCAACGAGAAGAGGGTATTAGGACTGTCACATTAGTAGTACACCTTGGACATGTTCTATTTTCTGGAAAATTCCAAGAAAGGATTCCTTCTCTTCATATATGGTACTGACCTCTCAAAAGGGATAGCACCTCAAAGAGTTGAGGAAGTGAATGCTAGAACTACCTGCCCTTGTGCATCGGTTACGAGAAGCCGAGTGTATGCTGGATGTGTACAAAAGCCAGGCGTCTGCCATGCAGTGGGAGTAGTAAACTGTTACTAATCCTACTATAGAAATAAAACACTTGATTGCAGTAATAATAATATCTTCATAGATGACAAAACTTTAGAGATAGTGATCTCTAAGTCTTATCTTCGAGAGATTAGAACTTTATAGATGGTGATCTAAAATGTCTTAACTGCGGATACCTTAGGAGATAGAGATATCCAAGAATAAGGGTATTCTGATAAGGAGTATGGACATACTGGTTATAATAATTATTAAGTTGTAGTGTCAAGGACACTATCACTGACAATATTGAGTATTAGTTGCATATTCGCATTGGATGCGAGCACTGTTACTGGGGATATGCAAGTGTCGTAAAAGGACTTGGCGTAGTCTCTTGGCAACAGAGGGACTGATCAGCTTACCTATCTATTTTTCTAAATAAGCCTATGATTGTCACATGAGTGAGGGTTTAAATGATTAGCCCATTAATGGCTCTTTGGCTAGTGGGAGATTGTTGGACTGTAAGCCCACGACAAGCCATTATGCAATAAATGTTATTGTAAATATCACTCCCTGATCTGAAATGAAGAATAACTAATTTACATAATAGGTCCCGTAGTACAATTAGGGGTATGTACCATGGCTATTTTAATGATCATACAGCTGTTGATTCAATTATTGAATCATAGAGGCTGGTGTTTGGATGAATATCTAAAGAGTTAGATTGAGGACTCATCAAGCACCGTCAAATGATTATTAATAGATGATCTCCAGCCTGAGTAGGAGACGACAATCCTTTCTCATTTGGTTGATACCTGGATACCTCTTGATGCAGGTCCTCTGCATGGGAATAGAGATTCGGAGGTGTCAGATTAGTTAGGTTAAAGAGTTGACTTCACGAGATCAAGATAACCAAAGTCCTATGTCGCATGTTGTCACGATATAGGCACGCATCCTCTGACCGGAGACAGATGTGTTACTATTTGTCTAAGTATGTACATTTGGCATATCAATAGGTTGATGACCTAATCAAGGTCTATACACCGATGTGTTGGTGTGCATATAAGGGCATATGAGCAATACGATCTCTCAAAGGGATCATACAGGTTCATTACTGAACCGGAAGACATGACCTCACTCATGAGATATTAGGAAAATCAAATTCCGTGCACGGTCGTCTCGCTTTGGAGGCATGACTGAATTTTTAGGTTGAATATATACTTTTGAAAAGGATATGATCAACACCTGGGTATGATATATGCTTTTGGAAAGCATATGATCGATACCGACTCCCAATGAAATAAAATAATAAATGATTTATTTAGTTTTTATTAAAACATGAAAAAAATATTTATTATTTTATTTATGGTGATTTTTATTTATTTTTACAAGTTTGTTTATTCTGTGCTAATTTTTGTATGTACATTTATATGTATATTTACCTATATTTAATGTATTTTATTTTTATTTTATATTTTGGATTTTATTATTTTATATGCATAATTTATATATTTATATTTATTTAAATACACACATACATATTTTTATTGCATTTTTTAATTGAATGTATTACTTATATATGTATAAGTAGGTATATTTCTTCTATGTATCATAATTTTCATATTTATTTTAAGGTATTTTTGATAGTTTTATTTTGGTTTATTTATGTACATATGTTATAAATAATATTTAAAATATTATAAAAATATAAAGTCATGAAAAATATAAAGAATAAATGAAATGAATATTTTATTCCTGATATAATGTACCATAGGGGTCCAAAACCTAACTTTTGCATATTAACTCCAAATTAAATGAAACCACTTTAAGTTATACACAATAAAGTGATTTTGATGAATTTTGAATTCATATGGAGAAGATATGGGTATGTGAATTCAGGATTTTGGATTTTTATTTTGAGTGTATAAGAGAGTATATACGACACAATATGCATTATTTTTTTGTGAAATAAATTTTGTATTTTCCTATGTATTTTTATCTACAACTTTCATGTACAAAGTTTATTGATTTTAAGTATAAATAATAAACAATAAAATATGTCCCAAAATATATTTATTGATGAATAAAAAATAAGGGTTTTTATTGGATTTCTAGCCCTTATCTCACCCTACTTTATTCCTTGTCGACCCAGTCATCATAATACCTTGGTATCAAGGTTTAGGGTCATTCAATACTTTTGGTATTTCATTTCTTTTTCTTGTCTTTTCTTTATTTGTTTATTTTAGCGTTAAATGCATTATTTTATACCATATTTAAACAATAAATAATATGTGTTATTTTATGCAGAATAGTGATATTTACATGTATTTAGTTAGGGTTTAAAGGCCAAAATGAAAGAATAAAGGTGATGAAATTGAGATTCATCACCCCCCTATACTTGCCTTTGCTAGTCTCTATCAAACACTTATGCCTATAAGTACAGAAAAGAAAATAAAGAAAAGGAAAAGAAAGAACTTTAATTGATTTTAACTTTTAAACTTGTCTTCATAAAATCAAATTTGGAGCTCAGTCAGACCATTGGAGATTAAGTTTGATTATAATCTTATTGGGAAGTAGATTTGAAACACAACAACTTCTAAGACCCACAAGACTCTGCACATGTCTCCTCAAAATCTAGGTCAAAACAAGTCGATGCCATACGCAGTCCCTTATGACTCTGAGTCCATCTTGTATAGTGTCAGTGATATGTAGCTCCTCTCAGCTGAAGCAGTAAAAATCAGTCTTATCCAACATGGTGACCCTAATTCCCCAATCCTTCATCTCTGTCCTCAAGAAGCAAGGTATTCCCTTCTAAGTTCAAGTGCAATCGGCTCAAGAAGAGGAGGTGGAGAAAAGAATCAACACGAGGCAGTGCAGCTACCTATCCTAGGATGCTTGACCAATGTAGCCAAGTCTGTAGGCTCACATGGATTTGACTTTGAAGCTCAAGCTTGCTTACTGACTATATATATACTCCGACGGGGATTGTTTTTTCTTGGAATTCTGCACGTCTATTCTTTTTGGAGTTTTTCAACATACACACATTTTTTAATACATACAATAACATTTACATAAGGACTTTTCCTCTTGAGCCAGTAGACTATCCCTCTTTTGAAGTATTATTACAACCCACATGTTTCTATCTTTAGACCTCATCTCTATTAGATCTGGTTGAGGTACAACGACCACAAATATGTGACTTCCGATGTTTCCATTGGCTTGTGTCTCATGCCGGCAAATCCATCCTTCTACTACTTCAACTAAGGTAAGAAAAGTGTAGGGTGCATGTGTGCAAGCTAGGTCACTATCGACAAGAGTCATGCATATGTTCTGAAATATTCTACTTAGGCAGTCAAGATGCCACTGAACCTAGTCTCGTGGTCTCAAAGATTAAGTCTAGTAGACCTGAAGCATCTCAATTCCAGTTCTTATAAGCTTCCTGTGATTAAGTAGATTAAGGTACAACCAGGATCCAATCTTTCGGATTTTACTTCGACTAGTTCAATTATCGCCATCAATCCAAAAAATGCAAATGCTATGTACAATGCAAGGAAAATATTTTTCTGATGCAATTTTTTGATTTTGAACTTTTATGTATTCTTGAAAAGTTTCGTAAATTTTTATGCAAGTTTTTGAAAAGATTTAACAAATGTTTTTTAAGTTTTAAAAATTTGCCAGTTTTTAGGGATTTTCGGAAGACAAAAAGGGTAGAAAAGAATTGCATAAAGTTATTTACATAGGAGTGCATCTATATTTACAAAGGATTTTTACAGTTTGAGTGTTAGTGAGTATTTATAGATTTTAGAGATTTGTTGTAAGGTACTTATTTAAGTTGTTAGTTATATAGTATTTTCAAAACATTTTTGAAACATTTCCGCAAAACATTTTGAAAATATATTTTTGCAAATAATTTTGACAAACATTTTTACAAACATTTACAAACTTTGAAAATCATTTTGCAAATATTTTCCAAACGTGTATAGAGTTTCAAAATATTTTTTAAACTATTTTCAAATCATTTGCAGGCATATTTCCAAAAGAGTTTATTTACACAAATAAAGAATCTTTTTGCAAATAAAACATTTTACAAGAATTTGAAAATATTTTGCAAAAGTTTTTCAAACAGTTTTTAAAAGATTTTTCAAAAGATTTTCAAAAAAATTCTCATTTTTTTTGCAAAACATTTTTAAACCAACTTATTACTTATATCTACAAAGAATTTTGCGTGTTTGATTATTTAGCCATATTATTGAAAATATGAAAGTACGTGTTATGTCTAGAGTATATACAATGCATATACGACTCCCTTATACTTAGATTGAGTTATGTCCCCATTGATCAGAGAGAGAAAAAGAAGACAAAACTCGTATTAAGTATAGAAAAGTTACTACAAACTGGACGGCCTTTGGGGACGCTTATTAGGGACAGTCATGGAGCAACCGCCCCCTATACTAGTATAGGGGACGGTTGTAGGCTGACCGTCCTGTCTCTAGAGTAATAGCGACGATCGTTAACGACCGTCGCCGTTAATGTGACCGTTAGGGACGGTTATATAACCGTCCCTTACTAGGATAGCCCTAGCTTGGTTTTTATCTACCCGGGTACTTTAGGGGACGGTCATAACCGTCCCCGTTACTCCACTGTAGCCGTTGCTTATACGAAAATATCAGGGACGGTTACAACCGTCCCCTATAGTTGATTTGAGGGGACGGCTGCGTAACCATCGCCAAAACCCGTCTAATTAGCGGGATGTTCCAAATATCTGCAACCAAAGGGACGGTCCACTTATAACCGTCCCCAATTATTCTTATAGGGGACGGTTGGACGACCGTCCGCGATGGTCATAGACCCTCTCCGGCGAATCCATTCCTCATTCTTCACACGATCAGCCATGCGCGCCTCTCGCCCTCTCACCCTCCTCCTCAGCCCCTGCACGGCCGCCGCCTGTCGTCCTCCACCCGGTTGCCCTCCTCCTCCACCCTCTCGTCCTCCGCCCCCTCGTCCTCTCGCCCTCCTCCTCCGCCCTCTCGTCCTCCGCCCCCTCACCCTCTCGCCCTCCTCCTCCACCCTCTCCGCCCCCTCACCCTCTCGCCCTCCTCCTCCGCCATCTTGCCCTCTCCACCCCCTCGCCCTCCTCCTCAACCCTCGCCCGGCCGTCGCCCGTCGCCCTCCGCCCATCATCCTCCGCCCGGTCGCCCACATCCCTCCGCCTTGATTTCATCCTCTTATTTGGTTGTAAGTTTTTTAATTATTTTTTAGTAATTTTTTAATATATTATTCTTGCTTATGATTGTATAGATTTTTTAAAATAATAGCTTAACCTTTGTAAAGTAGAGGTATTAGTAATGTAGTATTTTAATTGATTAATAGTTTAGTTAAGAGGATAAAAACATAGTTCAATCAAAAACATAGTAGTTAAATGCTTAATAGTTTAGTTCAGAGGATCAAAAAAATATAACTTACCATACATTATTGATACTTACCATACATTATTGTAATTAACTTTGGATCTTACCTTTAGTCTATGGATAAAAGTTGGATGAACAAAAGATTCGATGATTATCGGACATATAACAAAGGAGTTATCGGATTCTTAGACTGGGCATTTCGATATGAATCGCACTATCATATTGTAGGAGGTGAAGGAGATAGGATACATTGTCCTTGCATTAGATGCATGAACACTCTGACCCAAAATCGAACCATAGTTTACGAGTATTTGATATTAAATGGTTGTTGGCTTCATTATACGAATTGGACATATCATGGTGAAGGAGTTATTTTAGAAGAAGATAGCAATGTCTAAGTTGATACTGAAAGAGATGTTTCTGAAACACATGACCATGATGCTATGTTTGAGCTGATAGATAATATTCGAGGACATGATACTGATGAAATGATGGATTCGCATCCAGATACCTTAATTGAAAAAATACAAGATGCAAAGAAGCCATTATGCTCAGGAGTCAAAATGTCTCGATTACATTTTCTTCTGGAAATGTTTAAGATAAAAGTGAAGAATCGGTGTATAGCGGTTACGATGACAGATGTCTTACAGTTTATTAGGACCTTATTAAATAATCTAAAAAATTTTCCAAAGGACTGGAAGGACGCTAAGTCAAGATTTCGCGCACTTGGACTAAACTACGAGAAAATTGATGCATGTTCAAACGACTGCATTTTATATTGGAAGGATTATTCAAACTTAGATACATGTCCTGACTGCAAAAGTAGCATATATAAGAATATGAATCATGATTCGAAGAGGAAAAAACCGGAGAAGATTTTACGGTTCTTTCCTTTGATTCCCTGATTACAACGATTATATTCGTATGAAAGAACAACTAGAATGATGATATGGCACAGTAATATCAAAAAGAAAGATGTAACTGGTGTTATGCGACATCCATCAGATAAAGAGGAGTGGAGGAAATTCGATGAAATGTATCCATCATTTTCTGAAGAAGTACGAAACGTACGATTAGGTCTTGCTTCCGACGGTTTTAATCCATTCGTAAATATGAGTACGAGTTACTCTATTTGGCCTGTGATACTTGTTACATATAATTTGCCACCATGGATGTCAATGGCATCTTCTTTTATGATGATGTCGTTATTGATACCTGGTCCAAAGGGGCCAGGTAATACGATAGATACATATATGCAACCGTTGATTGATGAACTAAAGATTATGTGGAATTCTGGAGTGAGTACGTATGATGCGGTAAAGAAAGAGTTATTTACAATGCGTGCTTCTTTATTGTGGACAATTAATGACTTTCCCGTGTATGCTAATTTATCAGGATGGAGTACGAAAGGTAAACTCGTATGTCCGGTTTGTATGGATAAAACACATTCGACATGGCTAAGTGCGAGTATGAAACATTATTATTTGGGACATCGTCGTTTCTTACCAGTAAGTCATAGATGGTTAAGAAGTGAAAATAATTACAAGTTTGATGGAAAATCGTTTGGACGCTGGTTAAGTTTGAATCACCGATCAGGAAGCGCAATGTGGATGGAACAAAAAAATTTGGGCACCTTCTCTCTAGGCCGATTATTTAAGAGGAAGGCAACCGGTGGATGGCAAAAATAAAGTATATTCGTTCGGGAGCTACCCTATTGGCATACTTTACAGGTCCGTCATAACTTGAACGTGATTCATATAGAGAAGAATGTTATGTCAAATATTCTTGGAATTTTAAATATTTCTAGTACTGCCAAAGACAGTTTGCGAGCCAGACGTGATCTAATACAGTTGGGTATCCGACCCGAACTACATCCGATAGAGTCAGAGAATTCTAGAGTAATAATTCCCGAAGCGGTGTATACTTTATCCAGTGCTGACAAAGATAAGATACTCAATTTTATTAAATCAATTAGAGTATCTGATGGATTCTCCTCTCAAATAAGCAGATGTATAAATCTGGCGGAAAGAAAGATATCAGCATTAAAAAGTCATGATTGTCATGTATTGATGCAAGTTCATTTTCCATTGGCGATCAGAGGAGTTGTACATCATGATGTTTTGTAGTCACTAATTGAACTCAGTCAGTTTTTTAAAGTCATGTGTTCGAAGACTTTAGATTTTGAATGTTGTTTAGACTAGAGACAGATATTGTTATCACTTTATGTAAGCTGGAGCAGCTCTTTCCACCTACATTTTTCGATATAATGGTACATTTAATTATTCATCTTGCAAGCGAAGCTCAAATATGTGGTCCTGTACAGTATCGATGGATGTATCCAATTGAAAGATACCTACGGAAATTAAAGAAAATGGTGTTTAATAAAGCTGCACCTGAAGGTTGCATTGCTGAGGGATATTTATGTGAAGAATGTATCACATTTTGTGACATGTATATGGATGATGGCAAGAGTATTAGATTCGATCGGTTCGAACGAAATAATGATGGTGAATTATGGACAGAAGATCCAAACAAACTTTATATTTTTCAACAAAATGGACGAGCTATCCTAAAGAGTATCATTTGTAGTATTTCAGACGATGAAAGATACCTTATTCATTATTATATTTTGATGCAAATAGATAAGGTTGATTCTTTCTTTGAAGAGTTTCAATCAGCAACCACTAGCAAATCAGACTTACTTAAATGGTTCGGGGATAATATTGAACTATTAAAAGTTACCAAAGATGAACGGTGGAGCATGAATCTCGATATAATCCACAGGAGTCCATACTCATTAGTAGTATCACATTCCGGCTATATCGTTAATGGATTCAGATTTTGAAAAAATTCAATTGATGAAAATAAAGCATCACAGCTTTATGGAGTAATAGTGAAGGCCGATCTTAGTGCTGAAATTGACGGATACTATGGCGGGATTATTGATATACTAGAAATCAGTTTTACACATGATGCAAGGTGTGTTCTATTTCAATGCATCTGGTTCGATGTGGGTCACGTTGGATTAGGTTATAAGAAGGATAGAAATGGAGTTCTCTCTTTAAAGCAAACATGTCGGTTGCAGACCAATGAGCCGTATGCGCTTGCTAGTTAGGTAGAACATGTCTTCTATGTTCCAGAAACTCAGTTAGTAGATAGATTATACTCATTAGAACAACATCGAGAGATTTCTTCGATGTAAACGAAGAGGAAGATGCATTAGACAATGACGTTGCATACCAAAATAACTCCAGTGATTTTTTCACGAAGTATTAGACAACGACGTTGGTATTAGCAATACTAGGTAATGCTATTTTTTTTGTATTTTAAAATAATTGAATTTATTTAGATCTATCTAAATGTATTTTTTAAAATAATTACTTTTGAATTGTAGAGATGGCTCCTAGACCTAGACGTATTCGGGAGGTTCGTGAACCTCCTCAGCAGCCACAGGGAGGTTCTTCTGATGCAGACAGTGGAGGTACCCAGAGACGACGTGGACCGTCTCAGTGTAGATTCTTGGATCGTCTTGCATCCGGGTAGACGTTACATGTAAGTATTGTTGGCGGAGATGCGGTAGGAGAGGACTCCATGGAGTTTCAGAGCTACCTTGGCCAGGTTGCTCGTGCGCGTGTCTCCATCACTACCCACGACTTTCGACAGCTTTCTTATGCTGTCAAGGCTGCCATACTTTCTGATTTGGAGGTATTTTAAAATCAAAAAACCTTTTTTACTATTTTATTATACTAATGTTTATTATATTTGTTGTATAAGGATGTCTTTACATGAGAACGAAATACCCATGTCGATTCCCAGATTCTCTCCCATGCCGCTGAGTTGTTGCGTCGATACAAGAGACACATAAAGGCGAAGGTATGAAGATATTTATATTTTTATAACAAAAGATTTAAGATTGACGATATTTATTTTTCCATCTTTAGTATTACATCCTCTAGATTCCATATGAGCAGCTTGTGCAGAACGTCCCACCTGATGTTACACCAGAACAATGGAGGGAGTTGATTAATTTTTGGTCCAGTGAGGAATTCGTGGTATGTATATTGTTTACTAATTATTTGTTTTATGTTTATACTAACTTTATTTAATTCCAGTCGATTTCTACCAAAAATACGGCGAATCACTCCAAAGGCTTTCGGTCCACCCATAAGATGGGAAGGAAGAACACCAACCAATTGAAGCATGACTTTGTAAGTATTTAAAAAATTTTAGAATGATTAAATTTGAGTGTAGAATTTATTTTAAAATCTTCTTTTATGTTTTTTATGTTGAGGGATAACGAACGAGAAATGACCTGTATAGAGGTTTTTGCTGGGTCAAAGAGCCATGATTTAGGAGGAGAAGTGCAGTGGGTTGATGACGCCTACGCACCAATTCATGTAAGTAATATTTATTTTTAATTTATGTAATGACTAATGTTAATATATTGAAAATATTTAATATTTTTATACATGCAGGAAGAAATGATTAGGCTCTCTACCACCTCCTCGCTAGATAGCACGGGGACGAGCACTCCCCCGTTGTCGGTCGATGATGCCTTCCGTCAAGCCACAAGTCCAGAACACAGTGGACACATCTATTGCGGAGGACATGGAGAAACGATCCGTACATGGTACGGAATGGGTGGTGCAAGTGGGTTACAGTCTTCCTCGCAAGGGAGCCAGAGAGAAAGAGAGATGGAGAGGGAGCTGCGCGAAGTAAAGGCAAAGATATCTGCACAAGATGAAGAGATGGTGAAGATGCATTTGGACATGGCGAATGTTATGTTCTATATAAGCCGTCTTCAAAGCCAAGCCACGCCACCTGTACAACCTGCACATCTCGGCGACGATGAGGAGAGTCAGGAGGAGAGCGACGAGAGTGAAGAATCTGAGTAGATAATCATCGATGTAGTAAATTTTAGTTTTTTCTTGAACTTTTTATTGTAATATTTCTATTAGTGCCTAAGATTATGTAGAATTGAAAAACAATTTCTTTGTTACTATGAAGTGTCTTATTTTCATCTTGAATTTTGAGTTTATGAAATGTGTTATTTGATTTTGCAGAGGGAGCGTGAACAAAACACCAAGAATCTAGTAATTGCTTTTGCTGTCAGGGGGTATTAGGGACGGTTTTATTCGTCCCCATTAATCTTTGAAATGCAAAATTGTGTCCCGTGAGCTATCCTAAACAGGCGAGACGTTTCTATAGCACCGTAGGGGCCCATTAATCTTTGAAATGCAAAATTGTGTCCCGTGAGCTATAAACCCCAAAGTAGATGAGACGGTCACAACCGTCCCCTTTACTCTTCTGTTGCCGTCCCTATAGCGATATCTAACGGAGGGGACGGTTACAACCGTCCCCTCTAGTTCTCAAGAGGGACGGTTACGACCGTCCCGTCCTCTTCCAAGGATCTCGCTGGTAGAATTTTGTGTCAATGAGGGCTATAAGGGACGGTTACAACCGTCCCTTAATGCTTTCTGCTGGCATCGCAAAAGGACTTCTTCATGAAAGGGATGGTCACAACCGTCCCCTCTGCTACTCAAGAGGGACGGTTCCGACTGTCCCCAACGTTTGACATCGACTCACTGTCGTGGATATCGACCAGTGGGACCTAATGGGGACGGTTGGAACCGTCCCCAAAGGTCTTCTGTGGCCGTCTCAAAATGATGTTCGACCATTGGGGACGGTTGTAACCATCCTCGAAGCTTCTAAGATGGGGACGATTCAAACTGTCCCTACTAGTCGTGGTACTAGGGATGGTTGTAACCGTCCCCAATCTTAATCGTTAAATGGACGATTCCGACCTCCCCAACGGTTGACTAAAAGAGACGTTCGTGACAACCGTCCCACCTAAGAAAATGAGACGGTGGCAGATGGGACGGTTGTGAGACCGTCCCCTTTGATCAGAAGGGACGGTTATAACTACAAAGAGGACGGTCCTTGACCGTCCCCTTAGAGCCACCGACCTGTAGAGAGTTTATACTACAACGACTAAAGAATTAACGAATGAGAAGTTGACCGTCCCCCTATACTTAGGATGAAATAATCCTAAGTATAACATGTTGTACATAAAGCATGGAGGGTCAAGGGAGGGTCAAGGGTGGAATTGTATCATTATCTAGTAGAAGACTCCTAATACTTAAAGTGTGTCTTTATGTACCTGAAGTCAGAAGGAATTTAATATATGTGTCTAAGCTTGTTAGAGGTGGATATTCATTCCTTTTATGTAATAAACTAGTCATAAATCGTTATGATAAGCATATTGCCGCTAGTGTTCTAACTTCTGACGGACTCTATGAATTGTGCATTGATGAACATGTCATGAATGTTACGACCACTAATAAACCCTAAAAGAACCAAGGAGAATGGAAATCATTCGAGCATGATTTGGCATCAAAGGCTAGGTCATTTATCTGTTGATAGGATCAATAGATTGATAAACGGCGGACCCATAGATTTTCTACAGGTTCAATCTTTGCCTACCTGCAAATATTGTATTCAAGGTAAAATGACTAGGATGCCTCTTCATAACAAGGTTACACGATGTGAAGGTATTCATGATCTAATACATACCGATGTATGTGCTCCCTTCAGTACCGCGACTCGAAATGAATATCGATATTATTTGACGTTCATTGTTGACCATTCGTGATACAGGTTTATCTTCCTACTTCGTCATAAATCTGAAACCTTTGAAAAGTTAAAAGAGTTCAAGGCTTTGGTTGAGAACCATACCAATAGGAAGATAAAATTGATTCGATCTGATCGAGATGGTGAGTATCTCTCAGATGAATTCAAGGAATACCTTAAAGAGAATGGAATTGTCTCCAATCTCACTCCTTCTGGAACTCCCCAACTTAATGGTGTTGCTGAAAGACACAACAAGACTATCATGGATATGGTCCATTCAATGATGAGAAAAGCACATTTACCACTTAGTTTCTAAGGATATGCAGTAGGGACTGCATATCCTAAACAAGATTCCTAGCAAGTCTATACCTAGGACTCCTCAAGAGCTCTGGTATGGAACCAAACCTAGTGTTAATAACTTGAGGGTTTGGGGTTGCTTAGTCCATGTGAAGAATATTGATGCAAATTAGCTAGAATCTCGCACTCGAGAGTGCTACTTCATTGGCTATGTTAAGGACGGTATTGGATACCGGCCTTATGACCTTGAGACTCAGAAGGTTTTCATCTCTAGAGATGTAAAATTTCTAGAGGTTGACTACCTTAAAGGTCGAGATAGGAATGAAGTAGAGGAACGCATTGAGTCCCCTGAGGATTTTGAGCTTCCTGAACCAGAAACTGAAGAGATAAATAAAGATGAAACACCCATACCTCTTCAAAGAAGTTCAAGGGTCATCACACCATCTGAAAGGTATGGTTTCCATGTGTCAGGTTAGACAGACAATGATCTTACTTCATTCGATGAAGCCCTCACGGATCATGACATGGATAGATGGATGCTAGCAATGAATTAAGAGATTGACTCCATGCATAAGAATGGTGTATGGGCCCTAGAGGATCCACCTGAAGGGGTAAAACCCATTGGGTGTAAATGGATCTTCAAGAGAAAGAGGGGACCTGATGGGAAAGTAGAGGCTTCCAAGGAATGACTCGTAGACAAATGCTACACACCGAGAGAAGGCATCAACTACGATGAGACATTCTCTCTCTCATGGCTATGCTTAAGTCCATCAGGACACTGATAGCTATAGATGCATCTCTTGACTACGACATCTGGCAGATGGACGTCAAGACATCTTTCCTCAATGGATACGTCGAGGAAGATATCTATATGGAGCGGTCGTAGGGATTCATAACAGAGGAAGGTAAAGTATGCAAGCTGAAGAAATCCATCTATGGGCTCAAACAATCTTCTTATAGATGGAACATCAGATAGACGAAACCATAATGAGTTATGATTTTGTGCAGAATCTTGATGAACCTTGTGTGTACAAGAAGCGTAGTGGGAGCTCCATTGTGTTCATCGTGCTTTACGTAGATAACATCCTTATCATTGGGAATGATAAATGGATGATAACTAGTGTTAATATTTGGCTATACCATACCTTCGAGATGAAAGATCTTGGAGAAGCCTCTTACATCTTGGGTCTGAAGCTATTCAGAAATCGAGAAAAGAGGATATTGAGATTATCACAACATGGGCACATTAAGAAAATTATTGAATATTTCTGTATGGATAGTTCCAAGAAAGGTTTACTTCCCATAAGACATGGTATCCACCTATCTAAAGGGATGGCTCCTCAAACTGTCGAGGAAAAGAAAGCCATGAGTGGATGCCCCTATGCATCAGTTGTAGGAAGCTTAATGTATGCCATGATGTGTACTTGGCCAGATATCTACCATGTTGTGGGAGTGGTAAGTCGTTACCAGTCCTTCTATGGAGAATAACACTGGAATGCAGTGAAGAACTTTTTCAAGTATCCACGATAGAAGTAAGATTACGTCTTTATCCATGGAGATGGTGATATCCAAGTCTTGGGATACACAGATTCAGACTTCTAGCCGGATATTGAAGATCAAAAGTTGGCATTAGGGTTTGTATTCCTGTTGAATGGTGGTGTTGTGAGCTAGAGAAGCAAGAAGCAGGACACTACAACAGAAGTCGAATACATTGTCGCATCGTATGCTACAAAGGAGGTGGTGTGTTTACGCAAGTTCAGCCTGGAACTTAGCGTAGTTTCCTTTGATACTCCCATCCCACTACTCTCCGATAATACGAGCACCTTTGCCGAAGCGAAGGAACCCAGATGGCATCAAAAGATCAAGCACGTAGAAAGGAAATACCACATCATTCGAGAGATTCAAAAGTGTGGTGGCATCATCATCACCAAGGTGGCCTCCACCGACAACGTTGCTGATCCTCTTACCAAACCTTTGACACAGAAGGTTTTCGACCAACGTGTAATGAGTATGGGTTTAAGGATTGTACCTGAATGATTCTAAGGGCTAGTGGGAGATTGTTAGCCATGTGAGCCCGAGGTGAAGCATTTCTACAATAAATGTTATTGTAATATTTGAATTATCAATAAAAGTTATTGATTTTTCCACTTCCTTTCTGAGATTAAATGAATGAATGCACTATAAGGTCCCTCTGTACAATTAGGATTATGTACCATGGCCATCTTAATGATTATACAACTGTTGATTCAATTATTGAATCATAGAGGCCGGTGCTTGTATGAACATCTAAGGATTTAGATTGAGGACTCATCAAGTAACATTAAATGATTATTAAGAGATGATCTCCAACCTGAGTAGGAGATAACAATACTTTCTCATTAGGTTGATATCTGAATGACCTCTTGATGCAGGTCCTCTACACAAGAATAGTGATTCGAAGGTGTCAGATTAGTTAGGTCAAAGAGTCGACTTAACAAGATCGAGATAACCAAAGTCCTATGTTGTATAATGTTACGATATAGGCACACATCCTCTGACCGGAGACATATGTGTTACTATATGTCTAAGTATGTACATTTGGCAGATCAATAGGTTGATGACCTAACCAAGGTCTATACATCGTCGAGCTGGTGTGCATATGAGGGCATATGAGTAATATGATCTCTCAAAGGGATCATACATGTTCATTTGTGAACCAGAAGACATGAGCTCTCTCATGAGGTATTAGGACCAATCAAATTCCATGCACAGTCGTCATGCTTTGGAAGCATGACAAGAATTTGTAAGTATGATATATGCTTTTGGAAAGCATATGATCGATACCAACTCCCAATGATCAAGAATGAGAAACTTGATGACGAAACCCTAAAATTGACAGTGTAAAATTGATCTATATCTTCAGGTCTATCATAGGTCTTCCAGATGCAGGATGTACAGATATTAGGAATATCTGAGGGTGATATGATCATAAACGATTGTATAACCATGATGCTTCCATTCCGAGGGAGTGATGAAACATGTCTAGATTTTAGTGACTCCTCTCAGTAGAGAAGTAATCTAATCGTGGTCCAAGTGTTGGACATTGATCTGAATGAGATTCAGATGCAATGAGAAGATTAGATTTACAGCCTTGATTTAATCAAGCATCTATGAGAGATCCATGAGATATGGATTTGAGATGTGATCTCAACATCCAAGTCACTATACGTGGAGCGTACAATAGCTTTGTCCTTATCTCCAAGTATCTGCGGAGAAAGCGCATTATTCTTGAAAGAGTTCAAGAATAATTCCATTGTTGAATTATATATAATCATTGAGAAATGGATAATTAAATGTGATCTAATTATCATGAATAATGTGAATTTTATTCATATAATTTGAATACATGAGAATGATAATCCAATGTAAATAAATATGATTTAATTATTATGGATATAAAGGATATCACTATATAATTATTCGTATATATTATAAATATGATTTACAATATATTAGAGAGAGTCTATTCTGATTTATATTTTTTTGATTAATTATTGATGTAAATTGTATTCACATTGGATGATTAATCGAAAGTATAATTTACGTTTTGTTTTGGGGTGTGAATGTGATTCACATTTTTTCCAATGGCATGGTTGCAATATTCACAAGATAATTATGAATTATTTTTTGTGAAATAATTTACAATAAGTGTTGTTGTAAATCTTGGAAATATCATGAGATAATGAGATCTCATGAGATAATGAGTAGATTGACCCATCCACCACAAGAGGGTGGACGACCACCAACATCTATTAGGATTAGGGTGACTGTTTTCCTCTTTTTAGGGATGAGGGCAATCTTCTCCTCCCTTATATCCAAGGTCAAATTGATTTGAGTTGATTTATTGATTTATCAATATATATTAATTTAAATAAATTAATTATTGTTGTGTTTTTACAACAACATCATGGCCATGAAAGAAAGACACGTCAATCTCATCCATTGATTTTGTGTCCCAAAATCCTATATAAGAAGAGACACCCCTTGCTCTTCAAGTTACAAAACAAAAACAACACAACTCTCTCTCTCTCTCTTTCATTCTCATGCTAAGACATCTTTCTCTCCTTGAGTGGCCGACCACTCCTCCCTAGAGAGAAGGTCGCCGTCGTCATTGCATCACCGTTGTGCTGCCGCTTCGACAACTCTTGGATCTCCAACTTCTTTGGTGTGTCTCACTTGTGAAGAAGGTGTTCGATATCATGAGACAAGAACTGGAGATCTATTGCTTGGATTATCGACTTGGATTGTGAGAAGCACGCGACTCATCTCTGCGCTCGCAAGCATCTCCTCCGACGAATCAGACTTGAGATAGGAGGTCTCTTCTCTTATAGGCTAATTCACAACCACGCTAAAAGAGGTATTCCTATATCTACTATGTGTTTAGATGAAATGATCCAGGAAGTGTTCTTGGATCATGTGGTTTCATCGATTATTTTTTTTAAAATTCCGCTACATCGAGCAACTAGTACGACTAGTCGTTCTCGATCGTATATGATGTGATCCTCACACTTCCGTGATGTGCTTAAGGATTCTTACATATCCTTCAAGTGGTATCACAACCTCAAGTTGGAGGTTTTGGATGCGATCCATAAACTTAGGATGACTTGGGCTCATTAAGGTTTGTGAATATTTTATTGCATTTCATTCACGCAGCCCTATTTTGTGAGTTTTTCGACCCTATTTAAATGGTTTAAACACAAAATTATCAGTTGTATTATATTATTCATTAAATAAGGAAACTGTGGGATTTAAGTTTGCATGATCTGGAATCTGATTGCTCAAGTTATGATCATTTTAATGAACATATATCCACTCTTTCAGGGATGACGAATCTTGACGTAATTCGAGTTAGTTACTAGTTTGAAACGCCTAGAAATGCATGAAAATCACTTGGGTTCTGTTATAAATTAAATTAGAAAACTTTGGAAACTTATTTTGCATGATTTCAATTTAAATTGATTGAGATATGCTAATTTTAGTAAGTGAAAGTACTGCTGGAAATTACATTCCTAATCAAGAACCTTGTAATTGTCATTTAATAAATTAGTGAAAATAATGGTTAATTTCTTGGAATAATTATGGATAAATATTTGAGAAATATTTGATGATAATTATTTACTTAAATGACATTACCTTAACCAATAATTATTTTGATATGATCTACATCACAAATTGGCTACTCAATCATCTTTCCAACAAACAAACTTGCTTGAATAGGACTAGGAATTTGTTTAGCAAATTTCCATATAATATAATTCAGAATAGTTTTGATTATTATTATATGGTATAACTTAGGTTGAAAAACCGATTATCATCTCAAGTACAAAGTGATCAATTGACATTATCCTAACCTGATGTGGATATGGTGTCTAGTCGGGGAGCGTTGGGTAGCAGGTTGCTCCGTGAGCGGTCTATCCCACTCCCGTCAGTACTGATCATGACAACATATAGGGAAGGGATAATACTTGAGGGATCATGATGTATTTTTATAATTATTAACAGTTGAATAATACGTATTTTTGAGATAATACCATCCTTTCAAGTAACAATCAAGTTTGTTGGTTGATTGAATTGGATTGATAATTGATTTTATGTGATTAAATAAATTATATACAAAATAAAGCACTCTATTATGAATAGATGTGTATTTCCCTTAGAAGAATTAATTATATAAATGTGATTCATGATAATTAATTAGAATTTGAATATGAGGTGGAGGATCATATAAGTGACATCCATGGTCTCCCATCAAGGCGAAGGGTTCCGTTGCCAGGGATTGTATGTAGGAGATGCCTGTCCTAAGTGACAGCTCCTGCATACAAGCGCATCTGAATCAGGCTCTTTTCTTATTGAAAGAGTAAGGCCGTATATGCAGTGACCTTCGGGTCCTCATATTATTGGGGCGATATTGGATTACGCATAGCGAGTTCTAATCCTGTTGACGGTTGGTTCAATTAATGAAGGGTCAACATCATCTTAGTGGTGGTAGGCCTAGGTGTTAAAGATCGAATTGGGAAATGCATGTTGGACTTGCAAGGCGGAATGTGTTCCCGTTTATTTTTATCTGAGTTAAAGGTTCTCATATTATTGGGATGTGACAAAGATAAAGAGGATATCCCAGTTCTTGCTAGAGATATAGTAGTAAGTACATCTTTTGCTTTGAAAGTGATTACAAGAATGAACTTTCAAAGTTGAAAAGGAAAGACTAATTTGATTAAAAACTCCTTAATCAAATAATTCAATAGAATATATCATTATACATATATTCTAATATGGTACATTCTTAATTTTAGAAAATGAAGTCCATGAACCCACTTAACAGGCTCCTGGAGGTCAATTAATTGACCGGAACAAATTATTCTGATTGGATCCAAATTTGGATCTTGTCCTATCTGCTGAGCGCATCTCTTATGTGTTGTTAAAGGATAAGTACATAGACTCAAAGACTCTGGAAGAAATTAATTATAATGAAAAATATGATTAAGATCATAATCTAGCAAGATGTTATATTATGGGTTCATTGTTCAATGTGCTTCAAAAGCAACATGTAGAAATGGACACTTGCTATGGTATTATGGTGAATATGAAAGAAATGCTTGTGATGTAAACATCACACCACATTATAATATAATGAAAGAACTTATTTGCTGCAAGATACAGGAGGGGACCTATGTCAGAGAACATGTACTCAAAATGTTTGGGTACCTTTCTGAGTTGGAAACCCTAGGAGCAGACATGGATGCAGATATGTAGGCTGACTTCATTCTATTATCGCTTCCTAAGTCTTTCAAAAACATTGTGGTAATGTACCACATGATCAAATTTTATTATACTAACGCTGGGCTATTGGCTGCATTAAAGTCTGCAGAAGACTTAATGAAGAAGGATAGCCCCTCTGGCAGTACAATGGTTGCACAAGTCAAAGGAAAGCACGGTCGGAAGCATGGTTCTTGAAAGGGCCAGGCCAAGAAGAGAAAGAAGAAGAGTCAAGTGTTGGCTCATCTTCCAATGCATCCACTTTGATAGAATTGAAGAAAATCGATGTCTGTCATCACTGTAAAAAGTCCGGGCACTAGAAGCATAATTGTTCAGATTACCTGAAGTCGGTCGACAAAGGTAAAGCCTTAGTAGGTATGAAATCTACTTTCATCATTGAAACTAATTTTCTCATTGGACGAGAATGAAGCTGGGTTATAGATTCTGGTGCTTCTGTTCATGCATGCAATTTGTTGCATCTATTTTTAAGAAATTAAGAGTCTATACGAAGGAGAGATATTCAACCAGATGGGATCTGATGCAAGTGTTGCAGCAGTCGCCGTCGGGACATGCCATCTATCATTATCTAGTGGAAGAGTCCTAGTACTTAAAGAGTGTCTTTATGTCCCTAAAGTCAGAAGGAATTTAATATCTGTATCTAAGCTTGTTAGAAGTGGATATTCATTCCTTTTCTGTAATAAACTAGTCATAAATCGCTATGATATGCACATTACGGATAGTGTTTTGACTTCTGGTGGACTCTATGAATTTTGAATTGATGAACATGTCATGAGTGTTACCACCATTACACAAACTCTAAAAGAACCAGGGAGGATGAACATCATTCAAACATGATTTGGAATCAAAGGCTAGGTCATTTATCTATTGATAAGATCAATAGATTGATAAAGGATGGACTCTTAGATTTTCTATATGTTCAATCTTTCCCTACATGCTAACATTGTATTCGTGGTAAAATGGCTAATATGCCTTTTCATAATAAGGTTATACGATGCGAAGATATTCTTGACCTAATACATACTGTTGTATGTGGTCCCTTCAATACCGTGACTCAATACGGATATCGGTATTATTTGATGTTTATTGATGACCATTGACAATACGAGTTTATCTTCCTACTTCTTCATAAATCTAAAACCTTTGAAAAGTTCAAAGAGCTCAAGGTTTTGGTTAAGAACCAAACCGATAGGAAGATTAAACATATTTGATCTAACCGAGGTGGCTAGTACCTCTCAGATGAATTCAAGAAATACCTTAAAGTGAATGGAATTATCTCCAATTTCACTCCTCCTGGAAACCCCCAACTTAATATTGTTGCTAAAAGATGCAACAGGACTATCATGGATATGGTCCATTAAATGATGAGCAAAGCACATTCACCACTTAGTTTATGAGGATATGTAGTAGAGACCACAATATATATCCTAAACAAAATTCCTAGGAAATCTATACCTAGGACTCCTCATGAGCTCTGGTATGGAACCAAACCTAATGTTAATCAATTGAGGGTTTGGGGTTGCTTGGTCCATGTGAAGAACATAGATGCAAGTAAGCTAGAATCTCGCACTCGAGAGTGCTACTCCATTGGGTATTTTAAGGTTGGTATTGGATACCAGCTTTATGACCCAGATACTCAGAAGTTTTTCGTCTCTAGAGATGTAAAATTTATGGAGGATGACTTCCTTAAAGGCCAAGACAGAAATGAAGTAGAGGAACTCATTGAGTCCCCTGAGGATTCTGAGCTTCCTGAACCAGAAACTGAAGAGATAAATAAAGATGAAACACCCATACCTCTTCAAAGGAGTTCGTGGGTGGTTGCACCACCTGAAAGGTATGGATTCCCTGTGTCGGGTGAGACTGAAAATGATCCTACTTCATTCGATGAAGCAGTCACGGATCATGCGGATCATGACATGTATATGGATTCTAGCAATGAAGTCAGAGATTGACTCCATGCATAAGAATGGTGTATGGACCCTAGAGGATCCACCTGAAGGGGTAAAACCCACTGGGTGTAAATGGATCTTCAAGAGAAAGAGGGGACCTGATGGTAAAGTAGAGACTTTCAAGGCGCGACTCATTGCCAAAGGAAACATACAGAGAGAAGACATCAACTATGATGAGACATTCTCTCCTGTGGCTATGCTTAAGTCGATCAGGGCACTGCTAGATGTAGCTGCATCTCTTGACTACGACATCTGGTAGATGGATGTTAAGACATCTTTCCTTATTGGATACCTCGAGGAGGATATCTGTATGGAACAACTCCAGGGCTTCATAACCAAGGAAGGTAAAGTATGCAAGCTGAAGAAATCCATCTATGGGATCAAACAAACTTCTCGTAGTTGGAACATCAGATTTGAGGAAACCATAAGAGTTACGATTTTGTGCAGAATCCTGATGATCGTTGTGTGTACAAGAAGCTTATTGGGAGAGCCATTGTGTTCATCGTGCTTTACGTAGATGACATCCTTATCATTGGGAATGATATAGGGATGATGACTAGTGTTAAGATTTGGCTATCCCATACCTTCGAGATGAAAGATCTTGGAGAAGCCTCTTACATCTTGGGTCTAAAGCTATTCAAAATCGAGAAAATAGGATATTGGTATTATCACAACTGGTACATTAATAAATTCTTTAATGTTTCTGTATTGATAATTCCAAGAAGGGTTTACTCCCCTTAAGACATGGTATCTACCTATCTAAAGGGATGGCTCCTCAAACTATTGAGAAAAAGAAAGCCACGACTGGATGCCCCCATGCATCAGTTGTAGGAAGCTTAATGTATGCCATAACGTGTACTAGGCCAGATATCTGCCATGCAGTGGGAATGGTAAGTCGTTACCGGTCCTGCTATGGAGAACAACCCTGGAATGTAATAAAGAACATTTTCAAGTATCTAAGACAGATGCAAGATTATGTCTTGATCTATGGAAATGGTGATCTCCAAGTCTTTGGATACACAAATTCAGACATCCAGTCGGATACTGATGATCTAAAGTCGACATCAGGGTTTGTATTCCCATTGAATGTTGGTGTTATGAGCTGGAGAAGCAAGAAGCAGCACACTACAACAGATTCAACAATATAAGCCGAATACATTGCCACATCGAATGCTGCAAAGGAGGTGGTGTGGTTGCGCAAGTTCATCCTGGAACGTGGCGTAGTTTCCTCTAATACTCCCATCCCTCTACTCTGCGATAACACGGGCATCATTGCCCAGGCGAAGGAACCCAGATGGAATCAAAAGAGCAAGCACGTTGAAATGAAATACCACGTCATTCGAAAGATTCAAAAGCGTGATGACGTCATCATCACTATGGTGGCCTCTACCGACAACGTTGCTGATCCTATTACCAAACCTTTGACACAGAAGGTTTTCGACCATCATGTAATGAGTATGGGTTTAAAGATTGTACCTGAATGATTCCAAGGGCTAGTAGGAGTTTATTAGCTATGTGAGCTCGAGGTGAACTATTCCTACAATAAATGTTATTGTAATATTTGATTTGTCAATAAAAGTTATTGATTTTTCCACTCCGTTTTTGAGATTAAATGAATGAATGCACTATAAGGCCCCTCTGTACAATTAGGGTTACGTAACATGGTCATCTTAATGATCATACATATGTTGATTCTATAATTGAATCATAGAGGCCGGTGCTTGGATGAACATGTAAGGAGTTAGATTGAGGATTCATCAAGTACCATCAAATGTTTGTTAAGAGATGATCTCCAGTCTGAGTAGGAGATGGCAATCCTTTCTCATTAGGTTGATATTTGACTGACCTCTTAATGTAGGTCATCTGCACGAGAATAGAGATTCGGAGGTGTCAGATTAATTAGGTCAAAGAGTTGACTTGACAAGATCAAGATAACCAAAGTCCTATGTCATATAATGTCACGATATAGGCACACATCCTCTGACCGGAGATAGATGTGTTACTATATGTTTGAGTATGTACATTTGGTAGACCAATACATTGATGACCTAACCAAGGTCTATACACTGGCGAGCTGGTGTCCATATGAGGGTATATGAGTAATAGGATCTCTCAAAGGAATCAAACAGGTTCACTTGTGAACCGAAAGACATGATCTCACTCATGAGGTATTGGGACCAATCAAATTCCATGCATGGTCGTCGTGCTTTGGAAGCATGACAATAATTTCTAGGTATGATATATGCTTTTGGAAAGCATATGATCGATACCAACTCCCAATGACCCAGATCGAGAAACTTGATGATGAAACCCTGAAGATGACAGTGTAAAATTGGTCTATATCTTCAGGTTTATCATAGGCCTTCCAGTATGCAGAATGTACATGTATTAGGAGTACCTGAAGGTGATGTGATCATAAACGATTGTATAACCATGATGCTTCCATCCCGAGGGAGAGATGAAACATGTCTGGATTTTAGTGACTCCTCTCAGTAGAGAAGTAATCTAATCTTGGTCCAAGTGTTGGACACCGATATGAATGAGATTCAGATGCAATGAGAAGATTAGATTTACGGCCTTGATTTAATCAAGCATCTATGAGAGGTTAATGGGATTTGGATTTGAGATGTGATCTCAATATCCAAGTCACTATACGTGGAACGTATAATCGCCTTGTCCTTATCTCCAAGTATTTGCGAAAAAGCGCATTATTCTTGAAAGAGTTCAAGAATAATTCTATTATTGAATTATATCTAATCATTGAGAAATGGATAATTAAATGTGATTAATTATCATGAATAATGTGAATTTGATTCATATTTGAATGCATGAGAATGATAATCTAATGTAATTAAATGTGATTTTTTTAATTATGGATATGGATAATGTGATTAGCACTATCCAATTATTCATATATATTATAAATATGATTTATAATATATTATATAGACACTATTGAGATTTATATTTGTTGATTTATTATTGATGTGAACTGGATTCACATTGGATGATTAATTGAAAATATAATTTACTTTTTATTTTGTGGTATGATTGTGATTCACAATTTTTCCAATGGCATGATTGCAATATTCAAAAGATAATTATGAATTATTTTGTAAAATAATTTACGCCAAGTGTTGTTATAAATCTTGGAGATCTCATGAGATAATGAGGAGATTGACCCATCCACCGCAAGAGAGTGGATGACTACCAACCTCCAATAGGAGTAGGGTGGTCATCCCACCCCCCTTTTAGGGGAGGGCAATCTTCTCCTCCCTTATTTCGAAGGTCAAATTGATTTGATTTGAATTGATTTGTATTGATTTATAAATATATATTAATTTAGAATTAAATTAATTATTGTTATGTTTTTACAACAACATCATGGCCATTGAAGTAAAACAAATCAATCTCATCCATTGATTTTGTGTTCTCCATGAATTGAGATCCATGGATTTCCAAAACCCTATATAAGAAGAGGCACCCCTTGCTCTTCGAGTTACGACAATGAAAACAACACAATTCTCTCTCTCTCTCTCATTGTCACGCCAAGCCATCTCTTTCTCCTTGAGTGGCCGACCACTCCTCCCTAGAGAGAAGGTCACCGTCGTCGTCACATCGTCGTTGTGTTGCTGCTTCGACGACTCTTGGATCTCCATCTTCTTTGGTACATCTTGCTCCTGAATAAGGCGTTCAATATCATGAGATGAGATCAAGAAATCCATTTCTTAGATCGTTCACTTGGATTGCAAGAAGCACGCAACTCATCTCCACGCTCGCAAGCATCTCCTCCGACAGATCGGACTTGAGACATGAGGTCTCTTCTCTTAGAGGCTCGATCACAACCATGCTACAAGATGTATTCCTATATCTATGTAGTCAGATGAAACCATCCAAGAAGTGTTCTTGGATCATGTGGTTTCATTGATTTTTTTTAAAATTCCGCTACATCGAGCAACTAGTGTGACTAGTCGCTCTCGATCGTATATTATGCGATCCTCATTCTTCCATGATGTGCTTAAGTATTATTCCATATCCTTCACACATGTTCAATGCCCATAAGAATTAGTGAATTAATTCCACAGACATGTGGCAGGGCTTGACATACACAAGGCGGTAGGGAGACATGCTGAGAGGAGACTTGTATGTCGTGCGATATGCCCAAAGAGCAACGTCCAGTAACTAAGACAAGTTCTTGCGATTCAGTCGTACAAGCTTTTGCAGTATGGTTTTGATCTCCATATTAGAACTTTCAACCAAGCCATTGGATTGTGGGTGTATAACGCTGCAACATGATGTTCATTGTCGTATTCTTTGGTCAACTTCTTGGCCTCCTTATTGATGAAGTGGTTCCCCCCATCATTATGAGAATCTTGGGGATTCCGAACCATGAGATGGTGTTGTCTTTCAAGAAGCAATAGACTATGTGACTGTCTACAGTTCTTGTGATAATTGACTCCACCCATCTACTGACATAGTCAATAGTAAGCATGATGTACTCAAACCCTTGGCTGTTAGGAATGGACCCATGAAGTCAATGCCCAAGGTGTCGAAGACGTCGGATATCTGAATGTACTTCAGAGGCATTATGTCACGCGTGCTTATGTTTTCGACCATTCGCTGACAGTCAATATACTTCTTCACGTAATCATCTACATGCTTGAATAGATTTAGCCACCAAAGGCCACATTGAAGCACTTTTGCTGCCATCCTCTTTCTAGAATGGTGTCCACCAACTTCAAGCTTGTGGCAGTGGCCTAAGATGCCCATAATCTCCTCATGAGGTATACACCTCCTCCAGATGCAGTCTGCACCCTCAGAATAGGTGTGGTTCTTCCCACTGGTAGAATGAACCAAAAATTTGTCACGTTTGAAGTTCGGCCTATCTGGAGGAGTCTTCTTGGAGACAAGATAGTTCATAATATCTTCATACCAATGGAAAGAAGATATAGACAAGACTGCCTCATCCTGAAAGGTATCTGTGATTGGAATTAAAATTTTCTTAGGAGGATATACATTAACAATTCTGGAAAGATGACCTGCCACCATTTTTTTGATGCCTGGTTTGTCACGAATACCAAGTCAAAATTTTAGAGTAGAAGGATCCAACGAATTATACAAGGTGTGGAATCTTCCTTGCTCTAAAGGTATTTGATGGCAGAATGGTCAGTGTAGATTACCACCCTTAATTCGAGGAGATATGATATGAACTTTTCTAGTACAAACACTACAACTAGAAGCTCTTTTTCTGTAACTATATAGTTCTTCTAGGCTTCATAAAGTGTTTTGCTAGCGTAATGAATCACAAATAGAATCCCATATCATCTTTGTCCTAGAACAACACCAATTACAAAATCGAATGCATCCATTATGATCTCAAAGGGTAGAGACCAATCAAGTGGTTGTAGGACAGGAGCATGTGTGATCAGGTCTTTCAACTGATTGAAGGCTTGGAGAACACATTCATCCACAACAAAATCTATCTCATTGCCTAGCAGTTTTATCAACTATCGGGGGAGTTTACTGAAGTCTTTGATAAATCATCAGTAGAAACTGACGTGCCCCAAAAATGATCAGACTTGCTTCAGATTGGTAGGTGGCTCAAGTTTTGAAAACACTTCCACCTTTGCTGGGTCCACTTCCATGCCACGTTTTGATAACATGCGACCCAACACGATCCCTTCGGTCACCATGAAATTGCTCTTCTCTCATGAGAGCATGAGATTTACTTCACTACACCTCTCAGAACTCGATCTAGATAGTCTAGAAATTGATCAAAATGAATCTTCATAGATCGAGAAATCATCCATGAAAACTTTGAGGAAACTGCCCATCATGTCTGTAAATGCAACCAATATACATCTCTGAAATGTAGCGGGGGTGTTACACAACCCAAATGGCATCCGTCGAAAAGCATACATCCCAAAAGGACATGTGAACGTTGTCTTCTCTTTATCTTCAAGCGCGATCACAACTTGATTGTATCCAGAGTAACTGTCCAAGAAAAAGAAATATTCCATCACAGCCATTCTCTTGAGGATATGGTCGATAAAGGGTAGTGGAAAATGGTCCTTCTTGGTGGCGAGATTCGGACATCTAAAATAGACACATACTCGCTAGGATGTCAGCACTCTGGTCGGAATCTCCTCTCTCTTGCCATTAGTAACAATGGTGATCCCAGATTTCTTTTGCACTACGTGCACACCTTTCTTAATTTCTTTCATCACAACCTCCTGAAGGTTCGGATTTAGTCTACGTTGGAATTTATGGGAAGGCTTGTTGTCTTCTTCCAGGTAAATGTGATGCGAGCACAATGATGGATTAATCCATGGAGATATGATATCTTCTAGCCTATCGTCTTGCGGTTTCGTTCAAGAACCTCCATCAGATGAGATTCTTAGCCTTCGATAAATTGAGCATTGTAATGACTGGATGCATGTTTGGTTCACCAGCAAGGAAGGCACACTTCATATTGGAGGGCAAGGAATTGAGCTTTAGGGGTATGGGATATGATTCAATGGTGACGTCAGCGACAACTGTAGGTGTTAGCTCTTTCGGCTGTTGATTGTTCACCTTTGGCAATTCAGCTTCTTCATTCATAATATCACAAAGATGTGCAATAAAATCTTCATGCTTAGACGAGGATTGTTCAAAATATTCTGATTGCATGTCAATGAAAATCTCATCTACAAGTCTTGTACTTCCTTTGTAGAGAGGAATTCTAGAGTTTCTTTGTCATCTAGAACTAGATTTGCATATCCGATCTCTGGTAAAAATTCACAGTCCTTAGAACAGTGCAACGCAAGCACACTCATCTCAGATACAACCTCTGTTGGCTTTAGTTCAGGCATGTTCGCTATCTGTATCTTGTCAGTGCTGGAGCAGAACGTGATTTCTCTAGTGTCGTAGTCAACTACTGCCTCGGTTGTTTGAAGGAACGACCAACCAAAGATAATCGGGGTATGGAGCAGAGGTGTGGAGATGTCCATGTCCAGGATAATGAAATCAATATGGAATTGCATCCCTTGAACATTTTTATACTTATTTAATTTTGTACATATATATTATAGGTATATATAGGTATACTTGACCTATGTATTGAGATGTATTATTTATTTTATTTTCTTTTTGATGATTTTATTTTATTGTAATTATGCATTTATGTTTTAAATAATATATAAATTTATCAAAGTAAAAGAATTTGAAAAATATGAAAAATAAATATATTGAATATTATATACATGTATTGCACAACATGGCCTAAATCCTAATTTTTGCATCTTAACTCCAAATTGGATGAAAGTACCTTCATTAAATTTCTTATTAAAGATTATATACAATTAAAGATGGTTTTGGTTCATTTTGATTCATTATGGAGAAGATACATGTTTGTAAAGTTTTTATTCTGGCTTTTTATTTTGTGTGTCTTGGGTATACTGTTCATTATTTTTCAATGAAATCAATTTTATATTTTTCTTTGTATTTTTATCTACAATGAATGTTGAGGGTATTATTATTTTATATGAAAAATTATATAATAAAATATGTTCCAAAAAGTAATTATTGATGAATTAAAAATTAGGGTTTTATTGTATTTTCTGTACAATTCCTCCACCTTATCTCCCCCTACTTTATTCCTTGTCGACCAAATCATCATGGTGACTGGGTCTCGGGATCTAGGGTCGTTCAATACTATGGTATCTCATTCCTTTTTCTTTTCTTCCTTTATTCTTTTATTTTAAATTAAATACATTAAGTATATAGTATTTTTATACATTATTTTGTACTATTTACAAAGTATTTATTTGACAATTTAATGATATATACATCATTTAGCCAGAGATTTAGGCCAAAATGAAAGAATAAAGGTGATGAAATGGAGAATCATCAGAACTCTGACAATCCTCCTCTCAATACTGCATACAGAAACAAAGCGATTAAGGAAAGTCATCTTTAGCCTTAGAAACCAGGTGATTTCAGAAGATTCCTTGCCAAGTTCCTCATCTGGTCCTGAAATGGAACATCAGGTAAGTGTAATAAGTCCAACAATTATCAAAGGACACTTATCTTTAGTTGACAATAATTGGAGATCCTCTATGTACGACTATTATTATTCTAAGGATAACTCTGACAATGGTTGGATTTCTACATCTTATCCCTCTTCATCCCATTGCACACCTCCATTCTATCTCCCATCACACTCCCACAAGAAGGTTCGTTGAAAACCTCCTCGACCCCCTTGTACATCCATCTCAAATCTACGCGGTCCTCCACATGTGATTACTCTTTCATACTTACGTTGACCTGAGCCTAAGTATAGGGGACCAATATCATTATTTATACATCACTTCTATTCTTTCTTCTCACCCTCTTCCACATCATTTCTTGGTCTTCTTCTATGCATAGGCCCTCATAGCCTAAGTATAGGGGGAGAGTCGACTTCATATTTCTTTTCACCCAATTATGCTTGGTAGGAGCTATGTCTTTATTTCACTCAGTGCCATGAGGACATAACACAAGCTAAGTATAGGGGTGTGCGTATATATTTTATATACTTTATCCATAACTCGTAATTTAATTATTTCACATAAAAAATCGAGTATGGGTATACGTTGTGTATATTATGTATACTATACAATTTTTTTGTGTTTATAATACCAGTTTTAAAACTTTTTGTAAAAATTAAGGGGTATAAAAAACCGCTTCTAATAAAAAATAATGACAATTCTGATTACCGGGTTTAAAAATGAATAGCTACTTCTCAGTGAGGGAACTATGACTCCCTTAGCAGATTGGGTGGTTAAAGGACAATGTGTAAGGCACCGTTCTAAAGTAATATGGTAGTCATTCTACGATCCGTACTTACACCGATACTGGCTGAAAGTATATGCAACTAGCCATGCGCATTCGAGCCAATCATTATATCACTCTCTATAAAAAAGAAATAAAAAGAAATAAAAAACTTACTTATGATTTTATCTCTGACATTTTCACTATCACTCAAGATTTGATGAATAAAAGAAACTATGGTTTATGAGATCCTTCGATTTAGAGTTAACGAGTCTTAGTCTTTAAGGTTTGAGACTTAACAATCCATACTTCCCTAAGTTTGAAAGATATGAGTGCTATATTCACGCTTAATCTCTACCTTAAAGAATATGATCAACACATTACCTACACAACTGCATGAATGATGAGATGAGTTGAGATTTCACTTGAGGAACTGAGACTTGAGATTTGAGCCTAGACCTGATGTTGTTCGCGGAAATTTGAGGGTCGGAAATTGATGATAAATATGTTAGTCGTTGCTATCCCTAAAAA
This sequence comes from Ottelia alismoides, assembly GCA_037367405.1. Classification (NCBI taxonomy): domain Eukaryota; kingdom Viridiplantae; phylum Streptophyta; class Magnoliopsida; order Alismatales; family Hydrocharitaceae; genus Ottelia; species Ottelia alismoides. The sequence goes on from JAZKJV010000235.1 coordinate 792,832, forward strand.
TCCCGCGTCAAATAAAAAAATACTTTTTTTATTTTTTCTACTTATTAACCTGGTATAGCGGTCATGGTCAAACTCAGGGAGGCTACAAATCCCGAGGGTTATTCGATTAATTAGAAATTAGTTAAGAGAAAACATGAATCTCAAAGGACCACTATCCTTGGTTTTTGTGATTTTTTATCTTTTTAATTTTTTTCTATTTTTTTATTTTCTGATTTTCAAATATTTAGTGATTTTGATTTTGCAAAAAAATTTTATTTTCAAAAATAACACAAAGCAATATTCATAAGATTAAAAATACATACACCCACTCTTTTTGTAATTTTCAATTTATAAAAAATGCTCGGAAAAATCCAGAGAAAATATTTTTGGGTTTTAAAAGTTTTTAAATATTTTTGGGAATTTTTGTGGAATTTTCAGATTTTTTGTATGTTTCTAAAAATCAAACAGTGAGCAAATGCGAAAATGTGCACAGCCTGGAGTAATTTGCAACTAAAAAATATTTTAATGCCTAAATCTCCTGACAATTATTTTATGACAAAGTAGAATCAATTATCTACAAACAGAAACTGAAATCACAATTTTTGAATTTTTGTAGACTTTTATGTGATTTTTATAAGATTTCTAGTATTTTTCAATTTTTTTTAGATTTTATAAATAATTAATGCATGAAAATTGGTAAGAAAATAGAAGACAATGAAATAAAACTACCCTATTATTTTTGGAATTTTCGAGTTATTTTCAATTTTTTATGAATTTCTGAATTTCAAACACGGAAAAATGACATGTTTTTGATTTTTTTAATTATAATAAATGAAATCAAAATGAAATGAAAGTTTTGTGCTAGATGGATATATACATCAGAAGATTAGCATAATTATTCAAAAATGTTTGGACTAATAAAAACATTTATTTCAATAGAAGAATCATGCATATTAATGTCTGGATAATAGGGACTGAAACGCAATATTCAATGTTTTTGTATTAAATAAGTAAATAAAACAAAGTGCGAAGAGAAAAACACAATTTACTCACGAAATGTGTGCAAAGCACGTGACTTGAGGAGGCAGTGGCGCATTTGTAATTTTGAAAATCTTCAGGGGGCCAAATGTGCTTGAGGCTGGTAGGGGTTATTCGGTAATTTGGAAAATGTCCAGGGGTGACGTTGCAATTTTACAAAAATATTTTTAAAGAAGCCCTAAGGCTTCCTCTTTGTTGCTTTCTTCGTTCTCAAGGCACAAGGGGCACCGCAAGTCTGGAGGTGCGGGAGGCGCTGCCTAACGCGGGGCGTGCGCTGGTGGCGAGACGACGAGGGCGGAGGGCACTGCTGGAGAAGGGCACGCCTGGACGGAGGTCGCGTGGCCTCATGCGTCGGATAAGGCGGTGCTAGAGGCGTGCCTTGGGGTGGCGTGACTACTGGAAACGAGAGGGGCAGTCTCGTGTGGGCGGATGGCGGAGCACGGAGGTGCTGCCACCCTTGGTGGAGGAGGAGAATCGGGCAGATGCTTCCCGCTGGAGATGGGGGGCTTCCACCGCGCCTAGGGCGGAGCGACGATGGTGGAGGGTGGCCTGCTGGAGGATGGTTTGGAGGCCACGGCGCTGCTGGCTGAGGCGATGGCGATGCTGGAGACGCGCCTTGGGGCGGCACGGCCGCTGGAAGCGGGTCCGCTGAGGCGATGGCGGTTGTGTCTTTTTTTATTTTTTTTGTTTTTTAATTGTATTTCTTTTGTAAAAAAAAAGGAAAATAGTAGTAAAAAAACTTTTTTTATTTTTTGTGTAAATCCAAAAAATAGGAATAAAAATAGGATATAGAAATTCCTTTTTTTATTTTTGTTGTTGTTGTTTTTTAATGATCCTGCAAAATAAACGTTAGAGAAAAAAGAAACAAATACTTTTATTATTATTATTTATTTACAAATCAAAAAAAATGAACGAGGATTCGACGGAAATGAGAGATTCAAATCCGATCTCCGGCTACCGTTTGTGGCTATTAAGAGAGCGTGGAAGATAGAATAAAACGCGTGGAGATCGAGAAAGTGAGATGAAAATTCGGAATCAGAGATGGATCAAATCGAGATGAATTTTTTTTTAAAAGATCTAGAAAAACAAATGATAATGGAAATAAAAATGCAATGAAATAAACTACGATTAAACTAGGATAAAATAAAAAATATGGATCTTACCTTAGGAGCGGAAATGGACCGTGATCGCCTCGACAAGGCCGACTCGCTGTCACCGGACGGCTTGTAGACTAGAAAACTTTCTCGACGAAATTTTCTCTCGGAGATCGTGCTCCTCTCTCTAAAGACTGATCAAGTTGAAATGAGGGAGAAGGAGCCATATAATCAGAAAAGATAGAATGAAATTTGAATTTTTGAATTTTTTGGATAAAGAGATAAGAGAGATGAAAATTGAAATGAATTTTTGTTTTTTTTATGGAAGAGATAAGAGAGATGAAATGAGATAAAGTAAAAAAGATAAAACTATTTACAAAATTATCTTTTTTTTTTGAATTTTCGTCACTTTATTTATTTGAAATAAAAAATGTTATTATTTTATTTTTTATGGTGGTTAATTAAAAATAGCAACTATATACATATACTATATACATATATGACATTTTATACAAGGGTAATTGAGGAATTTTGTTTTTTTTTTGTTTAAAAAAATTTAATTTTTTTATTTTTTTAAATTTAAATAATTATAAGACTAATTTACAAATATATACAAATACAATATTTACATAATACATGGGAAAATTGCACAAACCACCCCAGAAAACCAACTTTTTACTCAGAACTCCAAAAATTATGAAATCATAGTCATTTTAAAGATAATTTAATTTAGAATCCAATTGAATGAGATTGGTTCAATTTGAGTTCATATGGAGTCGGAATTGGTCTTTCAATTAATGCTTAGTGGCTTTTTCCAAGTGTGGCTATTTTTATTCTGTACATGATTTAATTGTGCAATTATTTTTATTAATTAGGACACATTTTTATTTACAACTTTGGTTTTGAAAGTTATTTGATTTTGGTCAATTAAGGCACACATAAATTAGTGTTAGTTTTATACAGATATACGGAAAATAAGTGAGAAGTATTTACAACAACACACACACATTTTTTTTATTTTCTGCTTAAGGACCCTTATCTCCCCCTACTTTATCCCTGGTCGATCAGGTCAAGTCTTGACCTTCTCTCGGGTTCGGGTCAGCCTATAAACAGTCTTCCTTTTTTAATTTTCTTTCTTTATTTTTTCTTTCTTTCTTTCTTTATTTATTTTAGGTTAAAATTAGTAAGAAGTATACAATATTTACACTGGTGCAAGTTTGTAAGAATATGGAGTTAGTGTTATATGCATGTGTTTTATAAGGGATTTTAAGCTAAAATAAATGAATAAAGATGACGAATCGCAGATTCATCATCCCCCTATGTTTTATCTTTGCTAGTCCCTTAGCAATCACTTATTTGAAAGAATAAGTGAAGAAAAAGAAAAAGAAAGGGAAAATAAAGAAAGTAGGACAATATTGAATATTAAACTTATCTTCATAAATTTGCAGTTTGGAGCTCTGTCGGACCTTTGGATTATTAGTGTGTCGGAACTTCTGTGAGACTTAAGATTTTAAAATCGACAACCTTCAAGTTCTACACATCATTGTCGCAGTTTCGGCTCAGAAGTCATCTTAGATCAATCCTCTTCCCAAAGCACACCCTATGAACATTGAACAATCGACTCATATGTGTGAAAGGTTTTAGCTCTTCCCATCCAGAATGCCGGAATATCATGCAAATCTCTTCTCCAGTAACTCGTCCTCGGGGAGTCAGGTATTTCCTTCTAAGGTCTGCCGCGCTGTGTTCACAATCGAATTGGGGGAGAAGTTAGAAGAAGGAGAAAAGAACTGGAGAGTGGCCAGTGTAGTCACCTCTCCTTGTGAAGCTGGCCAGTGTAGCCGAGTCTCCACCAAGATCTGCAGATTTTCTTGAAGCTTGGACCTTTTTGGTCAGATATTTATTTGATAGTGGCTTCTTTGTATTAGGATTTTTGGTGGTTCTACTTGGCTCTTGTTGTCCCCTACGGATATAGAATCTTTTTGTTTCCGTACATTTTTTAGGGTCTTAGAAAAAATTATGCCTAGTCGTCCATTCCTTTTCCGAAGCTTTATTTCAACCCGTACTTCGGTCTTTAGATTTCCACGTTACCAGAAAAGAAACTCACACAATATTCCAACATCCCGTCTCAGTTGAGCTAAGTGCATAGTGCGAGAGTACGCATTGAGTTCCTATTCCAGAGTTATACCCATAATGAAGAGACCGGGTTAGACACTAAGAGTCAAACGCTGCACATTGTCATGTTGAACTCAAAGAATTAAGTCAAAGACCTGAAGCTTCTAAAATCCTATTTCTCAGTGAAGTTCCTCTGAAAATTAGGTGGATTAAGGTCCAACTAAGCTCCATTCTTCAATTTTATTCCAGACATAGTTTAAATGTCAATACTATCCTGAAAAATGCATGCAAATGCATAATATGAACAATGCAAAGAGTTCTTTTTGAAAAGAAATGATGCACATGTGAAAAGAACATTTTTTTAAAACAATTTTCTAATTTTGAACTTTTTTTGGATTTTTGGAGGAAAATGCAGATGTGAAAGAAAGTTTTTTTAATTATGCAAGTTTTTATAGATTTTTGGTTTTGTAGTTTTTTTATTTTAAGGAAAAGAGGTTAGTAATAAAAAAGTACATGTATATACAAGATATTTTGTTGTTGTTTTTTTTGTTGTGTTTTTTGTTGTTTATCGTTGTTGTGCTTTTTTTTGTGTTTTTTGTGTTTTTTTGTGTTTTTTTGTTTTTGTTTTTGTTTTTTACACACGTGGATTCTAAAAAATTACAAACATAACCCTCCAAATAAACTTATTTAATAAGTACGAGTTATGTCTAAAGTATATATACAATATATATGGCACCCCCCTATACTTAGCTCGAACTATGTCCTCATAGTGATCAGAGAGCAAAAAAGAAAGACATAACTCGTGCTAAGTATATAAAAGTGAAAAGACTCCTATGCTACAATGACTCAAAGAAAAGATAAAAAGAGGAGAAGGTTATGATCCCCCCATACTTAGGATCAAGTAATCCTAAGTATAGTAGAGTGTACAAAAGAGGAAAACCGATGACGAGAATGTACAGACTAAAAAATACAAAGACACGATATGAACAATATCACCCCCTATACTTAGGTTAGAGTATTCCTAAGTATAGGCAACAACAAGAGTGATGAAAAGGACAAATATGAATAACACAAATCATTCACCCCCTATACTTAGGATAAAGCACATCCTAAGTATAGCATATATACACACAAAGAAAAGGGGTGAATGATAAAACGAGAGAAGAAAGAGTGAAACAAAAGGATTTACAAGAGGAGTGGATGATCATGTATCAGACGCAGAAGATGGAATCAAGAGATAATCATCTAATACCACAGATATCGAATCAACAACAGACAAGAATGTATCATGATCTAGATATGGCTTCAGCAACTGTCCGTTCACAACAAATGGCTGTGCGTCAGATGACAACCCATATATGACAATACTCCCATTGTTACGCACAACTCTCACGATGAACGGTCCTGACCACTTGCTTTTCAATTTTCGTGGAAACAACTTCAACTTAGCATCAAATAACCAAACGTTCTGATCAGGGGAGAAAGTCTTTCTTTGAATGTGTTTATCATGACAGCGCTTGACTTTCTCCTTATACATAAGTGAGTTATCATATGCAAAGTTTCGGAATTCTAGTAATTTGTTCAAATCCACCTTCCTGTTCTTTCCTGCCTTCTCATAATCTAAATTGCATACACGAAGTGCCCATAAAGATTTGTGAAATAATTCCACTAGCAGGTGGCAAGGCTTTCCATATACCAATCTGTAGGGAGACATACCCAAAGGAGATTTGTACGCCATCCGATAACCCCATAGAACTGAATCAAGCATCTGGGACCAGTTCTTCCTATCTGGACGTACAATTTTTTGCAATATCGTCTTGATCTCCATATTTGAAATTTCTGCCAAGCCATTAGTCTGAGGGTGGTAAGGAGACACGACTCTGTGCTCAATGGCGTACTCCTTCACAAGCTTCTTTACTTCTCTATTAATGAAATGGCTTCCCCCATCTGAAATCAGTATTTTGGGAATACCGAACCACACAATAATATGGTCCTTGTGAAAGGAACACACTGTATGACTATCTGCGGCTCGGGTGGGGATAGCCTCCACCCATCGACTAACATAATCCACGGCGAGAAGGATGTACTGAAATCCCTGACTGACAGGAAATGGGCCAATGAAGTCTATGGCCCAAGCATTAAAAACATCATAAATCTGTATATATCTTAGGGGCATGGTATCTTTGGAACCAACAGTTCCTCCCATTTTCTGACATTCAGTACAACCTCGAACATACTCTGTAGCATCCTTAAACAATGTGGGCCACCATAGGCCACTCTGTAAAACCTTTGATGCCGTTTGTTTCCCCAAATGATGCCCACCAGATTCTAGTCTGTGGTAGTGCTCAAGTACACTGGTGTGTTCCTCCTGAGGAATGCACCTTCTCCAGATACAATCTGCACCCTTGCGAAATAGGTACGGATCCTCCCACTGGTAATAATGAATCTCTGTCAGAAATCTGTCTACCTTGTACTTAGGCCAATCTTGTGGAACTTTCTTGGAGACAAGATAGTTCACTATATCAGCATACCATGGGAGTGAGTCCACAGACAAAATGGCCTCATCTGGAAAGGTTTCGGAAATAGGAATCATGTTCTGCTCAGAGGTCTCTGTGTTTGTGATACAGGAAAGGTGATCTGCCACAACGTTTTTCACTCCAGATTTATCTCAAATCTCTAAATCAAATTCCTGGAGAAGAAGGATCCATCTGATAAGGAATGGTTTGGCATCCTTCTTTTCCTATAAGTATGGCAGTGTGATCCGTGTACACAATAACGTATGAACCGATGAGGTAAGATCTGAACTTTTCTAGCCCAAACACAACTTCTAACATCTCCTTCTCTGTAACTGTATAATTCCGTTGTGCTTCATCCAGAGTCTTGTTAGCATAGTGTATAGCAAATGGTATCCCATCCCTTCTCTGTCCTAAAACTGCTCCAACTGTGAAATCTGATGCATCCGTCATGATCTCAAAAGGAACAAACCAATCAGGTGGTTGTAAGACATGAGCACTAGTAACCATTTCTTTCATCTGATTGAATGCAAGAAGAACTTTTTCATCGACAACAAAATCAGTCTCCTTACACAAAAGCTCAGTCAAAGGTTTGGCGATTTTGCTAAAGTCCTTTATGAATCGCCTATAGAACCCTACGTGTCCCAAAAATGACCTCAACTGCTTCTAATTCCGCGGTGGCTCTAACTTGGAAATCACATCGATCTTAACCGGGTCAACCTCCATACCATGTTTGGAGATGACATGGCCAAATACAATCCCATTAGTCACCATAAAGTGACTCTTCTCCCACGAGAGCACTAGGTTTACCTCGCAGCAACGTTGAATAACTCGATCTAAACGAGCAAGAGATGTGTCAAAACTATCCCCATAGATCGATAAATCATCCATGAAGACTTCAAGAAAATTACCCACCATGTCGGCAAAAATGGCCAACATACACCTTCGAAATGTAGCGGGGGCGTTACACAATCCAAAGGGCATCCGTCTAAAGGTGTAAGTGCCAAACAGACAAGTGAAAGTAGTTTTCTCCTGATCCTCAGGAGCGATAGCAACTTGGTTGTATCCCGAGTACCCATTCAAGAAGCAAAACAACTCTTTCCTTGCCAACCTCTCAATAATCTGATCAATAAAGGGTAGTGGAAAGTGATCCTTCTTGGTAGCTGAGTTCAAGAGTCAGTAATCTACACAGACACGCCATGAAGTAGGTACCCGAGTCGGAATCTCCTCACCGTGGTCATTATTTACGATCATAATTCCAGATATCTTTGGGACCACATGTAAAGGGCTGACCCATTTGGAATCCAAAATGGGATATATAAAGCCAGCATCACACCATTTCTCGATCTCCTTCATGTCAACCTCCCTTAGGTGACGGTGTTGACATTCACGGGAGGGTTTACAGTCATCCTCTAGGTAGATATGATGTAAGCACAACGTTGGATTGATCCCATGGAGATCTGAGATATTCCATCCTATGTCCTTGCAGTTTCTCTCAAGAACCTCTAGCATGCGAGGTTCTTGTTCAGCGGTCAACTGCGAGCTGAGGATAACCAGGAAAATTGGGGGGGGGGGACCGCAAGGAAGACATATTTCAACGTTGATGGTAAAACCTTGAGCTCAGGTGGGGTCTGAATCGGCTCTGCGATAACCTCTGCTACTGTACTAGTAGACGGTATGTGATCTGTGCTCTGTAGAATATCCACCTCGGCTATTGACGGCTCAGCAAGTAGAATATCTGATAGATCTGTAAGGAATTATTTCTTCTCAGAAAGGAATGGATCATCAGGATGTTCAATACTCTTATAAATGAACGACTCAGATATCTCAGCAATAATCTCAGAAAGATGTCTCTCATCTGTGCATAAATCAGGAAATTCAACAATTGGCTCAGATATCTGGATCTCAGAACTCTGCTCAAAATGCTCATCGACAACTATCTCGAACTCATGTCGATTGTGCTTTCCAGAGAGTCCTTTTGGGAAAGGAACTCCTGGGTATCTATAAAATCCATGAAAAGAGCTGTCTCTCTGAATTCAGCAAAAAAATCACAGTCATTTGGCTCTGATATAACTTTCTCTGTATCATTTGCTGCTGGTGGCGGTGATGGTCTAGGATCAGAGATCGTCTCAATTTTCACCTTATCACTATGAGAGTGAAAGATGATCTCTCTAGTACCATAATCGATTGCTGCTTCGGCTGTTCGGAGGAACGGTCGACCTAGTATGACCGAGGTATGGAGTAACGGTGCAGGTGTGTCCATATCCATGAAAACAAAATCAACAGGGAATTTCATTCCCTGCACCGTTACAATAACGTCCTCTAAAATACCTCTTGGCCTCTTAATCGATCTATCAGCAAACTGAATGATCATTTTGGTTGTTTTAAGAGGCCCTAACTGGAATTTAGTTAATAAAGAGGAAGGCATGAGATTAATGGAGTAACCGCTATCGAGAAGAGTACGATCAAATTATTGATCAAAAATATGGCAACAGATGTGACGTGCTTCCTTGTCTTTCTTTTTAGGCGGAAGGTTACTGATGGCATGAATTGTGGCCATGGTCAAGATGTGTTTCTCTGTTTCCTTTCGTCTGTTCTTCCTTGGTTGACGCTTTTAGGTTTTTTACTGTAGGCATGTATTCCATGGCCTTAAGGAGTGGCATCTTTGAAAAGATGTTCTGTAAGATCTCAACCACTCCAGGATCAGATAGTGCTGTTTTTAATTTTTAATTTTTTTAGCTTTAAGAGTAGAAGGAAATGGCATAGAATCAGAATAAACATGCAAACATTCATTTCCTTTATTCAAAATAGAATCATCATGTACAAGAGGACAACCAGAATCAGTCTGTATATTGTTGTCCAATCTAGGTGAAGGAAAAATAGAATCTAAAACAGAACGGGATGCTACCGTTGGTGAAGAGTAAGAATCTGCGACTGGTATATTCTGTTTACATTCTGCTTTACAAAATTTAAAAATTTTAAAAAATAAAACAAAAAAGGGGGGCACGCCCTCCAGGCACCACCTCTTCCTTCTCCGCCGCCAGGGGCGGTGTCCCTCCATCACGCGGCCTCCCACCGCCGCCGATCTGAAGAACTGCCGACCACGCGAGGCCAGCAGCCACCGATGAAGTTTCAGGGGCGTGTTTCACCCCTCCATCTTCCATCGCCCCGTCGGTCGCGCCTCCAGCCATTTTGTTGTTCGCAAAAAATTGAGGGTCAGAAATTGATGATAAATATGTTGGTCGTTGCTATCCCCAAAAATCCCGCGTCAAACAAAAAATATTTTTTTATTTTTGCTACTTATTAACCTGTATAGCGGACATGGTCGAACTCAGGGAGGCTACAAATCCTGAGGGTTATTCGATTAATTAGAAATTAATTAAGAGAAAACAGGAATCTCAAAGGACCACTATCCTTGGTTTTTGTGATTTTTATCTTTTTAATTTTTTTATTATTTTTTCTAATTTTTTTATTTTCTGATTTTCAAATTTTTAATGATTTTGATTTTGCATTTTTTTATTTTCAAAAATAACACAAAACAATATTCACAAGATTAAAAATACACGCACCAACTATTTTTGTAATTTTTCAATTTATCAAAAATGCTCTGAAAAATCAAAGAAAATATTTTTGGGTTTTAAAAGTTTTGAAATATTTTTGGAAATTTTTGTGGAATTTTCAGATGTTTTTGTATTTTTCAAAAAATCAACAGTGAGCAAATGCGAAAATGTACATAGCCTGGAGTAATTTGCAACTTAAAAATATTTTAAGTACTCAAAACTCCTGACAATTAAATTTATGACAAAGTAGAAGCAATTATCTGCAAATAAAAACTGAAATCACAATTTTTAGATTTTTATAGAATTTTTTGGGATTTTTATAAATTTTTTAGTATTTTTCAATTTTTTGGGTTTTATAAATAATTAATGCATGAAAATTGATCAGAAAATAAAAGACAATGAAATAAAACTACCTTATTTTTTTGGAATTTTCGGAGTTATTTCGACTTTTTATGAATTTCTGAATTTCAAATAGGGAAAAATAACATGTTTTGATTTTTTAAATTATAATAAATGAAATCAAAATGCAATGAAAGTTTTATGCTAGATGGATATGTACATCAGGAGCATAGCATAATTTTTCAAAAAACATTTGGACTAATAAAAACATTTATTTCAATAGAAGAATTGTGTAGATTAATGACTGGATAATAGGGACTGAAACGTACTATTCAATGTTTTTGTATTAAATAAGTAAATAAAACAAAGTGCGAATAGAAAGACACAATTTACCCACGAAATGCGTGCAAAGCACGTGTTGAGAAGGTGGGGGCGCATTTGTAATTTTGAAAATCTTCAGGGGGCCAAATGTGTTTGAGGCTGCCAGGAGCAATTCAGCAATTTGGAAAATATCCAGGGGCGACGTTGCCATTTTACAAAAATATTTTTTAAAAAATCTGTAGGGTTTCCTCTTTGCTGCTTTCTTTGTTTTCAAGGCACAAGGGGCGCCACAAGTCTGGAGGTGCGGGCAGCGCCGCCTCACACGGGGCGCACGCTGGTGGCGAGACGACGAAGGCGGAGGGCACTGCTTGAGAAGGGCATGCCTGGACAAAGGTCGCGCGACCTCACGCGTCGGCAAAGGCGGCGCGCCTTGGGGCGGCACGACCGCTGGAAACGAGAGGGGCGGCCTTGCGTGGGCGGATGGTGGAGCGCGGAGGTGCTGCCACCCTTGGTGGAGGAGGAGAATCGGGCAGACGCTTCCCACTAGAGATGGGGGGCTTTCACCGCGCCTAGGGCGGAGCGACGATGGTGGAGGGAGGCCTGCTGGAGGATGGTTGGGTGGCCACGACGCCGCTGGCTGTGGCGATGGCGGCGTTGGAGGCGCGCCTTGGGGCGACGCGACCGCTGGAAGCAGGTCCGTTGAGGCGATGGTGGTTGTGTCTTTTTTTTAATTGTATTTCTTTTGCATAACAAAATGTAAACAATAGTAATAAAAAAACTTTTTTTATATTTTTTGTGTAAATCCGAAAAATAGGAATAAAAAATAGGATATAGAAATTCTTTTTTTTTATTTTGATTTTTTGTCGTTTTTTAATGATCCTGCAAAACAAACGTTAGAGAAAAAAGAAAAAAATACTTATTATTATTATTTATTTACAAATCGAAAAAAATGAATGAGGATTCAGCGGAAATGAGAGATTTGAATCCGATCTCCGGCCACCATACGTGGCCGATGTTGAGTGATCGTGTAAGATAGAATAGAACACGCGGAGATCGAGAAAGTGAGATGAAAATTCGGAATCGGAGACGGATCAAATCGAGATGGATTTTTTTAAAAGGTCTAGAAAAACAAAATGGCGATGGAAATAAAAATGCGACGAAATAAACTACGATTAAACTAGGATAAAATAAAAACTATGGATCTCACCGTAGGAGCGGAAATGGACCGTGATCGCCGCTACAAGGCCGACTCGCTGTCACCAGACGGGTTGGAGACTAGGCAACTTTCTCGACAAAATTTTCTCTCGGAGATCGGGCTCCTCTCTCTAAAGATTGATCAAGTTGAAATGAGGGAGAAGGAGCTTATAAATAGAAAAGATAGAATGAAATTTGAATTTTTGAATTTTTTTTGGATAAAGAGATAAGAGAGATGAAAATTGAAATGAATTTTTGATTTTTTTGGTGGAAGAGATAAGAGAGATAAAATGAGATAAAGTAAAAGAGATAAAACTATTTACAAAATTATATAATTTTTTTGAATTTTTGTCACTTTATTTATTTGAATTAAAAAATTATTTTTTTATTTTTTATGGTTGTTAATTAAAAATAGCAAATATATACATATACTATATACATATATGACATTATATAAAAGGGTAATTGAGGAAATTAATTTTTTTGTTTAAAAATTTTATTTTTTTATTTTTAATTTTAATTTTAAATATTTAGTAAGACTAATGTACAAATATATACAAATACAATATTTACAAAATACATGGGGAAATTGCCCAAACCACCCTGGAAAACCAACTTTTTACTCGTAACTCTAAAAAATATGAAATCACATTCATTTTAAAGATAATTTAATTTAGAATCCAATAGAAATGAGATTGGTTCAATTTGAGTTCATATGGAGTCGGAATTGGTCTTTCAATTAATGCTTAGTGGCTTTTTCCAAGTGTGGCTATTTTTATTATGTACATGATTTAATTGTGCAATTATTTTTATTAGTTAGGACACATTTTTATTTACAACTTTGGTTTTGAAAGTTATTTGATTTGAGGTTAATTAAGGCACAAAGTGTTAGTTTTATACAGATATACACAAAATAAGTGAGAAGTATTTACAACACACACACACACACATTTTTTTTTTGATTTTCTGCTTAAGGACCCTTATCTCCCCCTACTTTATTCCTGGTCGATCAGGTCAAGTCTTGACCTTCTCTCGGGGTTCGGGTCAGCCTATATACAGTCTTACTTTTTTTATTTTATTTTCTTTATTTTTCCTTTATTTTTTTATTTATTTTGGGTTAAAATTAGTAAGAAGTGTACAATATTTACACATATGCAAATTAGTAAGAATATGGAGTTAGTATTATATGCATGTGTTTTATAAGGGATTTTAAGCTAAAATAAATGAACAAAGATGACGAATCGCAGATTCATCACCTGATTTGATGATGCTCGAGGATGGGATAAAGTCAATGAAATCTTCATGAAACCCGGATATCAGCAAACCCTATCCAGTATGCGAACAAGTTCTCATGCTATCTTTTGATATTGATCTATATGACAGGGTGTGATGAAACTTAATAAATGCGTTGATTAGTGTGCGCCAACTTGGTAAAAGCAATGGAGCTAGCCAAAAAAAGATTGATGAAAGAAAAGCTCTCATTACAAAGTCAAATACAAAAGATCTCACACCAAAGGTGAGCGCTCCCAACCATTTCAAAGTGACCATTTGGACCAAAGCTATTAGGACCAGGAGTTAGGCTAGCACCCAAAAAATGCTCTGCATTGTACAGTGATACAAGTTTGGGTGTCGAAGGTATCTTAGATACTCAAAAGAGACACACCCCGATGTACTCCTAGAAAAACAAGTGCAGCTGACTCCGAGCTCTTGATGGACACATTGATCAACAAACAAAAATATATGTGTTGAGTAATAAGGCACTCGAGATGACCCTTGTTCCAATGAGAGGGAGAGAAGAAAATACACAAACCTATGCCCTCCATCAACTGGCCTTCCGTGTACATTTTCAAGTCTGACGAACTATTGAGACAATGGACTGAAAGCAAGAAATAAATTATTCCCTAGTGTTGAGGATTAGTTCTTGAGGAGAGTCTCTTGGATGAGGACTTTTGGTGACGTTTCGACTCAGCTCTCATGATTGCAGTATACTCAAAACTTCATATCTCTTATGCTATATGTATAAACATAGAGTCTAATAATTAGAGAAGTTGGATTCCTTTTGACTAGATCTTGGTTCAACTTATGACTTTAGGACTACTGAAATCAAGGATTCTTAATGAGTTCACACTTGCACGTCAGGGTTTCAACCTTCTAACTCACTAAAAATTTCTTGGTAACAAGCAAAGATCTAAGTATAGGAGTGTGATGAATCTATGATTCATCTACTTTATATGGAAATCTTAGCAAAATCTCCTTAACAAATCACTAATTAAATCCGCTAAAATTAACTTATTAATATTTACTAATTTTGCTAAAATAAGAATAAAAATCTGTAATTAAATAACATGTATTTTTGCCTTGTTAGTGCATATTATTTTATATACAAAATAAATTATTTAAACCTAATTATTTCTCTAGAATATTCTTTTATTCATTAACTAACTTGGCATAAAGAATCAATACGCATAAAATCAGAAAATCAGAAGAAAATAAAAAAATCCGACATTGTATATTTTCTACATATTTTATCTTTGTTGATTTTATTTTATAGTTTTCTAACCTAAAAATCCATAAAAATTAGATTAATTATGTATATATTATATATAAATTAATTCACTAATTAAAATCAAATTAAAATACAAAAGCCAATATAGTACCATCAAAAATACTTTTTATACAGATAACATCTTTTGGTTTTGGTCAATTCACGAAAGTTGTAGATCTCATTGAGATGATTAATTTCATGTGGACCACTTTTCATTTAACTTCATTTGTTATTTTGTACAGAATTTTCTTTGAATCTTATTTTCAAATTTTCTGGGAGTGACATGTGGCATCTCCTGGAGCCACCATGTGTCTCCCTTCTTTTATTCATTATAATTCATTTTTAATATTTTATTTTATTTTATTTTTAGTTTTTTATTTTATTGTATTTTTATTTAATCCTTTATTATCCCCTTCTCTCCTTTCTCTCCCAAGTACGGGCTCAACACGTGCCATCTCCTCCCTTTTCCCACAAGTGCTGCACATATGCCTCCTCTTCTCTCCCCTACAGTTCCCACCGCTCCCCTTCCTCCAGCAATGGCCGACGCCCCACCTCTCGCCATGCGCGGTCATTGTGCTTCGCCTCCCTCCATAATAGTCGTTCCTCGTCTTCTATAAACCCATATCTTCGACTCCTCATCCACTCATCCACCCTTCATCTGTAGAGTGCCGGTGACAGCGACACTCTGACCCGACGAGATCCAGAGGTTGTCGACCTCTGCCTTCGATGACCTCCGCGTACGGTAGAAGCTTCAAAGCCCTCCACCGACTCCTCGAAGCGACCATCGGAGCATGACTCAAGCCCCTCCATTTCAAGGCAACCTTCTCCTCCTCCTCCTCTTTCTTTCCTCTTCCTCTGTTCTACTTTCTGATTGACCTTCGTCTAACCACCTGATACCCATCGCGACTTCATCGCCTATGCCTCCTCTCCTTTGCAGCTCACCGTACCTTCACCACTACTCGCACCTCACCTTCATCCCTGAGCAACATCGATCACATCCACTGCGGAGCCCCTTCGCCCCCACCTCTACCTATAGCAATTGACCCACTTCTCCTCGCATCGCCTCACACTGCTCCACCTCCAGTCGTGAGTCGACGGAGGTGGAGACCAGAGCAGTCCTACCGCTACCCAATGACTCCGCCACTGCCGTTGCCAACATCGTTGTTGGATTGGGCCTATATACTTTGATCCAATGACCACGAAGGTGTAACGTCGACGCCTTGATCCTTGGCTCATGCCTCGAGGTTTGGGTCAACTGCAGCCCCCTCCAATGCCACGTGGTGCCTCGGGTGCCTGCACCTCAGCTACAGACCCGAGACTCCATCCGAGTCTCCTTCGCACATGTCCATCACATGAGTAAGGGCAAATTGCGCTCTACCTCCCTAAATTCAAGAATTGCAAGGATACCCCAGCCTCCAACCGTACGTGCAACACACGTGCCCGCTTGGGGAAATTACAGAAAAACTCAGGCAGTTTTAGATAATTGCAGTTAAGTCCTTCTAGATCCCTTTTCTAGAACAAAAACTTTATTTTTATTACATTTTAGTCATTAGAACTTCATTTTATCATATCTTTCTCATTTGAACTCTGTTTTTAACGCATAATATGTCATTTTGAAGCTTATTTTGTGCTCTACCATCTTACATACTTTGTAAACAGATCATAATTTAAGTTAAACAATATTTGAGGATCTCTTTTGATCTATGTAGGTTTAATTTGACCTTCTTGTGCCATTTTATCTTGAGAAATTTGGCTTAATTTTACAGGGGCTCCATTGAGAAGATTGTGTTAGATTGATTCTCTACCTATTATTGAAAAATTTTCTTGAGGAATTAATAGTTACATGGGCATAATATGAATTAATTATTTCCCTGACACTTTATGTGGTTAAAATTTATTTTATTTGAGGAGTAAATTATAAGCAATTTTGATGTTAAATCTTCTTAAAATTTTTATCATTGATCTTATCATTTGCACGAGCATTTATTGATTGATTTTTTACCTTACAGTTTTGATTTGAATGGATAAATACGTCTAGAAACTATTCTTTAGATCTGTGATTAATTTTTAGGATTAATTTATCATCTTTTTGTTGGCTTAAAAATCATAATCACAGATCCCGTGCTTCATTGTTTATCCACTTGCATACATTTTTTATCATTTACTTTTATTTTTCATTTTATTTTCTAAGTAATTTATTAATTACTTTAATTATTTTAGAACTACACAACTAAAAATCAACATTTTGTGTTCGACCTTGGTACACTTACCAAGTAAAAATACTCCACAATATTCAACATTTGTGATTTTTATTGATCTGATTTCTGCCTCCTATACTACAATCTATCGATTGTTATAAAGGTGGACTTTTAGTTCATAATGTGTGTGTTTGGGGGGGGGTAGGTGTGTGGATGATGACGACCACCAGGTAGGAGAATCATGAGCCCCATGATGAGTACGAGATAATGCGAGGTCTAAAATCATCATCATTGAAGAAGCGAAGACTTATTGCCGTTGAGGTAAGAGCTCACATGATCACCTGGTCAATCACAAGTACCCATAACATATAATGAATCAATTAATAACAAAAATGTGGAGCATAATTTATTATACTCTACAAAAACATGTGTATAGTGTGCAAGCATGTAGAGATCGAACCACAGAGAGCTGATATCCTAATGATTATTGCTAATTAAAATGAATTACGTACATAGATGTTTTTATGTGGGTTTTTTTATTTTTATTTTTTCATTTGATTTTATTTTATAAGTAGTTTTTTATTTTTAATGTGGGTCTTATAGATATGTATATATAAGGATAAATATAGAATATGTATATAATATATAAGCTATATACATCATAATAAATACAAAAATATATATATAAATAAAAAAGTATTAATAAATATAACTCTAATAATATAATATGCATAAGGCATTTTTAAAAAATATTTATAAAGGTATAAATAATAATTAATAATAATATTATTATAATATAGACATATAATATAATGTATAATAATATAATTATAAGTATAGATAAAAATAAGCATAATTCAAGAAATAAAAAGTTTATTTATTTTTATAATTGTATACATTTTTTGTGATTTTCTAGATATTTTTGCTAATTTTTAGATATTTTTAAGTAAAAAAATCCCAAAATAGGGATTAATTAAATAGACCACATGTTCTGGAGTTTAAAAATACTAAATAAAGTCAAAATTTTCCATACCTATATTTCTTATATAAAATAGATAATAAAATTATCAAATAGAAACAAATATTTTAGTGTTTTTATTGGATTTTGTATTTTTATAGGATTTTGGAGTTTTTTATTTTTTTATCTTTTTTCCATTTTTAGGGATTTTTGTCTAGAAGTTAGGAATACTATAATAAATAATATACATTTTTTTGAATTTTAAACATGATTTTATAATTTTTATGGGGTTTTAAAAACAAATAGGAATAAAAAGTGCTCTTCTTGATTTTAAATTAATAGGAAAAGTGCTTAAAATGCAAAGAAAAAATATGACGTAAATGAACCTGCATCAGTGTACATTGTCCTATTTTTACATAATTTTTGGAGCATGGGTGATATTTATAAAAATTGAATAATGAGCACAAAAATTAAATACTAATAGGGACTTATTTGCAAATATCAAGAAGTTTCCATGCATTCCAGAACCCTAAAACAAAAATCTAGGGGCAACTACGCAATTCAACCACGTATATTTAAATTAAAAGTGCTTGGCATGGGCTTAAATGTAATTTTAGAAGAGTAGAAGGTCCTCTTACAATTTCTCCACAAAATTTAACACTAAGTATACAACTTTCTAGATTAAAAATAAATACAAAAATAAACAATGCCATAATTGCAAAATACTCACCTCACATGGGGGGCCCACGTGAGGTGAGCTGGCATGGACATAAAGGCAAATATACAAAAGGACACGAGGCTTTAGCCAAAATATCCCCAGTTATTTGCACTTCGAACCATATTTTTAGTATTAAATAAAAAATGTACAAAAAGGCCGGGCATGAGTGAAATTTACCCAACATATGCGTGCTTACAAACGATGGGGATTTCATCACTTGACACACGTCGTGTTCGCAATGCACGATGACGGTTCAAGGTGTAGTGGCCGATATTAAATCCCAAAAGGAATCGAATGGTGCATGGCCTTCTTGATCCAACGACTGAGACATAATCTGGAGTGCCTCTCCAGATCAGACGGTACCTATTGTCCTCTAAGAACAGGTATGAACTCCCCCTCCTCCGAGCTTCAATTTTTGAATCAGAGCACCCCGAGCCTCTTTCTCGATGTTGAAGTGGTCTTCATGCTCAAGGGTGGCTTCCGCATCTAACAGACCCAACAAGAAGATCCAGAGCTCATCGGTGGAGCTTTGGCATGCCTGAGAACCTAGACCTGCTTTTGAAGTCGAATAGCCCTCAGAAGGGCTCTTCTAGGAGCGTGACCTGCATAGAAAACTCAAGGGGGCTCCGACGAAGCTTCCTGGGACTTTATTGGTGGGAAATGACGACGAAATGGATGGATGAGGAAGTGCTCTAGCGAAGGCGGTGAAGGGAGCATCGGGATCTCGATCTAGGATGGATCAAGGGGATTTGATGGATCGAGAGGATGGAGAAGGTGTCGAGGAACAAGAGGGGGGTGATAGGAGAGTCGGGGACTGTCGGAAGTGAGATGAAATGTAGCCGGAGTAGAGATCTCTGATAATAGAATATTTTGATTTTATGCTAATCTACGGGTCTAACACCAAAAGAAATGCATGAAAGTAAAACCAAAGACTAAATCTACCTAGGAAATGAAAGGAAAAGGCGCATGTCATACATAGGGACCAGGGATCAAAGGTGTCGCTGGAGCTCCACCTTGGACCAACTCCTCTCCTCTTAATCGCTGCCTCGACCTTGGGGGATGTTCTCTCTGTCACCGGGAACACACACACATGAAGCAAGGGGGTTTAGGTCTTGAAGAAGGATCAAACAGAGAAGGGAGGCGAGGAGGATTATTTATAGACAGAAGTGAGGGCACTTATTGACCGACAATTTGGAATTGATCGAGGCTATGTACAGGGGGTTGGAGGATCAAGCGTGTCTTACGGATGATCAGAGGTTGATTTGTGTCAAAAATCATATTGATAGGAATAGTTAGCTACCCGAGAAAAATGGCCAAAAGTCAAGGTTCAGAGTTTTGATACGATTAGAAGCGCCCAAGTGCGCAGTTGACATGGAGTCAACACTAGACGCATCCCCATTGGTCCAATTGGGCCACAAAAGGACAAACTAGACTAGAAAATAAGAAATAATTAAAAATAAAATATTAAATGAATTTATTCATTTTAGCTTATAAAAAAATTGTTTATTATTTTCTGTAGTATTTTATCCCCATTTTTATTTATTTTTAGGGGTTAATTTATTACGAGTTAATATTTACAAGTATAGTTATAGGTATATTTACATATATATGACTTATTTTATTTTTATTTTGTATTTTATATTTTATTATTTTATATACTTATTTTATATATTTATAACTTTTTTTAATATACCTAAATATATTTTTTTGAGTTTGTTTATACACTTAATTAAATCAGGATATTGATTATATAAGTATAAGTACAATATATTTATCTATGTATTTTTGTATATTATTTTATTTATTTACATTTTTACTGGTTTTATTTTATTCTTATATTTTCAGGGAATATAAATAATCTTTACAAGGGTATAAAATATAAAAGAGTAAAAGAATGAAAGAATAAATTCTACTTTTATTTATATGCAGGTATTAGTATATATAATTCATCTATACATGATACTATACTTATTTATTTCACTTTTTTATGAACTTATTTTATTTAAAATATGTACATGTGTTTTAAATATTTTTTACAAAATTATAAAATATCAAATAATAAAGATTGTGAAGAATAAATAAAATGAATATTTTATTCAGGTATATTGTACAATAAGGATCCAAAACCTAACTTTTACATCTTAACTCCAAATTAAATGAAACTACCTTCATTAGATAGCTAGTTAAATGTTATATACAATTAAAGGTGAGTTTGGTGCATTTTGAGTTATATGGAGAAGATATGAGTTTGTGTAGTTTGGAATTTGGAATTTTATTCTGAATGTGGGATGGACTCTGTATATTATTTGCGTATGAAATCAATTTTGTATTTTTCTTTATATTTTTTTCTACAACTTTCGTGTATCAATTTTCTTTAGGTGGTGTAAAATAATAAAAAATAAAATGGACCCCAAAAATGAATTATTGACGAATTAAAAAGTGAGGTTTTTGATGTGATTTCTGTACAACTTATCCCCTATCTCCCCTTACTTTATTCCTTGTTGATAAATCATCATGATGACTAAATCTCGGAAGTTAGGGTCATTCAATGTCCTTGACACTTCATTCCTTTTCTTTTCTTTTATTCATTCTTTTATTTTGGCAATAAATACAGTATTTTGTACAATTTACACATTGTTTATTTTGACAAATTAATGATATATACATGCATTTAGCTAGGGTTTAAAGGCTAAAATAAAATAATAAAGGTGATGAAATGGAGATTCTTCACCCCCTATACTTGCCTTTGCTAGTCCTTAGCAAACACTTATGCAATAAGTGCAGAAAATAAAATAAAATAAAGAAAAGAAAAAGAAAGAACTTGGATTGATTTTAACTTTCAAACTTGCCTTCATAAAATCAAAGTTTGGAGCACAGTCGGACCCTTGGATGGTTAGTTTAGTCGGAACCTTATTACGAACCAGGCTTGAAACACAACATCCTCTGAGAGTCACAAAACTCTGCTCAAGTCTCCTTAATAACCATGTCAGAATAAGTCAACTCATATGCAAACCCTTATGATTATGAATCTATCTTGAACAATGTGTGTGATATGTAGCTCTCCTCGTCTGAAGTGGTAAAAGTCAGTCTTTTCCAATGTGCTGACCCTAATTCCCCAATACAGTAACTCTTTCCTCGAGAAGCGGGGTATTCCCTTCTAAGTTCAAGTACAACCAACTCAAGAAGAGCAGATGGAGAGAAGAATGGACAGTAGCCAATGTATCTACCTATCCTAGGATGCTTGACTAGTGTAGCCAAGTCATCCGAATGCAAGCTCACATACATATGACTTTGAAGCTCAAGCTTGCTTATTTGACTATACATCTATATACATACTCCGACAGGCATATTATTTTCAATCAGGCATGCCCACTTTTTTTGGCATTTTTGATTTTGTATTTTTTTTGAAATGTTATATACAACATCATTTATATAAGGACTTTTTTATCTTGTGCCAGTGGACTATCCCTCTTTTGAAGCATTATTGCAACCCACAACTTCAGTCTTTAGACCTCATGGCTACTAGATCGGGTTGTGGTACAATGGACACAAATGTGTGACTTTCGATGTTACCATTGGCTTGTCTCATGCCGTCAAATCCAACCCTCTACACTTCAACTAAGATGACCAAATTGTAAGGTGCAATTGTGCAAGTACAATTGTGCAAGCTATGTCATTATCAACAAGAGTCGTACGTGTGTTCCGAGATACTCTACCTAGGTAGTCAAGACGACACTGAACCAAGTCTCTGTTCTCAAAGAATTAAGTCTAACAGACATTGAAGTTCTTCGATTCCAATTCACATAAGGCTCATGCGATTAAGTGGATTTAAGGTCAAACCTAGCTCCAATCTTCAGATTTTACTTAGACTAGTTCAATTATTAATTTCAATCTGAAAAATGCAAATGCTACGCACAATGCAGGGAAAATATTTTTGTGATGCAATTGTTTGATTTTGAATTTTTATGGATTTTTGAAAATGTTTTGCAAGTTTTTATGCAATTTTTTGAAAAGATTTTGCAAATACTTTTGGGATTTTTATTTTTCAAAAATGTTAGGGATTTTTCAAATACAAAAGGTTTTTGGAA
Organism: Ottelia alismoides; assembly: GCA_037367405.1. Classification (NCBI taxonomy): domain Eukaryota; kingdom Viridiplantae; phylum Streptophyta; class Magnoliopsida; order Alismatales; family Hydrocharitaceae; genus Ottelia; species Ottelia alismoides. Next base: position 815,489 of record JAZKJV010000235.1, read on the forward strand.
CAAAAGGGAGTATGTGCAGATATTTACATGGGAGTGCATATTTTTATTAAGAATTTGGATTCAAGAATTTACATATTTGTATATACCAGGTTTGTAAAGGTTTTTTATTTGATTGCATTATGTACATAGTTATCAAAATAATTTGAAAAGACTTTTGCAAACATTTTGAAAAACTTTATTTTGCAAACTAATTTGACAAATAATTTTTACAAACATTTTACAAAATTTGAAAACCCTTTTGCAAAGATTTTTCAAACAATATGTATAGATTTTTCAAAATATTTTTGCAGTCATTTTCCAAGCATCTGTAAATAGATTTTCAAAACATTTTATTTCAAATGAAGAAAGAAGTTTTTATAAACAAAACATTTTAACAAAGGTTGAAAACATTTTACAAAATATTTTCTAAACATTTTAAAAAGATTTTTCAAAGAATATTCCAAATCAATTTTCAAACATTTTGTAAAGCATTTTTACCAAATTTATTAATCAGTATATACAAAGAATTGTAATGAATTTTACGTAAGTATGTTCTTTATACTTAATTAATTGTATTCTAGCCTTACTTATTGAAAATACGAAAGTACGAGTTATGACTAAAGTATATATAATATATACGACCTCTCTAAACTTAGTTTGATCTATGTCCTCATAGATTGAAGAGAAAAGAAAAGACATAACTCATACTAGGTATAAAAGAGCCTATGCTACAATGACTAAAGAATAAAGAATCAAGGAATCAGAAGTCAATCGTACCCCCATACTTAGGATAAATAATCCTAAGTATAGCATGATATATCTACAAGCAAAGAGGGTTGAGGGTGGGAATGAATAGAACAACGACTCGTCCTATCTTCCCCTATACTTAGGGTAAAATATCCCTATGTATGGACATGAATATTAACAATAGAGTAGACATGTGAGGGATCGTGGAATGAATGATGGAATATACTCATCCCCCTATATTTATGATGAAGAATATCCTAAGTAGAATGGTGATGACTGAGAGGAACGAAACAAAGAATGAAAATAAAGAAAATAAACAGAGGAAAATAATAGAAGAAAAGAAGAAAAGTGAAGAAAGAGTTTTATAAGAGCATTGTTTGAATCTTTGGATGTTGGAGTTGTGGAGGCTGCATCATTGTAAATCACTTGGACTGAGTCGATAATGGCCAGGAAAGTCTCATGCTCAAGGCATGACTTCAGTAACTGACCATTGATGACGAGCGATTGTGCGTGAGATGATAATTCTGATATCACAATGCTTTCATTGTCACGTAATTCTTTCACTCTGAATGTCCCTATCTGTTTACTCTTTAGTTTGCCCGGAAATATCTTCAACTTTGCATCAAATAACCACACTTTCTGCCCAGTCTCAAAGGTCTTTCATCTGATGTGCTGGTCATGCCATCGTTTAACCTTTTCCTTGTACATCAAGGTGTTATCATAAGCATAGTCTCGGAATTCCAGGAGCTTGTTCCAATCCACTTTTCTTTTCTGACCACCTTTATGTGAGTCCATATTGCAAATGTTGGTCGCCCATAGTGATTTGTGAATTAGTTCAACGAGCAGGTGGTGCGGTTTTCCATACACAAGACAATAAGGTGACATGCCCAAGGGAGACTTGTAGACGGTCCTGTATGCCCAAAAGACGGAGTCCAATAATTGGGACCAGTTCTTTTTGTCCAACCTCACAAGCTTCTATAAAATTATCTTGATTTCTCTATTTGAGAGCTATGCCATGCCATTAGTCTAAGGATGACAAGGAGAAGCAACTCCGCGCTCAATGTCGTACTCCTTCATTAATTTCTTGATCTCTTTTATTGATGAATTGAATACTCCATCTAATATCAGAATCTCTGATATCTCGAACCTTGAAATGATGTTCTCACACAAAAATCGACATACTGCACGGTTATCAGCAGCTCGGGCTGGGATAGCTTCAACCCAATGACTCACATAATCAACGACAAGAAGGATGTGCTCAAATATGTGACTATTGGGGAAGGGTCCCATGAAATAGATGCCCCAAGCATCGAATACAACTGAAATTTGAATGAATTTCAGGGGCATCGGGTCTTTAGCTATGAGGGTACTTCCCATTCTCTGATAGTCAGTGCAACGCTTCACATAAGCCATGACATCCTTAAATAATGTAGGCCACCAGAGGCCATACTGCAGTACTTTCACTGTCGCTTTGTTTCTAGAGTGGTGTCACCATATTCGAGTGAGTGATAATGCTCGAGGACACTTTGATGCTCCTCCTGAGGGATACACCGATGCCAAATGCAGTCTGCTCCTTCCCTAAATAAGAGTGGATCTTCCCATGGTAGAAGTGGAAAGTGGACAAGAACTTGTCCTTCTTGATTTTCGTCCAATCTTGTGGTTCTACACCATAAATGAGATAGTTCACAATATCAGCATACCAAGGGATAGAGTCTACGATGAGAATTGATTCATCTGTAAATGTGTTAGTGATGGGTACGTCGCTCAGCAGAGGCTCTTGATGCTCAATTCTGGAGAGGTGATCTGATACCACATTTTGAACTCCAGGTTTATCTCCGATTTCTAAGTCGAACTCTAGGAGGAGAAGGATCCATCTGATCAATCTGGGCTTGGCATCATTCTTCTGCTGTAAGTACCAGATACAAAAGTGGTCAGTGTAAATTGCGACTCTAGATCCAAGAAGATAAGATCTAAACTTCTCTAGGGTGAAAACCACTGCGAGAATCTCTTTCTCCATGATAGTATAGTTGCATTGTGCTTCATCTAATGTCTTGCTCACGTAGTGAATGACATAGGGTTCTTTGTCTTTTCTCTGACCTAACACAACCCCAACTGTAAAATCTGACGCATCTGTCATGATCTTAAAGGTTTTAGACCAAACCGGTGGTCGTAAGATTGGATCTTGAATGAATATATCCTTCAATTGATTGAAAGAAAGGAGAACCAGTTGATCAACATGAAACTCGATCTCCTTGCACCATAATTCTGTTAGAGGTAAGATGATGCGGCTGAAATCTCTGATGAATCTTTTGTGGAAACCCACATGCTGTAGGAATGATGTCACATTTCCAACATTTTGAGGTGGCTCAAGGTTGGCTATCACATCCATCTTTGTTGGGTTGACTTCCATGCCATGCTTGGAAACGACATGGCCCAGCATAATTCCTTCAATGACCATAAAATGGCTATTTTCCCAAGATAGTACGAGATGGACTTCTTGACATTTATAAAGCACTATATCTAGTTGTTGAAGATAAGAATCAAAGCTGCCACCTAGACTACACAAGGCGAGAACTACACTATCATTGAAGCGACGCTCACGAAACCATAGTTCAAACAACAATTAACCCACAAATGAACATATCAATGTAAAGAAAAATGTGAACTTAAAATTTATTATAACTCCACAAAATGTATATAAGTGTAAGCATGCGTAGAGTATCGAACATAGGGAGGAAACGGTAGATTGGGCAAATGGATGCACAAAATTTATTCATCTTCTTGCCTTTTTATTCTTTTTGGTGTGGGTTTTTATTTTTATATTTTTTAGGGTTTTAGTTTTTATATTTTTATAGTTTTTAATTTTATTAATTTTATTTTCTTTTTATAATTTTATATTTTTAATTTCTTTTTTCTTTTTAAATATATAACATAAGAATATATAAGGTTATATATACTATATAGGATAATATAGTTATAAATGATACTAAAAATCATCAACATATAGGAAATAAAATGTTTTTAGGTTTTGTATATTTTTTTACTATTTTTGTGATTTTTCCAGGAATTTTGCTATTTTTTATGTATTTATAAAGTCAAAAATATCCCAAAATAAGGATTAAATATATAAGCCAAAATGATTTGAAGATTAAAAATAACAAATAAAATCAAAAATTCTTTAAATCAATTTTAATAACTAATATATAGCATAAAAACTTACAAAATAGAAATGACTATTTTGGATTTTTGGTGATTTTTTTATCTTTTTATAAAGGATTTTTAGATCTTTTTAATTTAGTATTTTTCTTTTTCTGTTTTTAGATATTTTTGTTTTGGAGTTAGAAAATACAATAATAAACAAAATATATTTTTTTGGAAATTTTTTAAAAAGGTTTTATATTTTTTGGCAAATTTTAATTCAAATAAGAATAAAAACATGATCTTTTGATTTTTAGTAAATAGGAAACTTCCTAGAATGCAAATCCAAAAATGTATCGTGAATGTACATGTAGCATGCCTCTAACCCTATTTTGCATAATTTTTGGAGCACAAATGTTATTTTTAATAAAAGAAATACAAGCACAAAAATATATGAAATGATGAGGGCATATTTGCAATTAAAACATAAGGTAAGGGAAAAAAGCAAATTTCTAAAAAAAATATACAACTAATAATTAAACTTTATTTACTACTTTCCAATTTACAAAAACCACTAGGGCATATATGCAAATTGCCTAGCTCACGTGGGACGGCACGCGAGCTGAGCTAGACTGGACCCAAATGCAATATTAAATAAGTACAAGGGTTCCTATGCAATTTTTAAAAAAAACCAATAAACATCCAAAATATTTTACAAGACTAAATAATTAAAACAAAAAGGTGGGGGCTAGTTCTGCAATTTACCCCCAATCTTAGTGGAGAAAGATGGCTCAGATGTCTTCACTTGCCACACGTCTCCCTCTATACATACGATGACGATTCATAGCTGACAATCTGGATTAGATCTCAGATTGATATCCTATAGTGCTGGGCATTTCCGATCAGATGTCATTTGCGCCTTACGAAGAACTCAGCTCGATCGAACGATCCTGGAAGAATTGGGAAGCTTGCTCGCCCAACCCTCTCTCACCGCTCCCACGCTCCTAGAGGCTGCTATGAAGGGGAAAAGCTTGATGATGTCGATCCGTACCTCCTAGTGGAGTCAAAGAGATCCAGGCCCCATTGGTGGGGGCTTGGAGTGTTGAATTTCCTAGAGCTTGTTTTGAAACACAAAACCCCTCAGATGGGGCTCATCTAGACCTGCAAAGGAGTTGAGAAGCTTCGCAAGACAAGGGGGAGTTGTTCTGGGTGTTTATTAGCGATGGTGGATGGGGAATGGAGATGAAGCATGGAGGTTCGGTGAAGGGCGGTGGTAAGACCTCAGTGGCTCTATCATAGGGGAGTCAAGGTGATTTGGGTGGCTTGGAGGATGGAGGAGCATCGGGAAAAGAAGATGGGGTGGCTGCGGTGGTCGGGACAAGAGTGGTTATGACGAGAACAGTGGCTGGAGCTCTGGAGCTCCGGCGAGGTCTAATTCCTCAAACTTCAGCAAAAGCATTATTTAAAATAGGAATAAACGTGCAGAATCAAAAACCACAACTAATGACTACCAAAAATAGTAAAAAGAGCAAATCATACCTGACCAGGAAACCAAGGAGCAGGATGCTGCCGAAGTGCCACCTTGGGTGCACCTTCCTCCTCCTTCCACCATGCCAACACCTCAGGGGACCTCCCTATGTCACATGAATGCACACTTGGTCGATGGTAGCTGGTTTTAGGATTTGGAAAATGGACAAATGGAGCAAGGAGGATGGATACTTTATTTATGAACATAGAGAGAGACCCTTATTAACCGATGATTCTTGAGAGAATGGGAGTACGCATAGAGAATACATGAATTAGGTGAGGCTCAGGGTTCAATCGGCCAAGATTTTTCGTGAGAGATCTAAGAAGAATGGGTGATGGATCGAGCGGGAAAAAGGGAAGAAAAATAATGAAAAGACACGTTTGATAGAGCAGAGACGTCAAAAGAGGCAGTTGACTGGAGGTCAATGAAAGAAAGAATCTGGTTGGTCCACGTGGACCAACCAGATGAATGTAGGGCAAAAATACCCTGTAAAATGAATAATAAATATTAAATGATTTAATTAAATTTAGGTTATATAAAAAAAATATTTATTATTTTATGTAGTATTTTGTTATGAATTTTATTTATTTTTCAAGTTATTTTATTATAGGTTATTATCTACAAGTACACTTATATGTATATTTACCTACATATTGTATATTTTTTTTGTATTTTCGACTTTATTATTTTATTCTAATAATTTATATATTTATAGCTTATTTTATATACATAAATATATTTGTGTTGTATTTTTTTGATATTATTTGTATGCTTAAATAAATAGAGGTATATTTTATATAGGTATACGTATAGGTATTTCATCCATGCATTTATATAGACTATTTTATTTTTGTGTTTTCTTGATGGTTCTATTCTATTCTAAATATGTAAGTATATTATAAATAATATTTAAAAAATTATAAGAATATAAAATTATAAAAATTATAAAGAATAAATAAAATGAATATTTTATTCATGTAAACTATACAATAGGGGTCCAAAACTTAACTTTCACTCCTTAACTACAAATCGAAAGAAACCACATTTATTAAATAGCTTATTAAAAGTTATATAAAGTTAAATGTGATTTTGATGCATTTTGAGTTTTTATTGAGAAGATATGGGCTTGGGAGTTTGGGTTTTGGTTTCCTATTTAGGGTATAAAATATACATTGTATATCAATTTTGTATTTTCTATTTATTTGTATTTACAATTTTCATGTACAAAGTATCTTTATTTAATGTATAAATAATAAAGAATAAAATAGGTCCCAAAGATGAATTAGTAATGAATAAATAAATGGGATTTTATTGTATATTTGGTAGGGATGAAAACGGTCAGATACATATATGAATATAGGTATAATCGTATCCTTATCCATTTTAAAATAGGAATACGAATGCGGATACGAATATTGACGGATGTGAAAAATGTGTTATCCTTAAACGAATGTAAAATGAATACGAATCAGATACGAATAATAAAAAAAATACTTAACAGATTAACTAAAATATACATGTTTAGGATGGTTTACGCATAAAATAGATATAACATATGTATTAATTTCATAATACTTATATCAACAATAGTGAATGCAATCATAAAATGTTGTTACGCATAACTATACATAAATTTATCATTATACTTATGTGCGAAAACAAATATACGAATACGAATGCGAATATTAGTGAATGTCAAAGTGATATCCATACTTGCATCCATTTTAAAACGAATACTAATGTCAAAATATGTATAAAACGAATACGATAACAAATCGAATATGAATATATTCACATTCTTTTTCATCCCTAATATCTGGCCCTTATCTCCCCCTACTTTATTCCTTGTCAACCAAATCAATTCTTGACTAGGTCTCGGGGTTTAGGGTCATAAAATACCTTTAGCATTTTATTCTTTTTCTTTTATCTTTTTTATTCTATAATTTTGGCATTAAAAATTATATATTATATAAAATAAATAGAATAAATAATGAATGTCAATTTGTAGAAAATAATGATATTTACATGCATTTAGCTAGGGGTTTTAAGGCCAAAATGACAAATTAAAGGTAATGAAATGGAGATTCATCACCACCATAGAAGGAGAAGTTGTCCATGAATATCTCAAGAAAACTGCCAACCATATCGGTGAAAACTGCAAGCATGCATCTCTGGAATGTGGTAGGTGCATTGCATAAACCAATGGGCATCCTTCTAAAAGCATAGGTACCAAATGAGAAAGTGAAGGTAGTATTCTCTTGGTCCTCTAAGGTGAATGTCATTTGGTTGTATCCGGAATACCCATCCAAAAGCAAAATAACTCCTTGCCGGCCAATCTTTCCATAACTAGATCAATGGATGGCAAGGGGAAGTGGTCCTTCTTTGTTGCAGCACTGAGGCGGCGGTAGTCAACACACACACACACACCAGGATGTTGCTACCGAAGTTGAAATCTCATCTCCTCTTTCATTCGTAATCACGGTGGGCCCATATTTCTTTGGAACTACGTGTAAAGGGCTTACCCATTTTGAGTCAGAGATGGGATAAATGAATCTTGTGTCACACCACTTCATGATTTCTTTCATGATGGCATCCCGTAAATTAGGGTTCAACCTTTTCTGGAATAATCGGGATGTCTTGGCATCATCTTCAAAATAGATGTGGTGTGAACATAGAGCAAGATTTATCCCTCAGAGGTCTGATACATGCTAACCAAGTACCTTACGATTTTTCTCTAGAACCTCAAGCAGCCGAGATTCCTGGTCTGGGGTCAGCCTATTGTTGATGATGATCGACTACATGTTTTCTGCACCCGCAAGGAAAGCATACTTAAGGCTTGTCGGGATGGCTTTAATTCTGATTCTGATCGAGCTTACTTCTCAGTCACTTTAGAAACTGACTGGTAGGTGGATGATCTGTCGTGATTTTGGAGGTGCTACTCTCCTCGGTTGCTAGTGGTTCTGTTGATAATGTGCTGAACAAGTCATCAACGAATTCATTATGTTCGGATTGACATGAATCTTCTTCATCGAAAAGGTCCATCGGCAAGTAAGAATTCATTTCCCAGTTGACTTCGGAGCATGTATCAACCGTGCTATCCAGGTCATCTGTTGGAGAGAGGATTTCTCGAACTCATTTGTTGTCCAAATAAAATTCTGTTTCTTTGATTTCTGGAATAAAGTCACAGTACTCTACTAATGGTTCTGCTTAGCCGTGATCATACACTACTTTGGGTTCACTGACCATATCTATTGTCACTTTGTGGCTACTTGAATAGAACGTGATTTTCCTAGACCCATAATCAACCACAACTGCTGTGATGCGCAAGAATGATCAGCCAAGAATAATAGGGTTCGGGAGTAACGGTGCATGGGAGCCCATATCAAGGACCACAAAATAAACAAGAAACTGCATATCCTACACTATTACGACGACATCCTCCAATAAACCTCAGGGTCACTTGATTGATCGATTAGCGAACTGAATGGTCATGCATGTTGGCTTGAGCAGTCCCAACCTAAATTCTATGAGCAATGAGACATGCATGAAGTTTATTGAAGAGCCAATATCAAGCAAAGTTCGCTCGAAATCTTGGTCAAAAATCTTGCATATGATCAAAGGTGCTCCTTTGTTGGGCTTCCCTGGGAGATTGCTGATGGCTGCAACTATAGCCATGGTGAGGATGTGCTTCTCAACCCGTTGGCGTTTGTTATTACAGTTCAACCAACACTTGTTTGTGCATACCTCTTTCAATCCCTTCTTCAAAGCGGGTGTGTATTCCATGGATTTTATCAGAGGAAATTCAACAATCAAATTTTGAATAATCTCCATAGAGACCAAATAATGCACTTTTTTGTTTTGCATTTTTTGGATTTTTCTATTGCATCAGGAAAAAGGATATGTATAGAACTGAAGTCAAAAGCATTGTTCTTATTTACATCAGAATCTTAGTCCACGATATCATGTGCAACCAGACTACAAAAAAGTGTCCAATCTCGAGCAGGGGGTGGACATACAAAAGCTGCGGTCTCTGCTCCGTCAGCTTGTGCTGGATTAGCTGCTGGGGATGGCTCCTCCATTACCGGCACGTCTTCACTTCAACTACGATCATCTCTTTGGTCTTTTTCATTTTTTTGATTTTTTGTTCTTTTTGTTGGAGATGGTGGCGGTTGGCAGCTGGCATGGCTCCTCCTTATTCTTTTTCCTCACCTAAACCTGTAGTGGGCACGACTGATATAGAAGGCGATGATTCACCTGATGAAGCTTTATTCTTTCCCTTGATATTAGCAGACAAAGACAAGGTCCTACAGTTCCTGAGAGTAACAATATTATACAAAACAAAATCAATATCATCTGACTCTATAGGCATAGATGAGACTTCAACTTCTACATGCTCTTTTCGCTTGAAGTTATTGGGGTTTGCTTCGACATGGGCTGGCATGGGAGTTTTTTGTAGCCGTAACATCATCCAGCTTCTGGATCATCTTTGCTAGGCCCTTTACTAACTGGGTCAGACAGTCGAGGATCAAGTTCACAGGAACTGCCTCAGAAGATTCAACATGCTGCCCACGTTGTGACTGATGGTGTGGAGGTTGAGGTTGGGACTGATGATACTGTTGCTCCGGCGGAGGAGGCTGACACTATTGCTGATAGGGCAGAGGAGGATAATGTTGGTGGGATGTATCCGCGTACTAATGGTATGGATGGTGCTAGCAGTATGACGGCGGCGAGTACTATTGATTCTATCTCCAATTATTGTGGTACTGCGGAGACTTATGGTACTGAGGCTGCTGGTGAGACTGGACAAATCTCCCTCCTTGATGTTGAGGGAATGGGTGAGAATTTGCATGTTGGCCTGGCTGAGGTCCTCCTGGACGGGCCAGTTGTGTGTCGTTTGACCAAAATCCACTCACCTCTTGAATGAGAGGCGGTGGAGGAGAGAATGGATCATAGGAAGACAGGGGCTTCGGTTGGTAGACCACCACCAATTGTTGTTGCTGCAGTACCTGGTTAGGAGTCTACCCGTAGTACACGTGCTTAACTCCTGACTGTTGCTGACTTATTTGAGGCTGTTGTGGTGGTGCTGGCTCGTCCTTCTTCTCAATCAGAGTCTTGGAAGCTGGGGCCATAGATTGGCAGGTGCTGATGGTACTCACCAACAACTCCAGTTTCTTGGTGATCTGATATAATTTGTCCAGGTTTTGGGTTCTTTGTTCGATCACAACGAGTTTTTCCAGATCATGTGATCGCTTCTCAATGATATCAACCTTTGAGAGATGGCTCCCAATGATGCTGAGGTCAGAGCTCTCATCTCTCTCAGCCTCGCGAGACACTACCATGTGCACTGGCTTGTGGAGGACCCAGGGATGTCTCTGATAAGCACACGATGAAGAGAGGACAACCTCTCCCTCATCCATTTTTTCGAAAATATGCAAGACGGAATCTTCATCCCCACAAGCAGTACAACTAATCTCTGACTCTCGACATTTAGGCCCCCAAAGAAATGGTAGGGCAAACCAGTCTTCGGTATCTCATGGTGGGGGCACTTTTTCTACAGATAAGTGAATCATTCCCAGGCTTCATGAATGGACTCGTGGCTAGCCCGAGAGAAATTTCTAATCCCGGCTCGCACCTGGTTGAGCTGACAGAGAGGGTAAAACTTGTGAAGGAAACACATACTTAAGTTCATCCCAGGTCGTCACGACCTTTCCAAATGGTTGACCCAGTACAAGGCCTTGTCTTGGAGACTAAAGGGAAATGCGGTCATCTTGACTACACCTAACGTGATGTTAGAGTAGTGTGTCATTCTGCATATGCGAGATAACTGCTGCAGGTGAATGTATGGTTCCTCGTTAGTATTCTCGTGGAAAGTGGGCAGAAGAGCAAGGAATTGAAGTTTCAGCTCAAAGTGAGCATGCACCAGAGGGATAAGAATTCACTTGGTCATCTGGTTGTCCCCAAGAATGTAGGTCTCTTTCAACATCAGTTTGGGGTTCCCATTTCTGGGCTCATCATCTTCTTCTTCTAGCTCATCAAGGGGTGGTTCCTCATTTCTTCCCCCTCCTCCTGCTAGTTTGTTCCTCAAATCGTTCATTATATCTTGGAATGCAGTTTGGGAAAGAGCTTGTTCCGTCAGTTGCTGCTAGATGGCTTGGATGGAAGCCATCAACTGAGCGTTCACCTAGTTCTAGTCAGGTACTTGGCCCTGCTCTAGCTGGGGTGGTTGTTGTCCTTTACCTTTGCCATGAGGAGCCATTTCTAGATTTGAATCTGACAAAAGAATCTCCGAATTGGGATCCAGTTCTGACTTTATCTGCAATGTAAGAGGTATCGCAATTAGACAACTATGAAACCGAATACCAACTGAATTGATAAATATGGGATTAATTTCAATCCCAGACAGTCGTGAATGGAATAAAAGATGCAGAGTTAGACCTCCATTCGTGATGGACGGAAGTTGGACAAGAGTGGTCCAAGTTTATTAAGAAAAAAGAAGTGGAAAGAAATCGAAGAGTCTGAAGATTGGTTCGTGAGGTCTGAATCAAGTTCTTAGCGCCTTGAACTATTGATGATGCTGAGTCCATGGAATCAATGTGGATGTCGGCAGAGTCCCAACTAAACCATCCATGGATCAACATCGTAGAGGAAAAGGAAGATCGATGCTGGAAGAAAGATACGTTGGTCAATGAGAAATAAATGGAGTGTAAAACAGTAGAAAGGCTCGAAGCGAGCATGGGGTCAACGAGGAAACATATATGACAAAATTTGCGCAAATCTGCGGGACTTGATCTTTTAACATTAATCTAGATCCATATAATACACAATACAAAATGGATTTACCAACTCTACACATGTGAAGCTGTAAAAGATATGTTATTTTTATCTTTTCATTTTTTAGAGTTGTTATTTCATGCATATTTTTTAACAAGTCCTCAGACGCTAACCCTATAGGAGCGAGAGTATTGCTGGAAAAGTATCTCATACTTATCCTCCTCCTTTGTAACATGTAGTCTGCACTTTTTGAGGTTCTTGTAACCCTTCTTGGATCCCTACTCAACCAAAGAATGAGATAGAGGAAGCCATAGACAAAATCACTACTTCGGACCTCGCTCGCCACGAAATCAACAATGAGCGTGCAAGGCCCTACTCGGACGCAAGACGATGAGACCGATACACCTATGAGGGAGTGGCCTAAGCTCAGTTCTTCAGACAGAGTTGGAGTTCCACACAAGGAGGGAACATCATCGTTGACCAAGTCCGATTCAACCATGTATAATAGATGCGCTATTACTTCAAAAATCACGGCGATACACAAGGCAATTACATATTGGGTTTTTAGCTCTAATCCTTAACGGGTCACGCCTCACTCATGGGATGGGTTTTTGTCCCCTCCTAAGGTAACTGAAAACAATGAGGGATTTATGAACCCACAAACAATGTAGTCCATTGTAGATTTTAATTAAATTCGAAGTTTAGTAGCAGTCCCCTTGTTTTAGATTTTTTTTGAATTTTCACTTTTTTGGATAATTGCATACAAGTGCTTATTGATTTTGTAAATTTTCATTCAAGTCCTAGGTGCTCAAAATCAGAGGGAGATAACGAAAAAGCCGTGCAAGTTGATTCGATGATGGAAATCCCACCATTGAATCTAATGATGCATGTAGAGTTAAAGGACTTACAGTGCTTCTCACCATTGAATCTAATGATGCATGTAGAGTTAGAGGACTTACAGTGCTTCCCAGCTCTCTCCATGTGGTATGCAAAACAAAATTTTTAAACCTACCTACATGGTGGTGTGCAATCGACAAAATCACTCTAAACAGTAGCTGCCATTAATTGTGAAGAACCATATATGAATTATTGAGAAATGGACCCTAGATTCTGGTCTTCGAGACATCTCATGCATGCCACTACGGGTCCTTGCAGCACTGTATGATGGCTCTCTCGGTATATGGGTTGAAGTCTAAATAGATAGTAGTTATTAATTTGACTAAATCTAAATGTAAGAGACTATAGGCACAGAATTCCTGTTAGGGTTTGGACCTAATTACTGAGTTAACCAGTCCTAAAGTCTAGGGGCTCCATGCACACAAAACAAATAAAAAGAAGGGCGGAAAACTCAAAACATCAAGAAAAAAAGTAAAAGAAAGGCGGGAAAAGCGAAAAAGCCACAACGAGGGCCCTAGGTGAACAATCACCCGGGCAATGGACCTCATTGAGCATAGTAATGTCCAAGTTCCTGTATTATTACAAATAATAAAAAATAAATGAATCTCTCTCACCAATAATGAAATAAAAGGCTAAACTATTATATATGCTAAGTAGTCTTCTTTCTATGCTTGCTACCTCTCTAACTGGTCATGGCAAGGACACTAGTCCCCACCAAGCTTGGCTGTCTCGACTCCCTAAGAAGTTGTCCTCGCATAGCGGGCCCCCACATCAAACACAACAAGAGATATATTATCACAATTATTCACATAATCTATACAAATAAATAAGAGTTGTAAATATGCACAAGTAATAAAAGAAAGAGAAGTGTGCACAAAATAAAATAAAATAAGAGAAATACAAGTATGTACAAATTAGGCTACACTACATTGCTCTCCGGCAACAACGCCATTTGATGGGCATGAGATCTCGCGAGGGTCTAAAATCATCCTCACTGAAGAAGCGAAGATAGATTGTCACTGAGGCAACTGCTCACAAGATCACATGGTCAGTCAACAAGTACTCACAACATATAATGAATCAATGAATAACAAAAATGTGAAGCACAATTTTATCATACTCTAAAAAAATGTGTATAGTGTTCAAGCATGTAGATATCGAACCACAGAGAGCAAACAATGGTAGCCCAATGATTATTGCTAATCAAAATGAATTATGTACATAGATATTTTTTATGTGGGTTTTTTATTTTTAAAATTTTCATTTGATTTGTCTTTTATAAGTATTTTTTATTTTTAATGTGGGTTTTCATAAATATGTGTATATAACGATATATACATACATATATGTATGTATAATATGTATATAAGATATAAGCTATATACATCATAATAAATGCAACTAATATATATATATATATGGGGGCAGGGAGCCTGCACCCTGGGGTGTAGGAAACTCCCTGCACCCACCCCATTTTTCGATTATTTTGATTTGGTTTTTGAATTAAAAGTTGAGGGGATTTACTTAATATATTGAGGGGAATAGTGTTTCAAATTTCATGCAAAACAAACATTCCTAACATGTTCATCTAGACATGGTCGATTTCAGCAATTCTGAGACCATTAAAATTGAGTAGTCTTGATCGAGATGCTAGAAGTCTCGAATTAAGTTGAATTTGGAATGACAACATGGTGATACATGGTGATCTAAATCCCCTAAGGTTTCATATCAAAAAAATCAAAAAATAATGAAAAATTAGGCCGGGTGTAGGGAGTTTCCTACACCCACCGGTGTAGGGTCCTTTTTCCCTATATATATAAGTATTAATAAATATAGCTCTGATTATAAAATCTGTATATACATTTTTTAAAAAATTATTTATAAGCTATATATGATAATTTATAATAATACTATATATAGACATACAATACAATGTATAGTAATATAATTATAAGTATAGCTAAAAATAAACATAATTCAAGAAATGAAATGTTTTTTATGTTTTTTTATAATTTTTTAATGTTTTGTGATTTTCTAGATATTTTTGCTAATTTAAAGATATTCTAGAGTTTAAAAATAATAAATAAAGTCAAAATATTCAAAACTATTTTTCTTATGTAATAAAAATGATAAATAAAATTATCAAATAGAAACAAATATTTTAGTATTTTTGTTGAATTTTTGTATTTGTTATAGGATTTTGGAGCTTTTTTATTTTTTTATCATTTTCTCTTTCTATTTTTAGGGATTTTTGGTCCAAAGTTAAAAAAATACTATAATAAATAACATATAATTTTTTGGAATTTTTAGACAAGAGTTTATAATTTTTATGGGTTTTTTTAAAATAAACAGGAACAAAAAGTGCTCTTCTTGTTTTTTAATAAATAGCAAAAGTGCTTAAAATGCAAAGCAAAAAATGGCGTGAAAGAACATGCATCCAGGTACATTGTCCTATTGTTAAGCAATTTTTGGAGCACGGGTGATATTTATAAAAATTAAAGAATGAGAACAAGAAAAATTAAATATCGACAGGGATCTATTTGCAAATATCAAGAAGTTTTCATGCATTCCAGAACCTTGAAACAAAAACCTAGTGGCTACTATGCAATTTATCCATATATATTTAAATTAAAAGCACCTGGCACGGGCTTAAATGTAATTTACAAAAAGTGCAAGGTCCACTTTATAATTTCTCCACCTACAAATATCTGGATTATAAATAAATACAAAAATAAACATGGGCATAATTACCAAATACCCATCTCACGTGTCTGGGCACGTGAGGTGAGCTGGCACGGACATAAAGGCAAATATACAAAAAGACTTGAGGCTTTATGCGAAATATCCACAATTATTTACATTTCACACTTGATTTCTAATATTAAATAAAAAATATACAAGAAGGCAGGGGCATGAGTGAAATTTACCCAACATATGCACGTTGATGGACGATGGGGATTTTGTCACTTGAAAAATGTCATATCTGCAACGCACGATGACGATTCAGCATGCAACGTTCGAGATTAAATACCAGAAGGGATCGGATGGTACATGGCCTTCCCGATCCAATGGTTGAGACATAATCCGGAGCACCTCTCCAGATCGGACGGTACATGTTGCCTCGAAGAACAGGGACAAACTCCCCCTCCCCTGAGCTTCAATTTTTGAATCCGAGCTTCTCCGAGCCTCTTTCTCGATGCTGAAGTAGTCTTCATGCTTGGGGGTGGCTTCCGCATCTAGCAGACCCAAGAAGAAGGTCCAGAGCTCACTGGTGGAGCTCTGGCATGCATGAGAACCTGGAGTTGCTTTTGAAGTCGAATACCCCTCAGATGGGCTCTTCCAGGAGCGTGACTTGCACATAAAACTCAAGGGGGCTCCGACGAACTTCCTGGGCATTTATTGGTGGGAAACGATGGTGAAATGGACAGATGAGGAAGTGCTCCGGTGAAGGCGGCAGAGGCAGCATCGGTATCTCGATCTAGGACAAATCAAGGGAATCTAATGGGTCGAGAGGATGGAGAAGGCATCAAGGACTGAGAGGGGCATGAAGGGTGAGTTGAGGACTATCAGAAGCAAGGTGAAATGCAGCCGGAGAAGTGTGCTCCGACGATCAAAGATTTTGATTTTATGGTAATCTACGGGTCTAACAACGAAAGGAAATGAAGGAAAGTAAAACCTAAGACTAAATCTACCTAGAAAATGAAAGAAAAAGGTATAGATCATACCTTGGGACCAGGGAGCAGAGATGTCGCCGGAGCTCCACCTTGGACCACCTCCTCTCCTCCTAATCGCCACCTCGACCTCGGGGGTTGTTCTCTCTGTCATCGGGAACACGCATACACGTGAAGCAAGGGGGTTTAAGTCATGAAGAAGGATCAAACAAAGAAGGGAGGCGAGGAGGATTATTAATAGACAGAAGTGAGGGCCCTTATTGACTGGTGATTTGGAATTGATCGGGGTTATGTACAGGGGGTTGGAGGATCAAGCATGTTTTAGGGATGATTAGAGATTGATTTGCGTAAAAATCATGTTGATGGGAATGGTTAGCTACCCTTGAAAAATGACTGAAAGTCGGGGTTCAGAGTTCTGACACGATCAGAAGCTCCAAATGCATTGACATGGAGTCAACACCATATGAATTCCCATTGGTCCATTTGGGCCACAAAAGGACAGAACTAGTTAGAAAATAAGAAATAATAAAAATATAAAATACTAAATGAATGTATTAATTTTAGGCTATAAAACAAAAAATATTTATTATTTTATGTAGTCTTTTATCCCTATTTTTATTTATATTTAGGGGTTAATTTATTGTGAGTTAATATTTAGAAGTATAATTATAGACATATTTACCTATATATGGCTTATTTTATTTTTATTTTTATTTTGCATTTTAAATTTTATTATTTTATATACTTCTTTTATATATTTATAGTTTTTTAAATATACTTAAATATATTTTTATTTCATTTTTTCGGAGTTTGTTTATACACTTAATTAAATAAGGGTATTTATTATATAGGTGTAAGTATAATATATTTATCATTATATTTTGTATACTATTTTATTTATTTACATTTTTACTATTTTTATTTTATTCTTATATTGAAGGGAATATAAATAATATTTACAAGGGTTTAAAAATAAAAGAGTAAAAGAATGAAAGAACAATTTCTACTTTTATTTATTTACAAGTATTAGTATATATACTTCATCTATACACGATAATATGCTTATTTATTTTACCTTCTTTTCATGAACTTATTTTATTTTAAATATGTACATGTGTTTTAAATAATTTTTACAAAATTATAAAAATATTAAATAATAAAGATTATGAAGAATAAATAAAATGAATATTTTATTCAGGTATATTGTACAATAGGGGTCCAAAACCTAACTTTTACATCTTAACTCTAAATTAAAAGAAACTTCCTTTATTAAATAGCTAGTTAAACGTTATATACAATTAAAGGTGAGTTTGGTGTATTTTGAGACTTTATGGAGAAGATATGAGTATGTGAAGTTTGAATTTTGGAATTTTATTTTGAGTGTAGGATGAACTATGTATATTATTTGGGTGTGAAATCAATTTTGTATTTTTATTTGTATTTTTATCTACAACTTTTGTGTACAAAGTTTCTTTAGATGGTGTATAAATAATAAAAAATAAAATAGGTCCCAAAAATGAATTATTGAATTAAAAGTGAGGTTTTTGATGTGATTTCTGTACAATTTATCTGCCCTATTTCCCCAACTTTATTCCTTGTTGACTAAGTCATCATGATGACTGAGACTCAGAGACTACGGTCATTCAGTGTCCTTGACACTTCATTCTTTGTATTTTCTTTTATTTATTCTTTTATTTTGGCAATAAATATAATATTTGCACAATAATTAATACGACACTTTGTACAATTTACACAATATTTATTTGACAAATTAATAATATATACACACATTTGGCTAGGGTTTAAAGGTCAAAATTTAAGAATAAAGGTGATGAAATGGAGATCCATCACCACATCTCTCTAGGAGTTGCTGGATGGCCTCACCGCCACAAGATGGATCCAGCAGCGTTGTTGGCACTTCTTCGACTTGTGAACTTTATGGGACTCAAGAAGATGCTCGTTGACACGGTCCTCTTGAAGTTGTTGTCGTTGTTGACATTGTTGGTAGCAGACACATTGTTGACTTGGGTCCAACTGGTATCAGCTCTAGCAACTCTAGCGGAGGAGTAGGGGGGCAGAGGAGGAGGAGGGGTGGAGGATGAACAGAGGGGTGGAGGAGGAAGGGGAGGAGGGGGATAGAAGAGGGGGAGGAGCGGGTGCAAAGACCTTTCAACCCTTTGTTTAAATTTAATTCACCTTGTGCCCTTTTGTATTAGGGATGGATAGCAACTAACTCGAGGAGCACAACTGATAGTCCAAAAGGGAGGGACATAACTTATATTCTAATATCTCACATGGACACAATTGATAAAAATCCTCTAATTTATATATAATTAAATGCAAGTTTTTGGTATTTTCAAGTAATGGAAATGCCAACTTTTTAATTAAAAATATGCATACAATATATGATGAATGCAAGCTACTGGATTTTTTTAGAATTTTTGAAATATATGAATTAAATAAAAATGTAGTTCTTCTAGACCATGATTTGGTGTTTTTGAATTTTTTAAGTCTATGCAGACCACACCATTAGATTCTCATAAAATTTACAATATAAATCATATCAAGGGGCATGTAGGGATATATTGAGATTTTAAAATAATTGCATGGCACATAGAAAAATCAAAGAAGGAATTCAAAGATTAATTTTTACAGAGCTCAAATGTTAATGAATTTCAATGATATACATGCCAAAAGTTTCCTTGTTCCAATTACCCTCACTCATAATTTAGTCCCACATCTACTATCTGTGGGACTCCGATCTATCTGTGGGGTTATATAAGGAACCACAAACGTCCTCCACTCATTGAGAGATCCAATACAGAAGATCCGACCCTTTGATGCATTCTCTATTGATGTTATCCCGCTCCTCACGGAGCAGAGTTCTATGTAAGCTCGGAGTGCACACTTTTATACTTTTATGTTGTTTTCTTGATTTTTCTTCGTGTTTTATTTCAATATGGCATCAGAGGAGTTGATTCTTGAGTTTATTGTAGAAGATTTATTTTTTATGTTCATATCAGAGCAATTATGCTTTGGGTTCATCTTAAAGAATCATTTTTTTATTCTATGTTCGTCGGAGATTGTGTATCAAGAATCTTGTCCAAGTTATGAACCCTAATTTTGCGAGGGTTCATCTAGAGTTCTTGATGGTGCCGTAATTCTAAACCCACGTTCTAATCTCCAAATAGCAGCAGCATAACATGTTCTAGAACTCCATAGTTTATTGTGTTGTCTCGCACCCGGTTGAGGCATCTGGATCCCCACTTGGTTGGCAGCAACTTACCCCAACCCTTCCAATATCAAGATCAGCCCCTCTCCATCCTGCAACTCCACAAGGCATCTCCCCATCGATGCAACTCCACGAAGTGGCCCGCCTCTTTGTTAGGGAACGATAACATGCAATGATGTTGCTGCGAGGAGGATTGCGAATCAAAAGAGACGGTGCTATGATACAATTAGAGAAGCTTTACCGGTGAGATTGCAGATCCAATGAAGAAATCTTGTGATGACGTCGAGAAGGCCCCGAGGTGCTATGCCTCAAGCATGGTATCTGCGGTGAACGAGAGTTGGTATCGGCGTGATGGATTCCCGGTGCATTGATGCGTCTCTCCAGGATCTCAACAACAGTGCTCTGATGGGCCCTTAACGAGAACCCTACTTTAGTTGGGATCAAGGAATAGGGGCTTGTCGTACGCTTTGTTAATTATCTAATTAATGAGAAGAGAGGGATAATCCAACAAAGGAAGATGCCTAAACTGCAGTGGTACAAACAAAAAAACGAGAAGAAAGAAAAAAAAAAGGAGAAAAAATGGAATGAGCTTGTCCCTATTTGCTAGGAGGAAGAAGAGGAATGATGCCTAGTGGTCTTCATCAGACCCATTTATGTTTCTTTTAATCCTTAAATAGTATGCTATTCAGTATTAATAGAGGAGAGGAGGACACAGTTCAGAGAGGGAAAAAATAAAAGGGAAAGAAAAAACGGGAGTTGAGGTTGTTACTGGATATGAAAAGGGGAGCTGCTATATATTAGACCCAATTGGGCTGTGAGGCAAAGAAAAAAGGTCGAAGGAAAAAAAGGCCGATAAAAAAGGAGTCTTTTTTAGCAAGAAGAAGGCAGGCCTACAAAAATAAGCTGTACGAAAAAAAGAAGAGAATATCCAAGAAAAAAAACATCTACAAAAAAAAGAGAATGATTTGTGCAAAAAAGAATAAAAAAGAAGCAAAGAAAAAAAAGAAAAAAATGCATGCTTTATTTTGATTTCTCCAAATTGATGATCCATGCTCTTATTCTATCAAATATGAGAGAAAATGAGGATGTAGATAGGGCATGTATTCTTCTTAAGATGTATTTATAAGACTTTTACTATCGTCTATGACTGACTGACAGACACTCCAGACTATTATTGCTATCAATCATCTTCACCGAGCATCGACTACTTCGTCCGGGGTGTCTCTATCCCTGACTATTACTCCGCGCTAGACGTTGTTCCTTCACAACGACTCTACTCCAGGCACAACCTAGTTGTTGCAATGACTACTATATGCATGATCGATGTTCTTTTTAGATGACTTGATCGTTGCATACTCATCCTCGAGAAAGGTCTTCTACTAGCAGCGGTTACTTTCCCATCCGAGCTAGGTGTCTCTATCCCCATCTCTCTCAGATGTATCGAGTGAATATGTGTTGTGTATTTCTTTTGTTGCAAGTTGCAGCTTTTTCAACTCTAGCTTGAGGGGGGAGGGGGTATTGGGTCCTCACTCATATTTTAGTCCCACATCTATTATCTGTGGGACTCCAGTCTGTCTGTAGGGCTATATACGGAGCCCCACACATCATGTACTCATTGAGAGATTCAATACAGAAGATCAGACTCTTTGAGACATTCTCCCATAGTTTCATCCCGCTCCTCACGGAGTAGGGTTATATGTAAACTATGAGTGTCCACTTTATATTTTTCTGTTCTTGATTTTGCTTCCGTATTAATATTTAAAAAAATAATAAAATGGGTACTTTTACATAATTTTTACAAGTCTCCTTTAATTTATAATGAATTTACAATTCTCAAATGATGGTTTTCTTTCTAAAACTAACAATTAGTTCAAATTGGTTAGAGAAATATCCGACACTACCGCAAAATGTAGAGGATTAAACAAGCTTGAAATAAATTTCATAGTTTTGGGACATGCAGTTCTCAAGATATAAAAGAAACAGATTAGGGGTAAAATTGCAAATAAAATATGTAAAACAAAAGCTCAAACTATTCCTACATAGACTTATCTATAATTTTCAAAAAGTAACATGGCATCTTAGCAATTTTATAGAAAGCAAGGGTTAGATATCGGATATCCAAAGATGCAAGGTTGCATGTACAATTTTACCAATTCTCGTGCGATGGAGTACATGATTCGATCTCATGATCCGACAAAGAACAAGGCGGTTCTACTGTGCATGATCCTATGACATGGTTTTGACACATGTTGACAATTAGGGGGAAACTGATGGGTGATCAGAGGGCCATGTATGTGAGATTTTCAACGATCTATATTTGGGCAAGGAGGAGATCGAAGGTAGCTATGTCTCCTCCTAGTCAGCACTCCTCCTTACGCGGTTAAAGGTTGGAGGAGCTCCGCTAGGAGCCTCCAACTCCAGTGAAGGTTGGAAGCTTCTTTGTTTCTTGGAGAGGCTCACTGAGCATGCTAGAAAGTGTGTCTATATGTACTACACGTGACTAAAGCCTCAATAGAGCTCAATGATAGCTAGATGGGCATGCAAGGTGGGTTGAACAGAATTAGTGAGTGAGGTTGACCTCTATTGGGCATGGTTATACATTGGGCATTCATAGGAAAGAAGGTGCCCTAACTTGTGTACTCGACATTAGGGGTGAGCAAAAGAACAAGATGCAAAGACTCCTTGGCAGGTGAAGGACTGGAGTCAATGCCCCGACCATGTGGTTAGTCAGAGAAGATGAGGTCTGATGGAGAATTAGGAGAAGCGAGGGAAATAAAGATAGGGTCTGATCGGTCAAGGGATTCGAGGTCTATTCGAATGGAAGAAGGAAGTAAGAAGAAGAAGAAGAATAGAAACACAATAATATAATATGGAGAAAAAGAAAAAAAGTAGGAGAAGTGATTAGGGTGTTACCTAGTGGGTGGTTTGCCTAAGACGATGGAGCTTGCATAGCTTCGGGTTGTCGCCTCGAAAGGCTTGACAACAAAGCTTTGAAGCTTTGCAGCGAAGCTGATGCTGCTGCTACATAGGACAGAGCACACATATCACACTATGAAAGGTTGTTGCTCGTTGGCTCGAATCTATGGTTGTGCACTGCCACCGAGCAGTTATGATGAAGCTCACTCTCTCTCTACTTGTCTCTCGAAAAGTTGTGGATGGGGTGCAAATGATGGTTGGCTCCGAGGTTTTATTGGATGAGTGGTTTCACAAGAGTGGATGATTGGTAATGGGATACCTGGTGCATGAGGCGAGAGTGGAGCCCGTTGATGGGTTTCATGGGAAGAATGAGCACTCTGGAGTTGTGTTTTGGTGAGGACTGAATGAGGCTAATTGGAGGACGTAGGGGAAGCGATTAGAGGAGATATGTAAAGAAATAGATTGTGGGGGAGAGGGAGGAGATGAACCAATGTCAAATACTCTATGTTGGCACGACAGCTCTTATTTGTAGGGGGACTAGTTACACTGCCATTGGACTATAGGTCAACTGGAGTTCGCTAAGGTGGACTTGAATGAGGGAGCGGGCTAGTGATGTGGACCCACTTGGCATTGACTAGAAAGAGTTGCCTAGCACAAAGAGAAAATACAAGCAAAATAAATAGAAAATATAAAATGAGAGAAATAAAAAATTGATCAAATGAAAATTTTAGATCTCTTTGAGATGTATAATTTTCACGAAAACCTCAAAAAAAGGAAATCATATGTATACAATACAATTTTTTAGGTATCTTACATGTATAAAATACATGATTTTTAGTTTATATATTTTCCCTTGATTTTCTAAAATGCTATCTATATAAATTATTTTTAAAAAAAATATTGATTTTTTATATTTACATATGAATATATTTTTACATTTTTAATAATCAAGAACTTCTCAAAGTAGGGTTTGGGTTTATGCAATATATACAAGTTAGTTTTTTTAGATTTTTTTATTTATTATAGATAGTAATATGTAGACAATGGAGTTGGTTTCATGACATTTGGACTTAACAAGAATTTACTATATATCATTGAAGATGGTATAATAATACATGTGAACATACACAAGATTTAAACTCCTTATTTTTGACATTTTTATTAGTTTTATTTATTGAAATTATTTACAAGGTAATAATCTACATTTAGTTCAGTTTTATTGCTTGATTAATTTTTATTATTTTATCATTTTATATGAGATTTAGGCATTTTTGCTTAGATAAAATTTTTCTATAAATAGATGAATCACTGATTCATTATCACCATATACTTAAACTTTGCTAGTCCCTTACCAAACACTTACTTGAAGTATAAGTAAAAAAAGGAAATTTTAGATGAATCCCTCAAAGTATAAGTGAGAACAATAATTATTGATCAGTCTTCTCGTTTCAGTGACTCATCGAAGCAGATGAGAAACTAACACTACCCAAAAATAAATCATTGGGTTCATATGGTATTTTTAAATAATAGGCATGACAATATGTTTTGATTGCAATATCTAATTCATGATTGGTGTTTCTCCCAAGGTCAAAGTATATAAGGCTTGGTTAAAGACTCAATCCTCAACTCTAGTTCTAGAGCTCATTTCATCTCAATCTGCCATCTCTTTAATTGTCAGATTCAAAAGGGTATGAGTATGAAAGGGCAAGAGCATGTTTGTGTCCTTACTTACTCTTCGTCTCATTGGATAAGGGTCACTCTAGTGTCTTATACACAATATAATATAAATAAGTAGAATTTAATCGTTAGGTAATCAACATGTCCATCAAGACATTCAGATCGTATGCACTCGTTTTTCTAGGAGTACACTGGGGTGCACCTTTTGTGTGCCATCAAGTAACATTTTCCACACTCAGGTATGCAAAACCTTTTTTGTGCTCGTACAATCCTTATATAGTGGAGTTGGTGTAGCAATAGAAAGGGACAATATCGGAGCCTGTTTCCTTAGTCCAACTGGACACAAAAGCTTGGGGCACTTTTAGTGTTATTTATAACATATTTTTGGTGGAATTTTTTTGAGGAAGTTTTTAAATTTTAATGGATTTTTTAATGACCACTGGTTAGCTCCTCATCTCTTACCAAGTTGGCACATTCGGATCCACATTTTTATATAGGTCCATAACATACACATGGCAACTAGGATAAGTCAAGAATACAAGAATCCTTGCCCCCATGTCGGCAACATGATGACACTCAGGTTTCTTGAGATTATTAGAACTCCTTCCCATACTCAAGAATCATTAAAGCGAGTCTCATGTTATGCTCTCACATCCTTGGTCGTCAGGAAAAATTGAGATTCATCACTAAGTACATGCAATCCTACAAAGTGAAGTGAGGGTCATATTCGTTTTCAAGATCGCTGGCTCTACATGCAATATAACATCGAAATTGTATACATTTTGCTTATTTTACATAACTATACAAATTTTATGTACAAAATTGTACACATTCCACATATCTTAAATAATCGGCACATTTTACATTTTTTACAAGTATTTACCCATATCACATGTATTTTATTAATTATTATATATGGGGATTCGTGAAAGGGTGAGTTATGGGTAAAGTATAATGTATATATATATATATGATACCCCTATACTTATCTTATGTTGTGTCCTCATGGTACATAGAGAAATGAAAAACATAGCTCATACTAAGAGTAAGAGAGTGCAATGGAATATAAAGAATATAAATTGACCACCCCCCCCGCCAAGTATAGATGAGCGCCCAAGTATAGATCGGGCTAAAAATGAGGTAGTTGACACATTGGGTATTGACCCCCATGTACTTAGTGTTTAGTATTCTAAGTATGGGAACGTGATAAAGGCTAGGGACCATGGGTCTAAGATGGGGAAAAGGAAAGAAAAGAATGAGCAACTCAGGTCACTCACCCTCTATACTTAGGATCTGGTCACCCTAAGTATAACAAAAAATAAAAATAAGATAGTGGGATGAGTTATATAAAGCATGGAAGGGAGGGAACGATCAGAAAACCTATACAATGGGGGAGAATAGACAAACTCAAGAAGATTTATGACAAACCTTCTTGCAAGATCCGAGGGTGGATGGAATATTCAAGATATGTGTCGTCATTGGGTTCATCCCTAGAGTAGTAGGAATTTGAATTAGAAGACTCCTTATCAGATTTAACACATCAGTGCTTTCTTAAATACAATTTTAGAAAATCAAGCTGGGACAACACCTCAAAAATGTAAATCATAGACTCAGAATCAGAGATAACCAAGTTGGGATAACTAGGGTACTCATAAGAAGACGACTCCTTAGAACAACAAGAAGAGAAGTCATGAGACTTTCTCAATATTTCATCCAAAAAGGGGACTTACGTAGGGTTGATGCCAGAGGTCGTAAGGTAAATTTACTAGAGCCTGAATCAAGTAAAGGAGAAGGTTGATATGGCTTAACAGGTTTGGAGGAACTTCTTTAGGAATCACTATGCTTTCCCGACAAAGCTCTTTTAAAACCCAAGTGTTTTTCTCACATGGGTAGTTGGTTTTTGGTATGAGTTTTCAAGGAATTAGATCATAATAGAGGTCAAGGAAATAAAAAAATGACGGTGACTAGTTTAGGGATAGCTTTTGTTTATGAGTCATCCACAGAAATTCTTCCTATAGTTGCAGAGCAAGCGGTAGAAGATGTCACCTTTGGGATATTTGTGACATAAGAAATTTCCATCAGGAGTATGGTGTAGTTGGTTTGTGATTTATATTTCCCCTAATGGTTGCAATGTTCAATGGTATTCTCAACACCAAAAATTAGCTCAACAATAGTGCTAGAAAGGTTCTTTCCTAAAGTCACATCATTAGAAGTCAAGGCTCGCTCTAATGTATCCTTAACCAAAATGGTATGGTTAAAGGAAGTAGAGGGGTGGGATTTATCTACCTCTCGGAAGTCACAATTGTTTGTTGCATAGTTGGGTATCCTAGTGTAGGTTGCTCTATCGAAGTTCATGATGGGACTAAATGTTCCCGACTCATGAAATTCAATCGCCCTTGTTTCACAATCAATTAATACTCTATCTAAGGCTAAGAATGGCTTCCAAAACATGATGGGATACAAAAATGACTCTCCTAAGTACTCGATGTCCAGGACAACTAGGTCTAATATGTGTTTTACACCTTGAAAAGATACAATAATGTATTTCAATATTTCTCACAAACTTTTGATGGATCAATCAGTTAAATTAAAGATTACTCTAGATTTCTTAAGGGGGTCCGTGTTCGAGCTTGTCGAAAATATATGTCGAGAGAGTGCTGATTTCTAAGGCATCATTCACCAGAACATGAGTAAATGAAAGGTTCTTGATTTCACACTCAATATTATGCATCCTTCAGACTCTATGACATTTTGTATTTCTACTCGGAACCAACGAACTGGCCATATACACAATGTGTTTTTTTGTCCGTGTCCTCTGATGAAACCACATTTCATGCACCTAAGGTACGGAAATTAAGCTAGAAACCGTATGAAACACATGTTGATGCAAGCAACAATGATGATGGTGAAATTATTCTGGATATATTATTATCACGCGTGCTCATATTCAGAGAGATTTTATATTTTTCATAGTGTTATATATATGTTTAGTAATATATCTCTGCCAATGGTAGTATAGAAGATCTTGTATTGCTTCTTTCATATAATACTTTACGACTAGACAGATTTTCTGTAGGCGATATCACTATCTGTGCTATTTATCTTGTTATAATGTAATAATATGTGTTCATATCCGGAGATATTTCTATTGCTATTGCCCATTTTGTTATATATTTTTTTGCACTATATCTTTGTTGCTGGTAGTACAAAAGATATTATATGACTTATTATAACACTTTCTACATGGATTCTTGGTGATTAACATAAGCATTGTAAGATCCTTGATGCTTGATCTAAGAAGGTTTTAGGTCATTCTTAGTCTGACCAATCCTCGACCGTATCTCAGTGTTTGGCCTTCAGGTGAAAGCTTTGGTATTTGATCCAGAGAAATGAGTTGGGTGTTTGAACCAAGGTTGTAAAGCACACTGGTATTTGATCCAAGAGATTTGTAAAAGGATGAGTTATCCACGTGAATACCTTGTATAGTGAAGTATATGATTGGTATCACTGATTGAAATTTCCGAGTTAGAATCTAGGTCGTGGTTTTCACCTAATTGGGTTTCCACGTTAACATCTATATGCATTGTGGGCTAAATCTCTTGTTTGGTTATTATGCTTATCTTTAAATTCTGTAAAAAAAATTTAATTATCGCAGTTTACTACATACTACTATCCACCCCATTGATGAATCCACGATTCATATACTCTATATGGTTGTTTTAGCAAAATCCCCTTAATAAATCATTAATTAATCCTATTAGTTTGTATTAATTAACGTTCACTAACAATGTTGAATTTAGGATTAAAATCTGTAATTAAATAATCTGTATTTTTGACCTTGATTTAGCTTAACATTTTATATAAAAAATAAAGTATTTTGACCTAATAATTTCTCTATTATTTATTAATTCATTAACTAACTTGGCATCAAAAATTAAAGTCCATAAAAATCAGAAAATCAAGAGAAAATACAAAATTCTAACATTGTATATTTTGTGTATATTTCACCTTTGCTGATTTTATTTTATCCTTTTCTAACCTATAAAAAATCCATAAAAATTAGATTAATTATGTATATATTGTATATAAATTAATTCACTAATTAAAATCAAATTAAAAATACAAAAAAAATCACAAATTGCAAAAATATGATATTTTATTATAGAGAGTACCTCCAAAAATGCTTTTGTATTGACCACATTTGATTTTCGATCCTTTACTAAAGTTGATCATTATGTTAATAAATAATGGCTCGGTGGTATGTTACCGAATTGATCCACTACAGAAACAAGACTTCATAAGTTCAGGGACTTAAGAGCGGAGCAAAAAATGGGTAAATTCAACTGTCTTCCAATAAGAGATGCAGCAATGTTGAAGAGACAATTATTGATCAACAAAATATATCACAGAGTTACCTGATATTGTAATTATTATCGATCAATAAAAAAAATATACAGCTCTTCGAGAATGTATTATTTTGGGAATTCCGACGATTTGTTTAATCGATACAAATTGTTATCCCAATCTTGCGGATATTTCGATCCCAGCCAATGATGACGATATAGCCTCAATATGGTTGATTCTTAACAAATTAGTATTCACAATTTGTGAAGGTAGTTCTAGCTATATAAGAAATTGTTCATTATGATTAATAATGAAGATAAGTCAATTACTTTGAGAACCTCGTAGATTTATTGGATTGCAGAGTTAGAAGTCATAGTTCCAAAACTCTCTTCTGATCTTGATAAAGCTAGTCAGAATCAATTGTCAAGAGGTCAACGATGGTGTGAGTTTCTTAAACAATCCCAAGAAAATCTTCTATAGGGTGACTTATCTATCAACTTTTCCACTATCACCCCCAAAAAACCAAACTCTGCCTTACATAAAGTTGCCAGAGTACAATTAACCTCTGGATTTGAAATCACCGCTTATATACATGGTATTGGCCATGATTCATAAGAACATTCTGTAGTATTAGCAAGAGGAGGAATCATCCGAAGTAGATTCCAATTCCATTTCTATATTTCTTTTAGATTAAAAGACTAAATAATTATACAAAAATAGGGAATAGATCTATAGATTCCATACCTTGTCATAGAACTCCCCTTACGAAACTTTTGTTATTAGGTTAGCCATACACTTCACATGTTTCTAGCGATTTACATGGCATCATCAAATGATACAAGTCTTAGATCTCGTTGAGACGAATAACTTTCATGTTGACTATTTTTTATTTGACTTCATTTACTATTTCTTTTAGATTTTACTTTTAATTTTAGTTATTTTTATTTTATATTTATTTAATTTTATATTCATTTAATTTTATTCCTTATTATTATTATTTTATTATTTATTTTATTTTAGTTTTTATTTTTCATTTCCTCCTCCTTTTTCTTTTCTCTCTTCTTTATCTCTTTTCCCTCTTCTTCTTTCTCCCCTCTCTTCTCTCTCTTCACTCCTCTTCGATGCACGTGACCCGACCCATGTCCATTTTCTCTCTCCTGGTCACGTGCTCTGCACGTAACCCCTGCCTCTCCCCCTTCCTGCAATAGCCACTGGTAGTCACTCTCGTCGCCCGTGGTCGATACACAACCATCTCACGCTCTGCCTCACTGTTACATCCGTGTCGAGTGCCCTCTCCCTCCAGTCATTTCTCCACCTCCACCTATAAATCATCGCCATCCCCGATGTCCATGGCTATCCACCCTTTCTCCTTGATGCCAGTGACAACGACTTGAACATATTAGACATGGTGCGATCCACGGTGGTCCCCCCTATGTTGTCGCTTCATCCTCGACAGCAGCAGTGCATCGATGTGGCTCCGCCCCACGGCTAAGGCAAATATCAAGTGAACCTTGAGTCCTCCACCTCTCCAAGCAACCCCTCTCTCCCTCTTCATTCTCTTTAGCACCGCCACATCGGAGCCCGATCTCCACCTCACTAGATCACCTTCGATCCACCTTCTTGTCGTGTTGACTACCCTCGAAAGAGGAGATCCCTTGACCTTCTTGTTGACACCCTTGTGACGTGTTTCGCCCCTCGCCATTCGAAGTACATCACCTAACCACCCCCAGCTCCTCACCTGACTCCGTGCCACCTCCCTCCGCCATCGATCGCTTCGTCGCTCTGCCCGTAGCGCCATTCACCAGCCATTGCTTTAGCTCCGACGTATCATGCTCGATTACCCTTACCACTGATGAATCTCATATTCATCACTCTAAATGTCATTAATTAAGCTCAATTCTCTAAAAATCATTGGCATTTCTTCATTTATTATGCATAATTATCAATTAGGCATGTTTTGATAAGAATGACATTTTATCAGAAGCCAAAAATCACAGTCCAATTGAACTGTAAATAGCCTGACTTTCCCGATTTTTATCTAATTCATGCTAACTCCAATTGACCTGAAACCACTCTACTATGTACATATCACTTACAAGAATAAATGAAAAATACAAAAAAAAATCACTAACCTAAATAAGTGGATTAAAAACCCAAACCCTAGTTCTAGGATTTCTGGACTAAAATCTTGGTATCTTCCCCATCTAGTGTCCATTTTGATCCTACTCACTTTTGAACTAATGTACATTCAAGTACCTTCAAAACAAGACCATGTTCAAGTGAATCAGAGCTCATATGTGAAAGTTACGTTTTGGGCCTCTTTTGTACAATTTGTATTTTAGCAATTTTTGACCTATTATTTTATGTACATAATTAACTCATTTTATTTTATTTTTATTTTATTTGTCTTATTTGATAAAAGTTTTATTAAAATGCACAAAAATCCAAATCCAAACTGAGTTTGAAGTCAAAGAAACTAACCGAGTCTAAGTCTTCACTAATTGTCTGTACAAAAAAGTATCATTTTCATATTTTATTTTATTTCTTATTTTCTTAATAAATAAAAATCCAAAAAATTAGATTAATGTGTAAATATATATCTTTAATTTTATCATATTTTTTCTAGATTTTTATCTGGTTTAAAAATGATAAAAAAATTATAAAACCTAAAAATCAAGGTATTTTATGCACATGGGATACCCCAAAAAATATCACTTTACACAAATGATCAATTTTGGTTTTATTCTCTTTATAAAAGTTGTAGATCTCATCGAGACGAGCATCTTTCGTGAGAAAATTTTTCGATCTGAGGTCATTTGCTATTTCTTCCAGAATTATCTTTGTATTTATTTTTCGATTTTTGTGGGCCTGACGCGTGGCAGCTCCTGCAATCGCCACATGTCACCCATTTTTGTGCTTTTTATATTTAATTTTTATTAAAAAAAACCACGCACGTGCAACATATGTGCTGATCACACACGCGCACTGCACGTGCCCGACTCCAGCCGTCTCCTCTTGCTGCCACGTGGCGAGATCAGGGGTGTCCGATCTCGACCGATCGGACAACCCCTGAACATCGTCTCCTTCCTCCCCCTATCCCAATTGTGCAGTGCCGCCCCGTGAAATCTCCGGCGATGCCTTCCCTGTAAAATCTCTGCCTGCCTAATCGGGGCGCCTCCGCCTCCTTCCATCTAGGGATGACCGCCGTCACTCTAATCGCCTCCAACCTTCCAAGCTCACCGCCAATCCTCGATCTCATCCTCATGATTATCGCCCCTCCCATATCCGGCCCCTTTGCCGTTCCTATTTAACCTCACCGCTGCCCCCTCCATCCATTATCCACCGATATCCCTAAGTTCTTCAAGGTCCTCTCCGGTGGTGACAGCCCGACGAACCTCCACCTGCGGTGAGATCCAAGGTCTATTGACCTTGATGCAACGTGACCCTTCGCCGCTACTGCCCTCGCTCTGGAGCCATCGCCGTCGAGCCAACCACAGCTACCTTCACTGACGTCTACTCTGCCTCCTCTGCAGCTTCACCAAAGCTTCGTCTCCAACACTACTCCTCCTCCGACACCTACCAACATCACCGCCGGTCCCCTCCCAGGAGCCACTACCGCCAGCTACCTACTCCGCCTCTTCATCGACGAAGCTCTGCTCCTCCACCAGCTATACTGACGCAACATCATCGACAATGCTTCCAACTCCCTCCACTGGTCGCCTCCAGAAGCTTTGCCCCTTCGCTGTGGAGTCCGCAACATAAGTCACTATCGACCGTCACAGAAGGTAGTGTCGCTCCTCCTACTCTGCCGCTCCAGCCACCGGGCGTAGGTCCCGAGACCCCCACGCACGTGAGGCGTACATGCATTGGGGGAACATTTGCATAGCCCCCCTCGCTCTCTTCGTTATTCGCACAGCAGTCCAGGGGTCACGTGCGTACCTACTGGAACTTTTGCAGAAGCCACCCCGAAGGTCAACCTATTTGCAAATTCAGCCCCACCGACTAAGGGTCACGTGCTTGGCATGTGACCACTTGGAAATTTTGCAGCGGACCCCCAAAACTTTCGGTAATTTCAATTTAGACCTCTGTGCTTTATTTAATTATTGTAATATTACATAAATACCCATGTGTTCCCTTTCATTTTGGACTCTTACGTTCATTATTTTATTATTCAAAAATAGCATGATGTTCTTCAATTAATTCTCTACATATATGTTTGACATTTTTGTGATCTGTAGTTAATTAATAATTAATTGTTTGATGGAAAATTGCATATTTTGCCCATTTATGCTCTGAAATTCATAAGTAATCAACCATTGCTCTAAAAATCACCAAAAGTTCAATGATTGTAGATTTAGTCGTTTGTTACATCATGCCCAAAAAGAATTGCATTTGCATGCATGGTTTGCCCTACAAAATTCATTTGCATATTTCAATCTTTAATTTTTAATAGGTATTAAATCTAGTATTTTTGAGGTTTAGGATTTTTCTGAGATCTATGACTTAGTGGTAGATCTTAGATAATTTTATCCCTTGAAAATATTTAGGTTTAGTATTTATTTTGATTAATTATTGAAATTTACTTTGTTTGCATTCATAAATTCATAAAATATTTATCTTGCATCCAAAAATTCAAAAAACATTACAGTGCATTCATTTCATCATAATTGTCATCTTGGCCAAGTTTCATATTTTTCGGATATCGTTTGATTGATATTCATTTTCTAGTCCTTAAAATCAGCCAAAGTTGCATTTTGCATTCCAAACTTGCATTAAAAATACAAAAAAAAATCATCGTCAAAAAATCGTGCACGAACTTTGATAGACAAATTTCTAGATTTTTCTTTGCCTCCTTGAGTTCGACCTTGGGACTTGCCCAAGTAAAATACACATAAAACCACTTCGAATAAAATTGAATAAAATTTTGTGGTTATCTCTTGACCGATTCTGATTGCCCGCCTACAACGAAACGACATTAATTTAAACGGATGATAATTCACGCAAATTAAGCAGGGCGATTCAGGATCCGTCAACCACCACCTAGCATCTTCTCTACTCAGCCACACACAGACGAGCCTCGGCCACCAGCTCAGCCGCAATCAGCTACTGGACCGCTCACACCAGTTGCTACAATGCTTCACTCGGTCGTGTGTCAGCCATGTAGGACTACCTCCTGCTTCGCCTCGTTGCCCTCACTATCACCCATACTCCTCCTCCGCCATCGACCGCAACCTCATCGTCGGAAGTCCCGAGGCTGCCTCAATGAGACACGTATATGCTCAAAACCCTAGCCTTCTCCTTCGACTCCTCTCGAGCCTCAACCTCAGGCAACCGAGCCACAACCCTACCACGACCAAGCCTCACGCGCACGTGCTTCGTACGTGTGTGGGATGTGAAATTACAGAGGGGCCCTTGCCCTCCTCCATAATTGTAAAATCACCCCTAACATCATCAACACGTACCTGGCACGTGCCCTCTTAGGCAAATTATGGAAAAACCCAGGAGGCTTTACATAATTCATCCATGGACATATTTGAGAAGAAAAACTTTATTTTTATTGTAATTTAATCCCATGAATTTCATTTTAGCATAACTTCCTTATTTGGACTCTGATTTTTACGCATAATATGTCATTTTGAAGCTTATTGAACACTCTATCATATTATATATCGTAGACATATTAGATCTTGCTATTGATGGTAATTTGGCGAACCTCTTGATCTATGTAGGCTCTTCTTAGACATATTGTGTACGATACTTTGCAAACAAATTGACTCTATTTTGCATAAACTTATTCAAAGCAAATTGAGTGATTTATTTCCTTGTTATTACTCCTTGAGGACTAAATCACAGTAAAGATTATTAAATTTAAGGATTTTTGCAAGCTTAATTCTAGATACATTTTTGCATACTACTTTGAGGGACTTGTTTGCAGGAGTGAACCTAGGATAATTTGTTGGATTTATTGATCATTCCTTGCGGAATATATCTTAGGAAAATTATAATTGATTTGACAATTTGCAAGGATAGAGGAATTGATCTATAGTCTATAGTCTGGATTTTATATATATATATATATATATATCTTGAATCACTTTATGTTGATCTGTGATATTCTTGGAGGAATAACGGATCACTGTTTTGGATTAAAAAATCATAATCACGGATCCTGAACTTCATCTCTGTTTATTTTTGCTTGCATTTTCATCATAACATCTCTTTTCTCTTTATTTCCTGACAAAGAGAATAACTTGACGATTAATTAATTACTTTGATTAATTTAAAACTGTGCAACGAAAAGTAGTTTGTTTTCTGTGTTCGACCTTTGTACACTTACCTAGTAAAAATTCTCCACAATATTCATGATTTGCGGTTTTTGATAGATCATTTTTTATCTCTTATAATACAATTATCGATTATAATAGAGGTGAAATCCGAGTTCATCACTCATATAATAGTTTTTTGATCCTACATACCCTATCATTGAGATATAATCCAATTAAATCTCATTGATCTTTGAGTATAGCCAGTAAAATCCATATGGTTTCATTATTCCCTTAGAATGGAAGTGTTGTGGTTATGCAAAGATCACGGATCAAGAATGTCAGTTGGATATCAATCTTTAAAGAAGGTTTTCATTTATTCGTATATTGGAGATCCCCTTTGAGTATCACTTTGTGGTGCTAGTTGTCTCCTCGATCCAATTCTTTAGGTATACAACTATGTATCGACCTTTATGATCTAACTATTCAGACTAACAGTTATATGATACCAAAATGGCCAGTGTACGAATCCCTATTCATATCGAGGGTAACATTAATGCAAATGTAAGTATGTTTTAGTTCAAGTATAGAATGATATAATTCTCGAAAATGCTAATTGCATAAAGGTTTGCTATGGGCTTATATGTCTAACTGTAGGAAACTCATATATAGTATACAAAGAATCAATTTCTTATTTGGAACGGTAGGGGCATTTATCTGCTTGTAGGTTTTAACTAATATGGATAATTTATATTATTTGCATTATTGAACTTTTTATGAGTAGCTATAATGCTTCATCTATTGTTAGCGACTTAAGCTTTAATAACTTGTGGATTGATGATGATATACATTCAAACATATGGCCTATGTCTGAACATATGGTATTTTTGGAATAGGCACGTATGGTTTGACTTACTTATGACATACCTGCATACCATTGCTTTTGGGGATGTCTCATCTCAACCAAGTTGCATTCTTTTTAGTGATTACACTTCCCACAAATATTCATGTTCGACGGTCTCTTTTAGGATGCCCTCAAGGCATGTTAAGAATATGTTTATCATTAGTGGTGATTTCAACTATATCTCTCTTATTCAGAGAAAAAAGGAGGAAGGAGGCGCTACTTTATATCCTTCTTATCAGTATAACTCATTTCGTGACTTCTTCTGTTATGGCCCTCATTGACCTACTTTTTAAAGGAGATCAATTATCTTGGTGAGTGACTAGTAATGCTTGTTGTATCATTTAAAACTCTATCTTTGCACATTCTCCCATGAATAGTTCTTTTAATTCAAAGGTATTGTACCTTGCTCACAATGACGATCACAATTAACGATGTTGTTGCTCCTAGATTCCTCCTTTGCTTTCAAAATATGTCATCACAAGGATTTCCTTGTGATAGTGAATTTTAATTATGATCGAATGGCTAAAGTCATGAGGTGTGATGTTGCTGCCAAAGCCTATCTGTATCCAGATGAGAATTCTTTATAAAGTTCTCAAATTCATATATCTTTGGACCATATCTATATTATTGTTAAGGATCGTGAACACAATGTGAGACAATTAAAGGATCTAATCCACTCCAATTGGAATGAGGACAACTACGCTTACATTTAGAAAGCCCAAAAATTGCTTAATGATATCAACTCTTTTTTTTAGTTTATTTCTTTTTGAAGAAAGCGAGAATCAACAATCTTAAGTATACAAAACCAATTCCCTCTATTATGAACTTATCAAGCAACTAGCAAAGCCGGACTTTTTCCTAAACTCTCAATACCCAAGTGCTAGCCTCACTCCCATAATCTCATAATTTAGGATTATATCCTTCCTTTATTTTTTAAGAAGATAATTCCATCTTAGTTATTCCAACAAAATTAAGATCATAGAAATGTTGCATGATATGGATCCTACTAAATGTCCTCTCATAACTGCATCACTTTGGCCTTCTTTATCACTTGTTGGGAGATTGATGACCTTATTGTTATCTCTACCATGCATTGTAACATCCAAAACCACTACTACTTTTATGAGTTTAACTCTATCTTCATCTCCTTGATTATTAAGTTTGATAATCCAATCATTTTGAGGGCTTATAGGCTGAGTAGCCTTTCTAATATTGTACGAAATCATTTTCAATATTATTGTTGAAGGCCCTAAATATCAATCCTTCATGCCCTCTCCTCTATTATGTAGATTGGTCCATGCAAAATTGCATGATCACCAACCACATTCGTATGACTCGTGCTTAAATATGATTTTCCAATTTGGTATAGGAAAATCTTTTTCCTATCTACTACTCTTTATGGTCCTATCTATAATCTCACATAAAACTTATTTCCCACTGGTAGATGTCTCGCAAAGGAGATTTGGTCTTGTATCCATAGAGATTTCATTGGATAAATATGGTTCTTCGTATTTCCTAAGTTCCACTTAGTGCTTTATCTTTTCTTGTTATCCTCTACTCTCACATACTTTACTAAACATCTTTATTATGGATTTTAGTAGCATTGGTGACATTCTTCCCTCCCATTCATGTTCTGGACTCATTTGTTTGAGGAAAATGATCTTATTAACTATCTTTACTTGGGTTAACAACCAACAGTGGACCCGGGATTATAGACTGAGAGGGGCACACTGACAAACTATAGTAATAATAAATAAGATTGCAAAATAAAAAATTAATATAAATATTCATATGCATACATATATAAGTTGTTTTACATATAAAATAAATTTAAAAAAACTGCACAATGTATTTAACGTTGACGACATCTAGCTTTTATATCTTGAAAACAATTGATAATATCATCAACAACAATAGAGTTGAATATCTCATTTTCAATGAGTAAAACATCATTAACCATTCATCTCCCATTCGAATATCTCTACTTCAAGGTATCCGGCATGAGTAGGATGCAAACGAATACAGATATATTCTTATCAGACCCATCATCGATCATATCCATTTTTTTATAGATTTGACATTTGTATCCATATTCGCTTTAAAATAGATACGGATATGGATATCATTTTGATAAGCGCAAACATCTGTATCCATATCCTTGATCTATTTTCATATAAATTTAATTGTAGACTTGTATATAATATAATTTTATATTTTCTTTCACCATATTTGGTATACTTTTTATGATATAAAACCATTTAATATATTTATGTCATGTGCTTTCTATTCAATTCTTGTATATTTAAGTCAATCTATAGAGTATCTATAACATTCCTCGTATACGATCAATATCTATATCCGTTTTCAAGGATATGGTAGCACAGTTTTAATATCCGTCAATATCCGTATCTGCAACCTTATTCGTATTCAAAAATCGATAAGGATATGGTAATACCTCTATCTGTATCCATATCCATCCGTTTGCATCCCTATAAGGGACGCACAATACACCTATATGTGTGTGTTGCCGTTACGCTAGGGAGCTGAGCAGTGATGGAACCAGGAAATTATGTAAGGAGGGGCGCAAAAAAGTCGTAAAATTGTAGAAGTATATATACATCAGGCAACACAATACCAACTAAATGAAACTTTTGTTCTGCTGGAAGAGAAAGACATGCTTACTAGACACAAAACAAGTACAAAAACTACTAAATTCTTTCAAGATCTATTGATCTTATTCCATAACAAAATTTGATGGATAGAAAGCTAAATGTCAAGATAAAAGTAGTAAT
Organism: Ottelia alismoides; assembly: GCA_037367405.1. Taxonomy (NCBI): domain Eukaryota; kingdom Viridiplantae; phylum Streptophyta; class Magnoliopsida; order Alismatales; family Hydrocharitaceae; genus Ottelia; species Ottelia alismoides. The sequence continues at coordinate 854,348 of JAZKJV010000235.1, forward strand.
CTTGTTTCATTTCAATTAGATATTTTCTTTGTTAAAAAGTTATTATTTAACACATCTGAATTGTTAAAAACCATCAATGTTTACTTTCGTAGATTTAAAAAATCAGAAAATAACTAATTGAAATGATATTTTATTTATTATTTATCTTCATCTCTAGTTTATAAAGCTTAAAAATCACATCGAAGTAATTTAAAAAATGAACGACATTCTTGATTGCTTCAAGTAAGTCAAATTCATGAATATTAAAATGTGACTTGAATTTATATATGAAAGTCGAATTTTAGATCTCAAAAACTATAAGCTTAATAACAAGATTTTTTAAATTTATAGTAAAGCATGTCAATGAATGGATAGATGGCACCAATTATTATGGGTTTCGAGGGCTTCATACTTTAACTTAAAAATATCAAAGTGACATGTTTTCATAAATATAAAAATGACTATTTTCTTTTTTTCTTTGTATCTAAAGAACTTTTATATTTTTTTTATGTGGTAATATGGATTCATAAATTAACTCCAAGATAATGAAGTTGTTATTTGTATTTTTAATATATGGATTAGTTAATGAATATCGTGAGGGTAATCATCACATTCCAAAGATGGAAAATTAATTGAAATTTAAGTCACATAAATTATGTATAACCAATTATTTCATGTAGGGTAAAATCAAATAAGGATATTTCTATATCAGACTTGCTACTTATCCATTTTATATAGATTTTGACATTTCCACCCGTATTCAATTTAAAATGGGTATGGATGTTGGTATCACTTTGAGATCTACAAATATTTTTATCTATATTGATATGTCCATTTTATTATATTATACTTTTAAATACAAAAATTCTATGATTTATTTCACCATATTGGATAGAATTTGTTACAAATTATATGCATTTAATACATTTGTTTATTGTGTAAACCATCCTATACGTGTCTGTAAAGCTAATCTATTGGAAGCGTTGGGATGAAAGACAAAAGGAACTTTATTTCATGATAAGTGATCCGAGTCAAGTTGTCACACCATGTATTATGTTACTATCTAAAATATTTATCCCTTTCTCATCTCTTAAATCAACTAAACAAGAAAGAATGATATACTTATCTATTATCATAAACCAACTGAACAAAAAAGAAGGATAAACGTACTTATCCCTTATCTCACCTTATTTCTAATCCATTATATTCTTCTATAATTATCTGCTTCACATAAATATTCGTTTATATTTGTATCCACTTCTAAGAACATGATAATACATTTTTCGTTTTCATCGATATTTATACCTATGTATTCATATTTTAAATACATAAAAATATGATAATAATTATATCTATATTTAATCTTGTCGTTTTCATCCTTATTTGTATGTGATTGTAAAAAATCTTTTAATTTTATGCTTCCTTCTCCTTTGCACTATTCATAGATTAAGATATAAATATTAAAATATAAAATAAAAGATAAAATATTTTGTACTAATACATATAAGTGGAACTTTATATATTAAGTATTGGGGGGTGAGGATACCGCTAAGTGAGGAGCCAACACCATGGGGAATGGAGGAGCAACGACTCGGGTTAGACGCCAGAGGTAATGCGAGAGGGGAGGTGACAATACTCGAGGGATGGAGGGTGGGAAGGAATTACCGTTGTGCAAGAGAACCGATGTCTGGAGATGTCTCCGAGAAAGAGTCAGCACCGTGGGGAGGGGAGGGGAGGCAATCGGCTCGATTTGGGAATCCAAAGGTAATGCGAGAGAGGAGGTGACGATGGATGGAGGGCACATGCTCGACGATTTCAATTGGGGACAGGGGCACAATGGTTGGATTTGATTTTAAGAAATGAAACACTAGTGGAAATATTAGAAGTTTTCAAACTTTGGTGTGTGTGTGGGGGAGGAGGGGGGGGGTGTACCCGAATGGCCACATACCATATACATGGGTCTGCCCTTGTTAACGCCATTATTACAAGGCTTCCTATTATCTCTAATCTTTACACCGACTCTTCTTTCTTGATGGGTTTATGACAATGGCATTCTCTTACTGGGCTAATTGTACATGGAGAACAATTTTAGACATGGTGATCTCATTTAGAATGATATTCTCTTTCTTTTGGACACTCAATATGCTCTTTTGATCATTAGGACCTTGTCCACAATAAGTGCTCTATTAATACCAGTTGTTGGCAAGACATGGCCACGGGCTCTGAAATTAGCAATGCTAGAAGTTTAATCTTGGAACCAACACATCCTTGGTTAAGGGTTTTTATTCTCCAACTATTCCCTTCTGGGTAATTTAATAGTGGCAAAAGCAATTGGAAATCTTAGTAAGGGCTTTCGTCTCTCTTAAAAGAAACCTCCTTTGGATGGATCTTTCCCCATCATACTACCAGCTGCCTAATACATTTGGACAAAATGCAACTGCCGCATGCAAATGATACTATTCTTAACCTTCAAGGGCTCAATTAACATCTCATGGCTACAGAGCAGCACATTCCTCTCTTGAACAACATCTACAAGACAATTTTGATTTATTGCCCAAATGGGCGGACCCAAACAGCCAACACAAACCTACATAGCTGTTGGCAACAGTTTGCACTTTCTCTCAATGTCCCCCAATCCCCACCGTTTCTCTGCTTTCATCCAACGCACCAGCCCAGCAGCCGCTAATTTCAAATGGCAAACAACCCCCCCATCCCCGTCCCGTCCCACACACAAAAATATAGCCGTTATTCCAATCGGCGAGCGTTCATTTTCTCCATCCCAACAGAGCAAAAACAAGAGAGCGAAAGTACGCAATTCGTTCTCTACTTCGTCATCGGAGGAGCATCAAATCTCAGTCATGGCCACCGCAGCCACCACACCACGGCGCCGTCCCCTCGGCACCGAAGCCACGAAGACTCCGCGCCTGTCCGCCGCACGCAGCCGACCCACAGGCGAGAACCTCGACCCGAATCTACCTACCAGTATCTTCTCCCATTCCCCTCAGAAGCAACCCCCGTCGTCCTCCTGCAAGCCCAAGAAGCCCCTCCTCCGCAGCCCAAACCCCCCGCCCCTTCCCCTGGAGAGGAAATTCATCGTGGTCAAGAAGAACCTCCCCAAGAAGAAGGCTGAGGAGACCCACCAAGATCGGCAGCGTGCCGCCTACGAATCCCTAAGAGCCTCACAAGATGGGTTCTTCAAGAATCAGAGCACGGTCCCCGTGACCACGTCCCCGCCGAGGATCATCGGTGTTGAAGATGGGGAGCTTGTGATGGGCGATGTGTCACCAGAGACGGGTGAGGTGGGTGGGACCGTGAAGGTGAGGAAGATGAGAAGCAAGTTGATGGAGGAGGCCATGTCCAGCTTGCCGGAGCAGGGCTGCGGGATGGTTGTCCATCTCGTGAAGGCATTCGAGAGCATTCTATCGATCTCAAAGAGCGGAGAGGAAGGCGAAAGCCGGAGGAATGCAGATAATTGCGCGCTTCCCGGGTTGCTTATGCCACCGTCGCGGGCTGCGATCTCCACGGTGCCGTGCTCCTCGTCCGGGGAGTTCTTTGGCCTTCGTGGGGATTCTCGGCTGTGCGCTTCTCTTGATGGATCGATTCAGAGGTTTGTGATCTTTTGTGTGTAAGACTTGGAAGTACTTGAATTTTTATTTTGATGTCTCTAAATCCTTCTTCTTATTGTTCTTAGTAGTTCTAGAGAGGGCTTTGATAATGCGGCATCCGGAGGAGGAGGAAGAAGAAGCCGGAGAAACGTAAGAGAATTAGAGAGCTCTGCGTTGCTGTTCGAGTTTTTCGCTTTCTGCAATTAATTTGGAATAATAGATTTGTGTTCTTAATCTACAACGAATCATTGCAGAGCTCTGGTTCCATGGGGAACAGGCGCAAGAAATTGGGCGTGACAAGTCTACGACCTTTCAAGCTTAGAACTGAGGTAATTTGCCTTCTTGTATCCTCATTCCTTCTTAAGGAAATATAACTACACATTAATAAATGTTTTTTTTCTCTTCCAATATCCATTCTAAAATTTGATTTATACAACAAGCAAATCCATCTTATTGTGAATGTCGATTACGTTGGGGTAAATTTAATTCTGGTATTCGGTATGTGTCAAGTTGAATTTAATGCTGAATGTTCATCTTTTGCTTTGCTCTCTGAGGAAGGATGTGATAATTAGTAATAAGCCTTAGTTCTTACATGTGACCCCTTCTTCGAGTAAGATCAAGTGATGTGTGCACTTGGCTTACGGTGTATGCTCCCTATGATTGCATATAGTTTACCTTGCGGCTGTTGGGTGTTTATGTGCTCAGTTGATGGACGAACAGGGTCTGATCTTTTTGAGATAATCGAGAAAAACTTGCACCAAGGTAAGGTTGTTGTTGTTGGCCATGCACTTCTATCCTTATTTTTGAGGCTTAGTGATTTGGCATGACTGGAATTCTTTCCAAGAAGATATATAGTTTTATAATCAAAATCTCATAATTCAAATGCAGTGCAAATTTAACACCTTACTGGGACTGCTTATTGAAAGGATTTTTGCGCAAGAATGGTATAAAACAGGCAAGGATTGGCCTGGAAGTTGACGTATAGTGCACATGCAGTTTTTTACCGAGACAATATGAATTGTGAGCCATTTTTCCAAATGTTGGCCAATCAAGTATGACATTAGTAAAACCTTTTTTAATGAGTATAATTCTTTGAAAGGTCACAGCTAAACCATCTCTTCACTTGTCATTTGTAGAAAAGGTCCAGATTCGTATCTCAATAACTCTAATTTCAGTCGGAAGCTAGTATTTCTTCAGTTTGCCAATAGAATTACTAGGTAAATGTATATTGAGAATGCTTACGAACAGCACACTTAAAGGCACTTCTGAGATGAATTGTTGGCAGCATGAGAAATTTTTCGAGAGGGGAGACATACTGGGCATGAATGAAATTATGGCAGCTTTGTTGACACAGTGTGTTCTAATTAATTCAAATGGTCAGGTGGATGAGTACAGAGGGCTCTCACGCCGCAACCAAAAAGACCAGGGCCTCTTATCTACTCATAGAAAATAGTTCCTTTTAATGATCGTCTTGTGTTGTTAAAATTAGTCCATAAAAATGCATGTCTTTCTTTCTGAAGTATGTATGAAATGTAACATACCTCAGATCACATTTAAAGTAGTTGGCTTATTGCATCTGTTATGAATTGCAGCAAAGAGGGAGGCTTAAAGAAGAATATTTTCTAAAGAAAGTTAAGGAGATGTTAATGGAAGAGGAAAAACGCCGTATACCACAGGCCCAAAGCCTTCCCTGGACAACCGATGAACCAGAGGTTGATTTCTCCTTCTTAATATATTCTTTTGCTATGTTGAAAGGGAAAGGGAATGAGCCTGAAGATGCACAGTTTACTACTTCCATATACCTCTTATTTGAAAGCAAAAATGAATATTGCTTTTAATGTCCATCAATGGAGTTTTCGGTATGCCTTACACCTTTTATGCATTTGTAAGAGAAACAAATGTTGTTTGTTTTCACTGTCTGCATCTTGTTAATTTATAAAATTTTACTTCGGCATTTCAGTTGTTATACAAGTTAATGTATTCTGGTAAGTGTCGTTTGGAGATGGTAATTCATTTTTGTAAGGAAACAAATGATTTTCTTCTTCCCATCCACGATATATATAGGTTTTTTTCTTGATGTCACTTTTCAAGCAACTCAATGGTTATTTTTTTAATCATCTGTTCTTCATATCTGTGTCATACTGATGGAAGATGTAGTCATTAAATTATATCGATCTTTTACTCTGCCATTTATTTCAAAATTCAATGTAATTTTAATTTTACAAGCCAAAATTTCAGTCATCCTTTTAACGAAAGGTTAAGAAAATGTTTTAGTCTTAGGAGTAATAACAATGAGACGAACGAGTTTGGCTTCAGGATTAACTGAAGGCAGTTTTTTTACGCGTCAATGTTTGTCAGATATCTTATTCATGCAATGTATACTTACATTTGTTCTTTTTGCAGTGCTTGGTGAAACCAGTTGTAAAAGAATCTACAGAGCCTGTGGATATTATTCTTCACAGTGATATCCGAGCAGTGGAGCGTGCTGAGTTCGATCAATACGTAGGTCTATTTATCATCACAGTTATCTGACAATGGTTGTCATCTTTTTACTCTACATCTTATCCATCATGTAATCTCACCTGGTCAGGTTTCAGAGAAGATTGCGTTAGCAGAGCTAAAGCGGTTGGAGCTTGAGAGACAGCACCAGGTATTTATCATCTGCATTATATCAGCATTTTTGTAATTGGGTTTACAAGTTAGGAATGATTTCGATGAGCATAAAATTGTGGGTTTCAGTTGGAAGAGGAAGAGCAGATAAGACGGTTGAGAAAAGAACTTGTACCAAGAGCCCAACCTATGCCTGATTTCCATCAGCCATTTGTTCCAAAGAGGTTTGTTTCGATTAAAAAAAATTCTTTGCACCTTTTGTTGCTATGATAAGACAAATCATGTGTGTTCTCTTCTGGCACAGATCTCAAATACCCCGAACTACTATACCGAGGGAGCCCAGGTTTCGTCGTGTTCGGACGCATAAACCATGGTAAGGATAACAGATGATAAAACATTCTGAAAGTAAATTGCGACAAAAAAATGTATGCCAAGATCCGAACTGAACCTGTCAATTCGTATAATGCAATGAATTCCCCATAACTCGCAGTGCTTGACATTAATAAAAAATGCATTCCTTAAGAATGTGGATATTTGACTTCAGTTGTTTTTCATAGAAATTTGGTTCCTTACCAAGATCTGCTCGACCGTAACACCAGAACAAAAACTTCTATTCAGATGCTTCAAGCTAATTAGATAAGCATTGCCGACGAGATGTCTTTTCCCTCAGATTGTATAAAAAGTCCTTTAAACATCTCTCGTTCTTTGAGCAGATTGAAAAAAGTAACCCTCGTTTTACTGTCTTTTGAATATCTCTCTTTCTTAAAGCAAGTTGAAAAGGTAACCTCATTTTACTATCTTTTGGTGTTCAGGGAGCAATTTTTATTGTATCTAATCGTTTAAACATGTTTATGTAGTGTTCCAGTCATCGAGGAGATTGCAAGGGGGTCAAGGATTATTGGCAATTTCAAATTTTGCACAACATGATGCAATTATATAGCTGATAAAATACCTCGACGTGGATGGCCTCGAGAAGAGAGCGACGCGAGATTGCAATGCATTGTGTGACATGTTGTGATTCTTGTTCCATTCTTTCTGAAGATAATCTTTCTCCTCAACTTCTGCTTTGGAAAATCTCTAGTTTTCTGTTCATATACTCTCTCTTTGGGGTTTCCTTTTTTTTTCAAAGAGAAAAAGCTTGGTATAACGTCTCCTTTTGTTACATAGGATTCAATAGTTTTTAGGGCAATGTTATTGAAATCGGACCAGATCGAGCGGTTGATGACCTCTTGTAACCCATTACAGAGTACTAACCAATGACTCCAACTCAACTTTTTGAAAGGGTTGGATAATAAATATAATTAAGCTATTATTATGCTAGAGTATTTAGTTTATATATTATTTATATCTATATGAATAATATTTAATATTGCATATTCAAGAAGATATTTTATGTAAAAAGTAAGATATTTTAATTGTTTATTTTATATTTATTTCAAGTGTGTTAGACTGTGTATTTTGTACATGTTCTAATACATACCGGTTTAATTACTTGGTTCAACCACTTTTCCCTTACGGCTTGGTTTAATCCGATTTTATAAAATAATGATGTCATCATCCGATTTAACCGATTTGATTCCATGGTCCAACCCGATCCAACCTTTTTGTTGGATTTTTTGATTCAGTCTCCAATTCGGTTTCAAAAGCCTTGATTCATGAGTATTGCTTTACAATGATTTTTGGTGTTGGAGTTTTAAAATTTTGTTGTATTCTCATACAATTTAAATTGTAGTCTAACTCTTGAATAAAGTTTAGATGGCATAAATGGACTTGCTATGTCTATATTGTCACAATCATGATAATCGTTAAAAGGACGTGTTTAAGAAATCCGAAAAACAACATGGATTTTTACACTTGTGCCCTAACGAGTTTTTCAATAATATTTGCACCCTTAATTTTTTCCTTGCAAATCCCCGTCATACCCCTCTATATTCTTACGAAATTTACAGTATTGCGTTTATTACACTCACGAAAGGGTACTACAGTGAATTTCATAAGAATATAAAGACATGAGTGCAATTGCAAAAAAGATAGAGGCATAATTGGTACAGGAAAATTCAAAGAGCACAAGTGTAAAATCTCAAAACCAAAGAGAAGACAAAAGAGGGAAAATGGTCGACTCTATAGACATTAGATCAAATTCGTTTTCCAACCCTTTTGTTGCTATTTATATAAAATATGTCTAAACGATTGCCTTTTTGTATTTTTTTCATTAAATAATAAGGTAGAAAGTGCATTCTACGGCACATTTGGCCATTGTACTCTAATCACAAAATGGACTCTTGATACCTTCTTGTGTTTGATTTCTATTTTGGAAGTGCTACAAAAGCTATAGCTACCGGAAAAGATAAAATACACCCATTATAAATTATTTTTACAAGGGATTTTTACATGTGTACCCTTCCAAGTTTTCACAGTTGCACTTGTACCCCCAATCTTTTTTACATTAACATTTGCGCCCCTATTTTTTTTTAGAACACTTCTATCCCTCAGGTTAGTTCGTACCTAACCTCCTAAAGCGACGTCAGATTACAAGCATACGGGTAATTAGCAAAACAAGGATGGGTACATATGAGTAATTATATGGTGTCATCTTCTATTCTGGCTTTCTGCCCCTGCTCTTTCTCCGAACCCCCTCCATCATCTTCTTCCTCCACAAGCCCTCAATAAGGGTAAATTATAAAAAAAAGGTTACAACTATGTCTCAATTCTCAATTAAGAACCTCATCATTTAAATGTAACAAATAGGAAGCTAAACTTTCTAATTTAGGATTTAACGTCGACGTACAAGGGTCATAGAAGCTTACATAACTTGCAACTGAGACAAAATAAAATAAAATCAGACGCTTCTACTTTACATTTGAAAATGATACCTTTAATTGATAATCAATATATAGTTGATGCTTTTTTTTATAATTTACACTGCAAAAATTACAGAATGGTAAAAGCTAAACACAAAGTTGTAAAAAATGGAGTTCTAAAATAAATAAGGTGTCGTAAATGAACACCAACGTAATATAAGAACAAGTTGTGCTAAATAAGTATAGAATTATAAAATGCAACAGATAATTGTAATAAATGAAAATAAAACGGTAATAATGTATCACATAATCGTAATAATTTTGGTATTTTTACCCGGCAGATCTTATAATCTTTGTCAATTACCTCTACGACCTTTGAAACAACTGAATTCCCCCATCGACCCCGTAAACTTGCTATGGTTAACCACCATCCATTTACCCGTTAAAAACAACCGGATTCCGTTATATTCTTTTACATTATACCCATTTTGTTAATCAAATTTACATTGAGTGCCACTCCCATATACCTCCTCATGATCTACCTTTCCCACCCAGCATCCACTACCTCAGCGACCTCCGCCACTCTCGCCCTCCTCATCCCCGACCTTCGCCCTTGCCCTCCTCCCCGACCTCTATCCTCACCCTCCACCTCCCCGATATCCACCCTTGATCTCTGCCCTTTACCTCCCACCCTCTGATTTCAGCAACGGTTGCCTTTGTTCCTCGACGTCCTCCATACGCAGGTGCTTCACCCCTATACGGACACCGAACAACATCGGGCTCGCGACAGATCCCACCTTGTCGGATCTTACTTGCTCTGTATTCTCCTGTCTCGACCCATCCTAGTTGCAGCTCTTGAGTAGCATGAGCTCCAACGGCGGCTTCTCCTCCCCCCTCAACCGCTCGTTCTCATCCATCAGATCCGCCGCACTCGCGCTCCCATCTGACACAGCCCTCGGAGGGGAGTTCGAGCGCAATCCCTAAAGATAGGGATGTTCGGGTCGATCCTCTGCCGTAGCAATCAATGATGGTGACTTGACAGCTGTAGTCGAAGCTCCTTGTTTCTGCTGTTGTGGTGTGATGATGGCATGGCTCTGTGATCTCTCCTGGAGGTTGGGATTAACGGCAAGTAGATGTTTCCATTCTCATCCTTTGATCACTAAAGTTGAAATGTGAACCTCAACGACAAATAGAGGCCGTCAATCTTCGAGCATAGCAGAAGACCCGAAGTTGATGGTGCTCGACTCTTCATTGGAGATGCCGACACGCTCCTCCCCCTCGGAGATGCCTTCCTGCCACCAACTAGGATCAGCTGCCGGTACCTAGATGACACGACGATGGCCGGCTCCCTGGAAGCCCTTCGTTTCTCCTCCTTTGCAGCAACGAGGCTAGGAATCCATGGGGGTGGAATATCCACCGTTAGATTTTCTTTAGTTAGATTAACTCAAGACTAACCCAAACAATTGACTCAAATAAAGTTAAAACTGACGGCAGGGTCTATGGGGTAAGACAGAGCAAGTTTACGGGGTCGAGGAGGGAATTAGGTTGTTTCAAAGGATGCCTTTTTGTAACAAGGTTACAAGATGCGAAGGTATTATTGACCTAATACATACCGATGTATGTGGTCCCTTCAATACCGCAACTCGAAATGGATATCGATATTATTTGACATTTATTGGTGACCATTCGCGATACAGGTTTGTCTTCCGGTTACGTCATAAATCTGAAACCTTTGAAAAGTTCAAAGAATTCAAGGCTTTGTTTGAGAACCAAACCGATAGGAAGATTAAACGGATTCGATCTGATCGAGGTGGCGAGTACCTCTCAGATGAATTCAAGGAATATCTTAAATAGAATGGAGTTGTCTCAAATCTCACTCCTCCTGAAACTCCCCAACTTAATGGTGTTGCTGAAAGACGCAACAGGACCATCATGGATATGTCCGTTCAATGCTGAGCAAAGCACATTTACCACTTAGTTTCTAGGGATATGTAGTAGAGACTGCAATATATATCCTGAATAAGATTCCTAGCAAATCTGTATCTAAGACTCCTCATGAGCTCTGGTATGGAACCAAACCTAGTGTTAATCACTTGAGGGTTTGGGGTTGCTTGGTCAATGCGAAGAACGTAGACGCAAGTAAGCTGGATTCTCTCTCTCGTGAGTGTTACTTCATTGGGTATGTTAGAGATGGTATTGGATACCAACTCTATGACCCTGAGACCCAAAAGGTTTTTGTTTCTAGAGATGTGAAATTTCTGGAGAATGATTTCCTTAAAGGTCAAGGCAAAAATGAAGTAAAGGAACTCATTTAATCCCTTGAGGATTCTGAGCTTCCTGAGCCAGAAACTGAAGAGATAAACAAAAATGAAACACCCATACCTCTTCGAAGGAGTTCGAGGGTGGTTGCACCACCTGAAAGGTATGGATTCCATGTGTCAAGTGAGACTGACAATGATCCTACTTCATTTGATGAAGCACTCACAGATCATGACATGGATAGATGGATGCTAGCAATGAAGTCAGAAATTGACTCCATGCATAATAATGGTGTATTGACCCTACAGGATCCACCTAAAGGGGTAAAATCCATTGGGTGTAAATGGATCTTCAAGAGAAAGGGGGGACCTGATGGGAAAGTAGAGACTTTCAAAGCATGGATCGTAGCCAAGGGTTGCATACAGAGAGAAGGCATCAACTACAATGAGACATTCTCTCCTGTGGCTATGCTTAAATCCATTAGGACACTGCTAGCTATAACTGCATATCTTGACTATGATATTTGGCAGATGGATGTCAAGACAGCTTTCCTCAATGGATACCTCAGGGAGGATATCTATATGGAGCAGCCTCAGGGCTTCATAATTGAGGATGGAAAAGTATGTAAGCTGAAGAAATCCATCTATGGGCTCAAGCAAGCTTCTCATAGCTGGAACATCAAATTTGATGAAACCATAAAGAGTTATGATTTCGTGCAAAATCCTGATGAACCTTGCGTGTACAAGAAGCTTAGTGGGAGCGCCATTGTGTTCACCGTGATGGTATCCACCTGTCTAAAGGGATGGCTCCTCAAACTGTTGAGCAAAAGAAAGCCATGGCTGGATGCCCTTATGCATCAGTTGTAGGAAGCTTAATGTATGGTATGATGTGTACTAGGACAGATATCTGCCATGCAATGCGAGTGGTAAGTCGTTACCAATCCTGCTATGGAGAGCAACACTGGAATGCGGTAAAGAACATATTCAAATATCTAAGACGGACACAAGATTACATCTTGGTCTGTGGAGATGGTGATCTCCAAGTCTTGGGATATACAAATTCTGACTTCTAATCAGATATTGATGATCGAAAGTCGACATCAGGATTTGTATTCCTATTGAATGGTGGTGTTGTGAGCTAGACAAGCAAGAAGCAGGACACTACAACAGATTCAACAGAAGTTGAGTACATTGCCGCATCGGATGCTGCAAAGGAGGCAATGTGGTTGCGCAAGTTCATCCTGGAGCTTGGCGTAGTTTCCTCTAATACGCTGATCCCGCTACTCTGCGATAACACGAGAGCCATTGCGCAGGCGAAGGAATCCAGATGGCATCAAAAGAGCAAGCATGTGGAAAGGAAATACCACATCATTCGGGAGATTCAAAATCGTGGTGATATCATCATCACCAAGGTGCCCTCTGCCGACAACGTTGCTGATCCTCTTACTAAACCTCTGACACAGAAGGTTTTTGACCAGCATGTACTGAGTATGGGTTTAAGGATTGTTCATGAATGGTTCTGAGGGTTAATGGGAGATTGCTAGCAACGTGAGCCCGAGGCGGACCATTCCTGCAATAAATGTTATTGTAATAAATGATTTATCAATAAAAGTTATTGATTGTTTTTCACTCTCTTTCTGAGATTGAATGTATGAATGCACTATAAGGTCCCTCTGTACAATAAGGGTTATGTACTATGGCCAACTTGATAATCATACAGCTGTTGATTCATTGATTGAATCATAGAGGCTGATGCTTGAATGAATATCGAAGAAGTTAGATAGAGGACTCATCAAGCATCGTCAAATGATTGTCAAGTGATGATCTCTATCCTGAGTAGGAGATGACAATCCTTTCTCATTAGGCTAATATCTGATCGACCTCTTGATACAGGTCCTCTGCATGGGAATAGTGATTCAGAGGTATCAGATTAGTTGAGTCAATGGGCTGACTTAACGAGATCGAGATAACCAAAGACCTATCTTGAATACTGTCACAGCGTAGGCACACATCCTCTGACCAGAGACAGATGTGTTACTATATGTCTGAGTATGTACATTTGACAGATCAATATGTTGATGACCTAACCAAGGTCTATACACCGGCGAGCTGGTGTGCATGTAAGGACATATGAGTAATACGATCTCTCAAAGGGATCATACAGGTTCACTTGTGAACCGGGAGACATGAGCTCACTCATGAGGTATTGGGACTGATCAAATTCCATGCATGGTATTCATGCTTTGGAAGCATGACATGAATTTGAAGGTAAGATATATGCTTTGTGAAAGCATAAGATCTATACCAAATCCCAAAAAACCAAGATCGAGAAACTTAGTGATCAAACTCTGAAGATGACAGTATAAAAGTGATCTATATCTTCAGGATGATAATAGGTCTTCCAGTATGTAGGATGTACATGTGTTGGAATACCTGAGGGTGATGTGATCATAAACGATTGTATAACCATCACGCTTCCATTCCGAGGGAGTGATGAAACAGGTTTGGATTTTAGTGACTTCTCTCAGTAGAGAAGTGACCTAATCTTAGTCCAAGGATTGGACATTGATATGAATGATATTCAGATGCAATGAGAAGATTAGGTTTACGGTCTTGATTTAATCAAGCATCTATGGGAGATCCATGAGATCTGGATTTGAGATGTGATCTCAATATCCAAGTCACTATACATGGAACAATAGAATCACCCTGTCCTTATCTCCAAGTATCTACGGAGAAATTGCATTATTCTCCAAGTATATCTAAGCATTAAGAGAATGATAATTAAATGTGATTTAATTATCTTGATGTATGTAGAAATTATCCAATATAATTAAATGTGATTTAATTATTGTGGATAAGAATAATGTGGATAGCAATATCCAATTATTCATAATATTTTTTAAATGTGATTTATAATGTATTGTAGAGAGCTAATTATAATTTATATTTATCAATTAATTATTGATGTGTATCGGATACACATTGTGTAATTAATTGAAAATGTATATTATATTTATTTTGGGTTGTGAATGAGATTCACAAAATTCCAATGGTAAGATTGCAATATTCTCAAAATTAATTATGAATTATTTTTGAAGAATAAATCACAACAAAAATTGTTGGAAAAAATAATGGAGATTTCCATGGAAATATGCAATCTCATGAGATTTCATGAGATTGCCTCCACATGGAAACATGTGAACGGCTACCATCCTATATGGAATTGGTGGTCGTCCACCATGTTGACATGGGAGATGTTATCTCCATGTTGATTGTCTCCTTATTTGATTGATTTAATTTGGGATTGATTTGTATTTGATTTATCAAATATATTTGATCTAAATTAAATCATAAGTTGTTGGCATTTACTAACAACAATCTTGACCATTGGATTAAACATAAATCAATCTCATCCATTGATTTTATGTGTCCCATTGATTGAGATCCATGGATCCCAAAGCCCTATAAATAGAGAGGCATACCATGCTCTCTAATGCTATGCTTTTGAAGCACATCTCTCTCTCTCTCTCTCTCATTCTACACGTCAGCCCTCTTCCTCTCTATTTGGTGGACGACCACCAAAACCCTAGAGGAGAGCATTGTCGTTGCCTTCGCCACCGCAAAGCCGCTTCGACGTTCTTCGGTTCTCCGTCTTCTTGGAGTGCTACGCTCGTGAAGAAGGCATTCGATCTCGTACGACGAGATCAGGAGTTTACCATGCTTAGATCAACTCGTTGGATTGCGAGGACCACGCGACTCATCCCCGCGCTCGCAAGCTTCTTCTTCGACGATCAGACTTGAGACAGGAGGTCTCTTTTCGTAGAGACTCGATCAACCACGCTTCAAGAGGTAATCCTTATACTTGTTGTGGTTCTAGATGAAACGATCCGAGAATCATTCTTGGATCATGTGGTTTCATCGCATGGAATTTTTTTAAATTCCGCTGCACAGAACAACTAGTATGCCTAGTCGTTCTTCGTCGTATTCGATATGACAATCACGCTTCCGTGATGCGCTTGAGGATTAAACCATATCCTTCAAAGGATACATTTCAAAAGATTAAAATAGTTGAGGGGGGTGATCCTGTGAGAGCTAAAATCAGTGAGAGCATGAGTAGTGAATCTGGACCACTAAATTATGTTCTTCTCTCTCCTCCTATAATCAATGAGGAGAGAGATTACATAATCTAGTGGTCCAGAATAACTGCTCTCATGCTCTCACAGATTTTGGCTCTCAAAGATCATCCCTATATATATATATATAGAGAGAGAGAGAGGGTTCATCATGTGAGAGCCAAAATCTATAAGAGCAGTGAATTTGAACCACTAGATTATGCTCTTCTCTCTCCTACTGCAATCAATGAAGAGAGAGTTTATAGAATTTAGTGGTCCAGAATCATTGCTCTCATCTTCTAATAGATTTTGGTTCTCATATAAGGAGAGAGAGAGGGTCGATCCTATGAGAGCCAAAACCTGTGAGAGCATGAGAGCAGTGATTTCTGGACCACTAGATTCAACCAGGAGAGAGAAGATCATGAGAGAGAAGACATAATTTAGTGGTCCAGAATCATTGCTCTCATGTTCTCACAGGATCACTCCTATATATATAGGAAAAACTTGAATTGAGGTGCCACCTTTCCTCATTCACCGTGCGACACATCATCTCAGCCATCCGATGCTCATTTACGGTATACAACAAAACCACCATATGACGACAAAACCACCATTCGAGAAAATGTTATTATCCTATTTTTAGAAACTTCTCTCTCATTATCGCCTTAATTTTGTCTCTTAATACTAGTCAATCCATTTTTTCAACGCATTAGTTATTATCAATTAAATCTTTTCTCTCTTTCCGAATCAAAATGTTTCCATGTTGACATACTCATTTGTATCTTCCTTTCTAATTTTCTGGATGTCTGCTTCTCGATAATTTCCCATGTATTCTACTTAAAAACACACCTGATCTGAATGATAAAAAAGTTGTTGTATAGGCGAGGTGGATTTTAATAGAAAATTTATTTTTATTATTTATACTCCTAATCTTTGATGTATTGTATAGCGATAAAGTACATGAGTGTCGAACTCAAGGAGGTAAAATGTTGGAAACTAAGGTTAGACGATAGACAACTAAGGATTTAGGGTTTTCCTAATTTTTAATTATTTTTAAGGATTTTTTCTGGATTTTTATTTATTTTTTATGAATTTTAAAATATTTTTATGGTTTTTAAGTAATTTGTGATTTTTCTTATTTTAGAAATATTTTGTAAATTTTAGTTGTTTTTTATTCATTATTTTTATGTTGTAATTTTGTTTTTCTATTTTTATGAATTTTGAGAATATTTTTAGAATTTTTGTGGAGTTTGGTTTATTTTTAATATTGGAAAATTGGATTTTTTTATTGAAAATTATGAAGTATTTTCGATTTTTAAAATTTAAAGCTGTAAGAAAATATTTTTATTTTATTTTTATTGAAAAGTAGGTGAAATTATCTTTAAAATTATAGGTTGTACGCTTTTGTATGATTTTTATTTATTTAGTTCTGAATTTTTGAAGTTTTGATGTATTTTGTACTTTTTATTAGTTTTAATATTCAATTTTTATTTCATTTTTTATTTATGATGTAAAATATGCTAAAATATGTTAAGGATAAATTTTATGGAATTTTTAAAGGTGTTTTTATATTTTTTCTGATTTTTTAAAGTTTGTAAGATTTTTGTATTTTTCTAATGATTTATTTAAAACAGAAAATATTTTTTATTTGCAAAATATGATTTAATATTGTATATAGTATGGTATAGGGTTATACGTATTTTTATTGTATTTTTATATTTTTGTTTTTATTTATTATTTATAATACTATGTATTGTATTTATATATTGTACATGGATATGTTGGTAATAAACTGAAACAATGGGGCACATGCGTGTAAAATATCAAAAATGTAGGGACATGCGTGCAAAAAGATCCAGACATTACGTGCAGATCACGTGATCATCGTTTGTCATTGTCCTGTTTGAAATTCGCAAGAGTACAGAGGCCTTTCCTATAAAATAGTCAATATGTAACGTGCCAGGCACGTGTTTCAGCTTCACAGGAACCTTAAGCGGCGGGTCGGTGGTCCTCTAGCGTTATAGCACTGACACGTGGATGAATTCGACATCGTGTAGTTTCTAGTGAGTCTGGGGATAGGGATTGTTCCTCCCCCTTTTGTATCTGCTGGCAGCAATGAAAAACACGGGCGGCGACGAAGAAGATTCTGCCCCATTCAAAACGCGGATGCAATGATCTCGGCCTGATGAAATTGGTTCATTTATGCTCAGGTGGCGGTGAGATGTCAGAATTTTAGATCTACAGTGGAGCCCTCCAATGGCAGACGACAATAGCTCTAATCTCAATCTCCGACTGTTGTCTTCGTTACCGGTGTCGATCAAACTGGTCCTGATGTTCTTCGAGTCATTCGCACTGCATGATGCGTCGGAGTTGGTTGTATGTGTAGAGGACCGCCTCCAGGTGCTCGTCTATCTCACACAATCATTTGTAAGCATTGAAATGAGGCTTGAGAAATGATCTATAGATGATGCTCCTCGCTTCCAAATGCCTTGATGGAATCAGAATCTACAAGGGGAAAATTTGCTCGAGGACGAAACCTCGGCTCCAAAAATTGCAAGGGAAAGGTGAACAAAAGATGTAATTTGTGTGCGCGGACCTGAGAATAGGTATGATGTGGGAGAGAAGGTGGAATGTAAACTCTAGTGGGTGATGGATTGATCGAGGAAGTGAAACTCGAAGTTATTGTGATCCAAATTGATGAAAAACAACAAAGCACGGAAAAATCGAGAGGAAAAGCTACAGGAAATTGGATGAGATTGAGAAGAGAATGTGAGGTGGAGGTAGAGAAGATGAGAGATAAGGCCAAATACCTGGAGAAAAGGCGGAAGAATATCACATGTGGTCTGAAGCAGCAGCTTCGGAAGTCCTCGGCTCAACGCGGAGCTTCGCTGCACACCGACGGTCTGATCTCACCAAACCTCATCACTCTACCTCGCTCGACGGACGGAGGAGATGAAGCTCATGTCGCAGGACTCTCTCTCTCTCTCTCTCACGTCGGAGATCACGGGAAAAACAAAGGAAGATCAAATGGTGGATGGTTAGATTTGGAGGGTTGGGTGCCCTTAAATAGAGGAGGAGAAGGGAGGCTCGACGAGGAGGTGGTTGGCCAAATGCCTAACGGCCAACAACCGACCGTTAGGTCATTGGCGATGAGGGAGAAGAGTGGCGGGCGGAGGAAAGAGGGTCGACGCGTGAGGAAGAAGATAAGCAGGGAGGGAGAAGAAGAATTGGGAAGTGGGAGAGAGAAGAATAAAAAATAAAAATAAATAAATTAATTAATGAATTAATTAGTATAATTGATAATAGATTAGACTAATAATTAATTAATTAATTCAGATATAATTAACTTGTATAATTACGTCATTAACTAGAAAATTAATTTAAATATTTTATTAAATAATTAAGAATATAACTAAACATTTAATAATTAATTAAATAATAAAGTACTTAATAAATAAATAAATATTATTTTAATTTAAGAATAGAGTATTAATATATTAAATGATAATATAAGTTACGGTACATTATACAATATATCAATACAGTCCCGAAAATTACAATGAAACGAGTGCCATTTCGTAGATAATCAAATAATACGAATTTTAATACCGAGTTTGCTCAATTCAGAGTTTGTACGACCGAGTTATGAGGTATGAAAAATTTAGGTTGTGGTTTCGTGGCTTCGGATTTATTGGTATTTTGACTTAACTTAACTTTTTGTAATTTTATATACATTTTTAAAAGATTTTTTTAAAAAGAAATTAAGTTAATCAGACTTACGGTTAATTAATTAAAAATCTGGGAAGTTTCAACATACAATGCATATATACAATGGGGCTCAAATGCCAAAACTCACTCATTTTATTCCAATATTTTTTTGATAATTTTACTAATTAGTATTAAATATAAAACAAAGTTTAAAAGTGAGTTTTATCTATTTGGAGTTTTCTATAAATAGTTATGAACCTCTGAAGTCAGCTTTTACAACTTTTTCGGTTCATTGTAATATTTTATTTTTTATGTTGAATTATTTTTTTGATATTTTTATAAAATAATATATGTATTTGTGATCAACTTTTGTAAAGGAAGTAATTTAATTTGGAATGATCTAAGTGATAAATAAAATATGTGAAATATTTACAATGTGAAAAATGTGTTTAATTATATTTTTGGTCTTGATTTTTTGGATATTTTACTATGTTGTGATCCTTATCTACCCCTACTTATTTATTTTGTCGGCCACGTTAATATTGATCTGGTCTCGGGGCTAGGATCAGTCTGTACATAATTATGTCCATCCTTCTTTTCTTTTTATTTTACTTTTTCTCTTTATTCTTTTGATTTGGGTAAAATAAGTGTTAAATATATAATATTAATAATTATTGTTAGAATGTTAATTAATGAGAATTAGTGAGTATTTACATGTATTTTACCAAGGATTTTAGACAAAATAAAAGAATAAAGACGATGAATCACGGATTCATCATTCCCCTATACTTTATCTTTGCTAGTCCCTTAGCAAACACTTGTTCTATAAATAATTGCAAGCAAAAAGAAAAAAGAAAAATAAAATAACTTAGAACATTCTTGTTTCTTTAAAGCGAATCTCAATTCATCTAAAATCTAGAATTCGGATTTAAACCTTTGGAATAATAGTGTGTCAGGACTCTATTAGAATTAGGATTTAAACCTTGACAACCCTGAAGTTCCACAAATCCTTATCCACGTTCACCTCAACAGCCATCTCAGATCCACCTATTCATCTCCCAAACTTTTCATCTTTGAAAGCAATTTATACTGTGTGTGAAAGGTTTTAGCTCGTCCCACTCTAGAGAAGCGAAGAAATCACCCAACCCAGTAATACACTCCCATCGGGCCCTCATCCAGCTACTCGATCCTCGAGGAAGGGGGTATTTCCTTTTAAGGTCAGGTCATGTTGTGCCCACAATCGAATATAGAAAGAAGAAGAAGAATGAGTGTAATCACATCTCCTGTGAAGCGTGGGCAGTTTAGCCAAGTCTCCACTAACATAATGCAGGCTTTATGAAGCTTGGACCATTGTGGTCATTTTGGTATTTGGTATATGACTTCTTTTTGGTAGAAATGATTGTTGCACATCATAGATCTTTTATGCCCCGATAGATATAACATCTCTTCATTCCGTCCATTTTTTGGGGTCTTTGAGAAATTGTACTAGCAGATCCTTCCCTCATCCAAAGCTTTATTTCAACCCCAATCTCTCCCGTCTTTAGACATCAGCGCCACTAGACAAGGAAGAAAACGCACCACCGAGATGGATTGCCCTTCGCAGCCCCATGCAAGTCGAGCTAAGTGTAGAGTGCATGAGTTCAAAATTGGTTCAAATGAAGAAGAGTTAAACAGATGACACCAGGTGTCCTACCTTGGATCTTTCAAGTTGAATTCCGAACGTGATCTCATGGAACCCAAAGAATTAAGTCTAAAAGACCTGAAGAGTCTCAATTCCAATTTCTAATAAAGTCCCTTTAGAATTAAGTGGATTAAGACCTAAACCAAGCTCCATCTCTCGGTCTTAGATCCATTCGGTCCAAGAATCCGACTTGTTTTGAAAAATGCTAATGAATGCAACATTTTTTTATGAAGTGAATTTCCTGGATTAAATTTTTAAGTCGTTTTTAAAGATTTTTGCAATTTTTTATTGGATTTTAAAGCTTTTCAATTTTTAGGGCCTTTTTGAAAGAATTAATGGATTAATTTTGTTTACACAAATTTTACATGAATTTTGTATATTTTACAAAGGATTTATACACATTTTTATATATAAGTTTATATGGCTTTTAAACAAGATTTTATAAGAATTTTATTTACAATTTTTTAAGGATTTTATAAGAATATTTTACAACATTTTTATATACAATTTTTAAGCCATTTTTTATTAAGTTATATTTTTTATGGTTTTCTTACGGCTTTTAAAACCCAAAATATACACCCATACTTTTAGAGAGCCATATTATTAAAACTACAATAATATACGAGTTGTGACTTCTAAAGTATATATAGCATATGTATACGACACCTACCGATACTTAGCGTGAACTATGTCCTCACAATGACCAAAGAAGCGGTAAGAAAATACATAACTCGGGCTAAGTATAGATTGGTGAAAATAATCCTATTACAATGACTCAAAGAATAACGAATAACGAATAGAAGTCAATCATACCCTTTATACTTAGGATCAAGTAATCCTAAGGATAACAGACTCAAAACCAAAGATGATCGGGTCAAGAGAATGTACACACTCAACCGCTCGGCTTGTTCCCCCTATACTTAGGGAAAAATATCCCTAAGTATAGAGACGAATATCAACAGGTGAGGGATAAACAAGAGAGAAGATGATACACAAACCAAAAAAATCAAAAGACGATATGAGTGATAATACCACCTATACCTAGGGTAAAGAGAACCCTAAGTATAAGCAACGATAGGGGTAATAGAATAGAATGAATTAAACACCACAGTATCTACACCCCCTATCTTAGGATAAAGTGAATCCTAAGTATAGCAAAATTCTAGATGAAACCTAAGGGTGTAAGATAAATGGAAGGAAGAAAGAATAAAATCAAAAGTATATACAAAGTGATATGGAAAATCAGGTATGAGATGCAGAGTGTAAGAGTGAAGAGATCATCTCATACAAAATGGATAGGGGCGACCTCAATGGTCGGCGGCTCATGATCAAGAAAAGGTTTCAACTGCTAACCATTAACTCGAAAGGTGGAATCAGAAGACAACTCAGATATGTTGATGCTACCATTGCCATACACCTTTCGTACAAGATACATGCCTTTCCATTTGCTCTGAAGTTTCCCCAGAAATAGCTTTAGTCTTGCACCGAATAGCCAGACTTTCTGATTAGGATCGAACTACTTGTGGCTGATATGTGCATCATGCCACTCTTTCATCTATTCCTTGTAGTGCAGGCTACTCGTGAAGGCTTCGTATCGTAATTCTTCTAGGACTACCAATTATGTCTGCCTCTGATCTCCCGCATCATCTAGGCCAAAGATCACTTTTTTCACTGCCTACAAAGATCGTTGCTTGATCTCGACAGGTAAGTAGCATGGCTTGCCATAAATGAGTCAAAAGGGAGATGTACCCAATGGAGTTTTGAAGAATGTTTTATAGGCCCAAAGAATTGAATCCAAAAGCTGCGACCAATCCTTTCGATCTGGACGAACAACCTTCTGCAAGATTGTCTTGATCTCCTTATTCGAGACCTCAGCTTTAGACCATTCGTCTGAGGATGATACGGAGTAGCAACCCGATGGTCTATGCCGAACTCGTTTGCAAGTGGTCTTACCTTATCGTTGATAAAGTGGCTACACCTGTCTGATATCAGAACTTGAGGGACCCCGAACCGCGTAATGATATGCTTTCTCAGGAACCTACAAACTATGTTCGCATTAGTAGCTCGGGCGGGAATAGCCTCTACCCAATGACTCGCATAATCTACAGCTAGAAGAATATACTCAAACTCCCGAATTTTAGGAAATGAGCCCATAAAGTCGATACCCCATGCATCAAACACTTCACAGAAGTGAATCGGTTGTATTGGCATCATGTTTCTATGTCCACAAGTGGTCGTAATCTGACAGTCGGTGCATGTCTTTACGAATGCATGGGCATCCGCAACAAGTGTAGACCATCAAAGGCCGGATTGGAGCACCTTCTATGATATCCTCTTCCCTGAATGGCGCCCTCCAGCTTCTAATCTATGGCAATACATGAGTACACTCTGGTATTCCTCCTGAGGAATACATCGACGCCAGACAGAATCCGCCCCTTCATGATAAAGGATCGGATCCTCTCAATGGTAAGAGTTGGCTTTCGCAAAGAAAGTCTCAAGTCTCTGTCTAGACCAACCTTGTGGAACTTTCTTAGCAACAAGAAAGTTTATAATGTCGGCATACCATGGCAGCGAGGCGACATCAAAAATCACCTTGTCGGGGAAGGTCTCAGTAATAGGTGCATCAAACTCAGAAGACTCGGGTATTACTAATTGGGAGAGGTGATCTGCCACCACATTCTTAACTCCAAGATTATCCTTGATCACGATATCCAACTCTTGAAGTAGAAGGAGCCATCTGGTCACAGTTTTGAACTCTTCTTGTCCATTAAGTACATGATGGCGATGTGATCAGTGAAGATGGTAACCTTGGATCCTAAGATGTGGGATCTGAATTTATCTAAGGTAAATACTATAGCTAGCATTTCTTTCTCTGTAATCGTGTAATTCCTTTGGGCAGAATCCAAAGTCTTGCTAGCGTAGTGTATGGCATATGTAAAACCGTCCCTCCTCTATCCCAGCACAACCCCTGAAGGATATGGAATGATCCTCAAGCACATCACGGAAGCATGTGGATCGTATCGTATACGATCAAGAGCGACTAGTCGCACTAGTTGCTCGGTGCAACGAAGTTTAAAAAAAATCTATGATGAAATCACATGATCCAAGAACATTTCTTGGACCGTTTCATCTAACCACATAAAAGATATAGGAATACCTCTTAGAGCGTGGTTGCGATCGAGCCTCTAAGCGAAGAGACCTCCTGTCTCAAGTTCGATCCATCGGAGGAGACACTTGTGAGATCGGGGGATGAGTTGTGTGTGTCTCACGAGATCGAACGGCTTCTTCACGAGCACACGCACCAAAGAAGACGGAGATCCGAGAGTCTTTGAAGCGGGCACGATGACGAAAGTGTACTTCTCTCTATGAGAGTGGACTGCCACTCAAGGAGAGAAGGAAGAGGGTTGGAGTGAGAATGTGAGAGAGACAGAGTTGCGATTGCGTAATTGGAAGAGCAAAGGGTGCCTCTTCTTATATAAGGTTTTGGGAATCCATGGATCCCAATCCATGGACAACACACAATCATTGGATGAGATTGATTTGCATTTCTTTCAACGGCTAAGATGTTGTTGTAAAAACACAACATCAAATGATTTAATTAAATTAATTTTCATTGATAAATCAACAAAATTAATTTGAATTCAATTCACTTTTGACTAGAGAAGAGATAATGAGGAGACTAAACTAATCCCCTAAGAAGGGGGGACGGCTACTCTTCTCCACATGGAGATAAGTAGCCGTCTAGTCTTCTTGAGTGGATTGGTCAATCTCCTCTAATTACCATGAGATCTCATTATCTCATGATATCTCTTTAATTTACAACAACACTTGTTTTAAATATTTTTCACAAAAAATAATTCGTAATTATCTTGTGAAAAAATTCAATCAAGCCATTGAAATTATATGAATCTCATTCACAACCCAAAACTAAATGTAATTATATTTTCAATTAATCTTTCAATGTGAATCCAATTCACATCAACAATTAATCAACAAATATAAATCACAAAAGACTCTCTCTCATATATTATAAATCATATTTATAATATACGTGGATAATTGGATAGTGCTATCCACATTATCCATATATACAATAACTAAATCACATTTAATTACTTTGGATAATCATTCTCATGCATTCAGATAATGTGAATCTAATTCACATTATTCATGATAATTAAATCACATTTAATTATCCATTTCCCAATTCTTAGATATAATTCAACTTTGGAATTATTCTTCAACTCTTTCAAAAATAATGTGCTTTCTCCACAGATACTTGGAGATAAGGTCAGGGTGATTGTATTGTTCCACATATAGTGACTTGAATATTGAGATCACATCTCAAATCCAGAATTCATGGACCTCTCATAGATGCTTGATTTAATCAAGGCTGCAAATCTATGCTTCTTATTGCATCTGAATCTCATGCAGATCAATGTCCAACACTTGGACCAAGATCAGATTACTTCTCAACTGAGAGGAGTCACTAAAATCTAGACCTATTTCATCACTCCCTCGGAATGGAAGTGACATGGTTATATAATCTTTTATGATCACATCACCCTCAGGTATTCCTAATACCTGTACATCCTGCATACTGAAGACCAATGATGAACCCGAAGATATAGATCAATTTTACATTGTCATCTTTAGGATTTCATCATCAAATATCTCATTCTTGATCATTGGGATTTGGTATCAATCATATGCTTTCCAAAAGTGTATATCATACCTTCAAATTCTTGTCATGCTTCTAAAGCACGACGACCATGCGTGGAATTTGATCGGTCCCAATACCTCCTGTGTGGGCTCATGTCTTCTGGTTCAGAAGTGAACCTGTATGATCCCTTTGAGAGATAGTATTACTCATATGCCCTTATATGCACACCAATGGGCCGGTGTATAGATCTTGGTTAGGTCATCAGCCTATTGGTCTACCAAATGTACATACTCAGACATATAGTAACACATCTGCCTTTGATCAGAGGATGCGTGCTTGTATCGCGACAATATACGATATAGGACTTTGGTTATCTCGATCTCATTAAGTCAACTCTTTGACCTAACTAATCTGACACCTCCGAATCTCTATTCCTATGCAGAGGACCTGTATCAATAGGACGGTCAGATATCAGCCTATATGAGAAAGGATTGCCATCAGCTATTCAGGCTGGAGATCATCTCTTAACAATCATTTGACGGTGTTCGATGAGTCCTCAATCTAAATCCTTAGATGTTCATCCAAACATCAGCCTCTATGATTCTATTACTGAATCAACAGTTGTATGATTATTAAGATGGCCATGGTACATAACCCTAATTGTACAGAGGGACCTTATAGTGCATCCATTCATTTAATCTCAGAAAGCGAGTGAAAAGAGAATCAATAACTCTCATTGATAAATCAAACATTACAATAACATTTATTGTTAAGAATGGTTCGCCCTAGGCTCACATGGCTAACAAACCCCACAACAAAATCGGAGGTGTCTGTCATGATCTCGAATGGGAGAGACCAATCGGGTGGCTGAAGGACAGGAGACTCTACGACCATTCTCTTGAGAGTTTCAAAAGCCAAAAGACACTTATCATCAATAATAAACTCAGCGTCTTTCGCGAGAAGATCAAATAAAGGCCGACAATTTTGTTAAAGTCTCGTATGAAACATCGGTAGAAACCGACATGCCCGAGTGATGAATCCTTGATTCTCACTCATTATTCTTTTATTCTAGCGCTTTTTCTTAGCAAAACATCATGTGATTACTTGTAAATAGAATAACTTAGCAATTTGCAGGCCTGAGTCAGTATTGCATATTTAGCATGCATTTTGACAAAAACAAAAGAATAAAGAAAATGAAAAAGAATGATGTATTTAGAATAAATACAGAGTGACCAAAACCCCAAGAGAGAATCAAGCCTTGACCTGATCGCAAAATAAAATAAGTAGTGAGAGATAGTGTTCACTATGTGTTGTGCATACTACCTATATTTGTACATACCTATTTTTGACAAAAAAATTAAATTATTATTTTTACTCCCTTATATATATTTTTAAAAATAATATAAAAATAAAAATAAGAAAAATTACATAAAAATAGGAATAAAATCATTCATGCATTGTGTAAAATACACTTGTATATATCACACTCCCTATTTATTATATATATTTAAATAATTTGTAAAAATAAAATAAAAATTATTTTACACTCCTAAAAATAGTTTGTAAATAAAAAAAATAAAATAAAAATTTTATGTGAAAATAATGAAATAAAAATACCTGTGCATAGTACATAAGTATATTATACCTGTATATAATACAATATATTGTATATACATTATTTTATTTTTTTTCATAAAAATAATTAAAAATCATAAAAAAATACTTCGAAAAATAATGAACATTTTTCATTTTATGCACTTTTTAATTTAAATTCATTTATTATTTTTATTTAATTATCTTTATTTTTTCCCCTATTTTGTCCTTTAGCCTATTTTGTACGCATTTCTCGCCCGCTTCTGATTGGTTCACGCCATCTTTATTGACCTTGGTCAACTGGTCCCCCTCCTTTCTTCCTCGTCGGATCGGTTTTGCTCCACTTCGTCGAATTTTCCCGACCTGATCTGGTTTAGTTTGCCTATGATTAAGAGCTCCAATTACCGGGCACGGATCCCTAATACACGCCCAACCTTCATCTTCCTGATCTATGCCTCAGCTAGCGGGTTTCCCTCTCATCTTTTCGAAACTAGCACACCTATAAAACCTCCTCACCCCCTCTCTTTTTGGAGCACCTTCGGCTGCTCCACCACCTCCGTTGCACCAGCTTTTCCTTTTCAGAGCGATAGCCAAGAGAGGGAGGGTTGTGGGTGTCTTTTGGAGCATTGCACCCCCAGGTGTGGCGACATATTGTCTAAGCTCTGCCTTGAAGAGCTGCAGCCTATGGTCACATCGCCCATCGAGGCCATCACCACCGTGGACTCCGTCCACCAGCTCAGGTGTCTTCCTTCACTCACAGGTATTCCATTTCGCCATATTTCCCATTCGATTAATCCATCAGATAACATTTACTCCTCAGTCCGACGATCACATCAAAACCCCTTTCGCTGCCTCCCTCCGACACTCGCACACCTCCAGATGACCCTCATACACTTCTGTGTTACACACCGCAACCTTTCCCTCGATTCCATCCATCGGGTTGGAGTCGAGCATCAGGTCGAATCCTCCACCCATCACAGACATGACCCATCCACCCTCCATTGTTTTCGAAGAAATCTGTGCCCTAATCCTTCACCGGAGCTTCACCTCCGAGCACACACGTTCTCCTGCAAGTTAGAGCACTAGAGAACCTCACCTGGAGGTCGACTCGTCAGGGTACAATAGCTCCAGAACACAACACCTCTCCAGGACCTTCTCCTTGGTCCTGGACCCGTCTGAGCATTCCAGCAGTTGCGGACAGACTTCAACAACATTTCCCTCATCAGAGCAGCTACGGAGGCCGCCAACATCGTGGGTATTTGCTGATTGAAACTCACTGGAGGTGAGTTCTTCGTTGATTCATCCAGGCGATCTCTCGACCGTTGGATCGGGACTCCTTCCAGATCTAATCTTCATCGTCTGCTAGTGAAGCAGACCGGATCGTTGGATCACTACAAACTCAACGATCTTTTTGGACGCTTAGTGGGGATGGCCGGAGAACGACTGTCCCCTATAGATTCAGAGGGGACGGTTGAAACACAACCGTCCCCTCCGGTAAGTATAAGAGACAGTCACTATTGACCGTCTCGGATAATGGACTCGCTGGAGACGGTTACATAGCCATCCCTTACGAGTAGAGCTCCTGTTTGTTTCTTCTGTACCCGGGCACTTTAGGGGACGGTCATAACCGTCCCCTATATGCCACTGTGGACGTCGTGTATACCTAACCTTAAGGGACGGTTGCAACCGTCTCTTATAGGTAGGTATAAGGGACGATCGCAAAACTGTCGCCGATGTCTCTGTACTGGCGGGACATATAGAAATATCTGTCACCAAAGGAAATGGTTCACTTACAACCGTCCCCGATCATTATTATAGTATGACCGTCCCCGATTGTCTTATATCCTTTCAGCCCGAATCCTTTCCTCATTCCGCTCAATCCTCAAGCCTTCGACCTCCTCGCAAGCCCGCCGCCACCCCATCCTCCTCCTCCCCTAGCACCGCCGCCAGACCTCCTCGTTGAAGCCTCTGTCGTCGCCACCCCGGTCTCCTCCTCCCCTAGACCGCCGTCCTGGCCTCCTCCTCCCCTAGCACCGCCCCTGCCTCCTCCTCCCCTAGCGTCGTCGCCGACCTCCTCTCCCCCATTGAAGCCTCCGTCACTGCCGTCGCAGTCTCCTCCTCCCCTAGCCCGCCGCCCCGGACTCCTCCTCCCCTAGCGCCGCCGTCTAACCTCCTCTCCTCTTCTTCGGTTGTGAGTTTCTTCATCTATTTTTACTTTTATTACATTATTACTTGAAATATGCTTGCTTTTAACATTGTTTAGATTTTTAAACTAACGGCTTAGTGTTTAGGAATAATGAAAAGAATGTAATATATTTGTCTATAGGCCTAATAGCTTACTATTCAGGACTAATAACTTAGTCTTTAGGACTAATAATGTAAAACATTAATTTTCCATGGCGGATCTCAGAGATGACGTGGACCGTCTCAATATAGATTTCTGGATCGTCTTGCACCATGGTAGACGTTACATGTTCGAATCGTTGGTGGAGATGTAGTGGGGGAGAACTCTACTGAGTTTCAGAGCTACCTTGGTTAGGTTGCTCGTGCATGTATCCCCATCACGACGCATGACTTTCGATAGCTTCCTTATGCTGTCAAGGCTGCCATACTATCTGATTTGGAGGTATTCTACAATCGAATTTTTATTTGTACTATTTTAATATATTAAACTTTTTTATTGTTCTTGTACAAGGCGGTTTTTACATGGAAATGAAATGCCCATGTCGATTCCCAGATTCTTTCTCATGTGGCTGAGATGTTGCATCGATATAAGAGATGCATAAAGGCGAAGGTAACAAGATGTTTATATATACCTAAAGGAAGATTTGAACACTCACGATATTTATTTTCCCGTTATTAGTATTACAACCCATAGATTCCATATGAGCAACTTGTGCAGAACGTCCCACAAGGTGTTACACCAGATAAGTGGAGGGAGTTGATCAATGTTTGGTCCAGTGAGGAGTTCACGGTATGTAAAATTTTTCCTAATTAATTGTTTTATGTTTGTACTAACTTTTTTTTAATTATATACGATATCTACAAAAAATACTTTGAACCGCTCCAAAGGTTTTAGGTCCACCCACAAAATGGGGAGAAAGAACACAAATCAATTAAAGGATGACTTTGTAAGCATTCACAAATTTTTAAAAGTGATTACTTTTGGAAGCAAATTTTAAAAATATATTCTTTTATATTTTTTTAGTTAAGGGATAACGATAGAGAAATGACCTGAATAGAGGTTTTTGTCGGGTCAAAGAGCAGAGATGTAGGATGAGAAGTACAGTGGGTTGATGATGTCTACGCACCAATGCATGTAAGTAATATATATTACTAATTTTTAGAATGCCTTATATTACATTTTTTAAATAATATATGTATCTATGCATGTAGGAAGAAATGATTAGGCTCTCCATCACCACTTCACTAGATAGCATATGGATGAGCACTCTCCCTTTATCCGTCGATGAAGCCTTCCTCTAAGCCACAGGTCTAGAACACAGTGGATGCATACGTTGCAGAGGACGTGGAGAAATGATCCGTACATGGTACGTAATGGGTGGTGCAAGTGGGTCTCGGACATCCTTGCAAGGGAGCCAGAGAGAGAGAGAGATGGAGAGGGAGTTGCATGACGTCAAGGCAAAGATGCCCATACATGATGAAGAGGTAGCTAAGATGCGTATGGACAAGGCGAATGTCATGACAAACATTAGCCGTCTTCAAAGCCAGGCCGAGCCACCAGTGGAACCTGCACAACTCGACGATGATGAGGAAAGTGATGAAGAGAGCGAGGAAAGTGACGAATCAGAATAGATTACGATGGATGTAGAATATGTATGTAATATATTTTAGTTCTATCTTGAACATTAGTTGTTGTAATTTAAGATTAGTGGCTACGATGCTGTAGAATTGGAAATTTTTTTAAGTATTAGGTAAGAAATTTGGTTTCTTTTAAGTGTCTTCGATTATCTATGTGGTTTTGCAGCAGGAGCAGGACAAAAACACCAATAAATTCATTTTTTTTGTTTTCAGAGGGTATCGAGAACGGTTGTAACCGTCTCCTTTTATACTCAAGAAATGTCCCCTCTGTATCAAAATAGACCACGTTCTCTATATTTGGCTTTCAGGGACTAAAGGGGACTGTTTCGACCGTCCCCGGAAGACTTCTGTTGGCATCACGAAAGGTCGTTTGAGCATAGGGGACGGTCGTAACCATCCTCATTGATACTCTAAGGGGACGGTTTCGACCATCGCTTCCGCTTGATAGGGCCTCGTTGTCTCCAGTTTGGATCCATGGGACCTAAAGGGGACGGTTTAAATCATCCCCGAAACGCTTCTGTGGGCATCACGAAAGGTCAATTGAGCGTAGGGGACGGTCACAACCGTCCCCTTTGATTCTCGAAGGGGACAGTTTCGACCGTCGCTTCCGTTTGATAGCACCTCGCTGTCTCCAGTTTCAACCCATGGGACCTAAAGGGGATGGTTTGGACCGTCCTAGAAAGGCTTTTATTGTCGTCTCGAAAGGTGATTTGAGCGAAGGGGACGGTTGTGACCGTCCCTGTTGATCTTATGACAGGGACGGTTACGACCGTCGCCTATTATTCATTGTAGAAGGGACGATCGTACCCGTCCCTATTATGCATAGCAGAAGGGACGGTTACAACCGTCCCCAATGGTTGGATAAATGGGACGTTCATAATTAACACCCCTTCTGGTCAAATGAGATGGTGGTAAAGGGGACGGTTTTGTGACCGTCCCATATGAGCAGAAGAGACGGTTTGCATAGCAAAGAGGACGATCCTCGACCGTCCCCTCTGGGTCCTCTGCTTGTAGCGATCCATCTACGGATCTCAGCCAGAGCCGTCCATCGCCGAAGGGGTATCCCCATTCTGGACCGTCCATCTATAAGTGGAGCCTCCCTCGATCTTTGGGTAACGCTTTACGAAAGGGTAAATTTTGCTTCGGCCCTTCTCTCAATTGAATTTTTTTATCTAGTCCAGTAAATAGTGTCGCAGTTCATTTTATTTTGGATAATTACAGTTTGGACCTCTTTCTTATATATATTTGTAGTTTATTCCCTCTCATCTTGTAGCACGTGTAGTTCCACGTGACTTCTGAGTTATTTGCATCATATGTCTTAAACTTTGCGATTGTTATGGAATGAATGTTTACTTTTAAAAATTGTATTTATACCCCTGTGCGTCCAGTTTTATGCATTTGCGAAAATTGAGTGGGATTTTTGCACATACAACACCTAGATTTTTAAAAGTTGTAATCATTTGGCCCAAGAATTTATTTTATTTGCAAGTTAGACCCTGTTAACTGTGATGAATTGTTTTCTCTTATTTTGGACCTAATAGTTATCAAATTAATTGGGGAAATTGTCTAAAAATTACCTCAACTCATGTTGACGTGTAATATTTAGTGTAATTTTTGCGGATTAATTTCTTTGCATTTATTATTTTTGAAAAATCAAAAACTTATGATTAGTGTCTTGTCTATTTTTGAAAAGGCATAAAAATTTGAAAATTGCCTTAAAATTCTACAAAAATTCTTGTTAGTTTGTTTTTGTGTGTTTTGGCTAGTAGCAATTTTGTTTGAAAATCCCTTATAAAAGCCTAAAAATTACGAAAGACCAAAATCTTATAAAAATCATATAAAATCCAATAAAAATAAAAAAAAACTCATTTCAGTTTATGTTTGTAGGTTTTTCTTTATATTTTCTCATAAAATTGTTCCCCATGATTTTAGAACATTTTAGTTATATTTAATTTGCAATTTAATCTTGGTTGTGCATTGTTTGCCCTTTTAGTCATTGTTTGATTTTTATAAAATTATAAAAACATTTGCAAAACCTCAAAAAATTACCAAAAACACTTCAAAACCTTAAAAACCTAAAAATATTTTTATTTTTATTTTTTGAGCATTTTTACCCTTGAAGCAAAATCCAAAAAGACTTGTGTGTTGCCTTTTTTTCTTTATTTGTTGATTTTATTCCTTTATCAAAATTTGCAAAATTAAAAACCATTAAAATATATGTTATTTATTTATGAGATTTGACTACTTTGTAGGTTTTCTCGGGCTTCTTTTGTTCGACCCTGGTTGCTATACCAGGTAAAAATAAATAGCGAGACCGCTTACATTTGTGCTTGATTGTTTTGATTTATTTTGAGTGGTTTAATTTTTCTTGATTGAGCCCGACCTATTGGTTGGGGTCGCAACGACCTTGTTATTTCTTGATACTTAACCCTAGTCGATAGTCCGCTCATCAGAATGGAACCATTGGTGATTCCTTGGGTGATATTTTGTCCTACATATTTGATGCTGATTTTGGGACACTTAGGAGCGGTAGGATGCCAGCTGCCAGTGCCTCGTCTGGGCGACAACCATACGGAGATTCAGGAGCACCAGACGAGGAGGATAGCGGTGCTGATGCTGCTTGTGATGATGATGACGATGGTGCTGAAGTCACCAAGGATGTAGATCCAGCCGACAATTCTGAGGCCATCACAACTCCAGATGCAGTCGGTGGTACCAAGGCCACCATTTCTATTCTAGTTGCTGATGCCGTGAAGACAGATGCCGTGGGTGTGCCGATGCCACCATTTCTACGTTAGATGTATTACCCTATGTTGTATTTCATGACAATGTTAGAAAAAATAAAAAAAAATGGAAAATAGAAAAGAATAAAAATATGAATAAAGGAAAGGTTCTTGCATCTTCTTCAAGTCCATGTGTGTTGAATGTCGACGATTGTATGGATTTCATCCCTTTACATACACATGAACCTATTCCTGACCCTCTTTCTAGAGAGGGTCCAGCTATCCCCTTCCCTCAGGTACTCCGCTTAGTGAAGGGGAATAAAATAGAAAACCCAAAAAAGAGACATCAGTTAGAGTTTAGCCAGCAGATGATCGATAGATTCCAGATTCAACTGACTCTACATGAGGCACTAGAGCATATCCCTCTCTTCCAGAAGAATTTGAGAGAAAAGACCATCATCCGCATAAAGAGAAGGAACCACAATGCAGAGATCCACGTGCTCACTCGTGCCACCTGCTT
Organism: Ottelia alismoides; assembly: GCA_037367405.1. Classification (NCBI taxonomy): domain Eukaryota; kingdom Viridiplantae; phylum Streptophyta; class Magnoliopsida; order Alismatales; family Hydrocharitaceae; genus Ottelia; species Ottelia alismoides. Next base: position 888,426 of record JAZKJV010000235.1, read on the forward strand.
CGCCATCCAGAATCGATTTTCAGCCAAGAGGCCAGATGCATGAGCTCCATATGTCAGATGCCACATCCATGAGCAACGGTTTGATAGGACTCTACTAGACAGCAACTCTTCCATCAACATTCTTCTAGCAGCCCTACTCGACCGATTCGAGTTTGGTCCTCTTCGATAAAGCAGGACATTCCTCTAGTTTGCTGATAGATTTGTCAAGAGGCCAAAGGGTTTGTTGAAGGACATGGTCGTCATAATTTAGGGCATGAAATTGCCCATGGACTTTGTTGTACTGGACACGGAGATCCCTGAGTCTGTGACAGATACCCCCATCATTCTAGGACACCCGTTCTTGGCCACAGCCAAGGCGGTGTCCGATTATGATAGCGGGATGGTATACTTTCGCATCGAGGGCGAGAGTGTATAAATAGAGACGATCGAGGAGACCAAAGAGAGAGATTCATCCAGCTCCGAGCAGTCGAGCGACACAAAGCAGATGCCAGATGCAGAGCGAGACGTCCACTAGGAGTGTGACTATGATTACAGATGATGATGCAGTTTGGTCTGATCCGATATCACGAGCTCTTGTTTCACCTTCAGACACTATAGATGTACAGATTCCAGCAGATGAGAGTTCATATAGCACACTCTTGGTAGAGGGTACATTTGAGGCTGACGATCACGTACAGGATAGCGAGGCAGAGTTTATTTCTTGTTCTTATGATTCAATCCCTCGGATTCAGACATTGATTGGGATGAGTTTGGTGATTATTTGCCATGTCTGATTCCCACAGAGTCGATAGCTATGAGATATGAGCGGGGCCATCTGCACCAGATTTTCATGCATAGAGAGAGTTCTCCCATGCATATCTGGTTGCCTTCACTCAGACTTTTCAGAAGCTAGATTCGCCAGCTCCCAGTTGTCCAGAGTATAAGATCTTTCCACAGTCATTGAAGTACAGATTCCTTGTAGGTGAGCCTGAGGTGTACCCAGTCATTATCTCAACGGATTTGACTGGAGAGAAAGAATCATTTGATGGAGGTTCTTGAAAGAAACCGCAAGGCGATTGGATGGAGTGTAGCTGATCTCAAGGGGATAAGTCCGGCCATGTGCTACCACCATATTTATCTCAAAGAGGATGCTAATACATTGCGTGAGTTCCAGTGATGGCTGAACCCGAACCTTCGAGATGTGGTCATGAAGGAGATATCAAAATTGTGGAGCGTCAATTTTATCTACCCCATCTCCGACTCCAAGTGGGTTAGTCCATTACATGTGGTGCCCAAGAAGACGGGCATCACTACAGTAGTGAGTGAGTCTGAAGAGGAGATAGCTACCCAGGTACCTACTTCTTGGAGGGTCTGTGTGGACTACAGACGATCGAATCAGGCCACCAAGAAGGATCATTTACAACTGCCATTTTTTGATCATATCATCGAGAGGCTAGCTGGGAAGAGTCACTAATATTTTCTTGACGGGTACTCTGGCTATAACTAGATGGCCATAGTGCCCAAAGACCAGGAGAAAACGACATTCACCTATCCGTTTGGGACATATGCTTTCAGACGGATGCCCTTTGGTTTATGTAATACCCCGGCTACATTCCAAAGGTGCATGTTGTCCATCTTCTCAGACATGGTGGGTGACTGTTTAGAGGTCTTCATGGATGATTTCTCGGTCTATGACGATGGTTTCGATGCTTGTCTTGACTTCCTAGACCGCGTACTTCAGCATTGTATCGAGGTCCATCTCGTATTATCTTGGGAGAAGAGTCACATCATGGTGACTCAGGGGACGGTGCTTGGCCGTATCATCTCCAATAGGGGCATGGAGGTTGACCTGACCAAGGTGGATATCATCAGGAAACTCAATCCACCGTCCAAATTGCGACAGTTGTTCTGCGGCATGTCGGTTTCTAATGACGATTCATTCAAGATTTCACTCGTATTGCCCGATCTCTTACTGATCTGCTGACGAAAGACACCGAGTTCATCGTAGATGATAAGTATCTAGTGTCATTTGAGACTCTCAAGGGGTTTGTTGTTGAGGCTCTTGTCCTTCAGCCATCCGATTGGTCTCTCCCATTCGAGATCATGATGGATGCTTCTGATTTTACCATAGGGGTTGTGCTTGGACATAGGAGGGATGGATTACCATATGTCATTTACTATGCTAGCCGGACTTAGGATGCCGCTCAATGGAACTAACTGAGAAGAAGATGCTAGCAGTAGTCTTTGCTTTAGACAAATTCAGATCTTATATTCTTGGATCCAGAGTGACAATTTTTACACCGCCATCAGGTACCTCATGGCAAAGAAGGATGCCAAAGGCATATTCATAAGATGGATCCTTCTACACAAGGAGTTTGACATTGCGATTAAGGATAAGCCTAGAGTCAAAAATGTCGTGGTGGATCACCTCTCCCGATTAGAGAATCTTGAGACATCAAAGCAGATGGCACCTACAAAGGCCTTCCTAGATGAGATGCTACTTACGATTGCCTCTCTTCTATGGTACGTTGACATTGTGAACTATCTTGTCGCCAAGAAGGTTCCACAAGGTTGTCCCATACAACGACTTGAGACTTTCCTTGCGAAGGCCAAGTCGTACCATTGGGAGGATCCCATCCTTTATCGTGAAGGAGGGGATAACCTGTGCCTTTGGTGCATTCCTCAGGAGGAGCACCACAACGTCCTCACATACTGACACAAGCTTGAGGCAGGAGGACATCATTCTGGGAGGAGGACAGTACATAAAGTGCTCCAATCTAGCCTATGGTGGCCTACCCTCTTCAAGGATTCTGATGAATTCGTGAAGCGATGTACTGACTGTCAGAGGATGGGTGATGAATCTCCATTTCATCACCTTTATTCTATCATTTTGGCCTTAAAAACCCTAACAAATGCATGAAAATAGCATCAATTTGTGCATAATAGCATTCATTATTTATTGTATTATTTGTATATAAAATAAGGTTTTTAATGCCAAAATTATAAAATAAAGAGAAGAAAAGAAAAAGGAATAAAATATTGAAAATATTTTATGATCCTAAACCCCGAGACCAAGGCAAGAATTGACTTGGTCGACAAGGAATAAAGTAGGGGGAGATAAGGGCCAAAAAGACAATAAAAAGCTCATTTATTAATTCTTTAATTGTGTATTTTTTACTATTATTTTATTATTTATTATTTTTTTGTCAAATAAAGAAACTTTGTCCATAAAAGTTGTAGATAATAATGTAAATAAAAATATAAAATTGAATTTGTACAAAAATAATACATAGTATGCATTTTATACACAAAATAAAAAGCCAAAAATCAAACTTCACAGACACATATCATTTTAATAAAAACTCAAAACATAGAAAATCACCTCTAATTGTATATATCTTTTCAAACTATTTAATGGTGGTGGTTTTATATTTTTTTAAGTTACTATGTAGAAGTTGGGTTTTTGACCCCTATTGTACATTCTATCGATTAAAATATTCAATCCATTCATTATTCATAATTCATTATTTTTACAACTTCATATTTTTCTAATTTTGTAAATATTATGTATAACACTTGTACATATTAAAAATAGAATAAAATCTAAAAGAAAATGCAAAATGAAATAAGTCTATGTAATTATATAGGCAAAATACCTATGTTATATATGTATATAAATAAAAGGGGAATCTACTCCTTAATTCTCTCATAATTTTATAATATTCTAAATGATATTCATATAATTAAAACTACAAAAACAAAATAAAACAAAAAATACAAAACCAAAATAAAACCTATTAGAATACATTAAAATAAAAAGTGTATATGAAACATAGGTAAAATACCTATAAATATACCTATATAAAACATACTTATTTATTTAAGTGTATAAACATCATCATAAAAATAAAATAAAAATATATTTATACTCATAAAAATAAGTTATAAATATATAAAATAATAAAGTAAAATAATAAAATAAAATATAAAAAATAAAAATAAAAATGTACAAAATATAGGTAATTATACCTGTAACTAGGCCATAAAAAATAAATTTGTAATAAAATACATCAAAAATAAATAAAAGTCATAATAAAATACTACATAAAGTAATAAACATTTTTTATTATATACATAAAAATTAATAAATTATTCATTATTTTTAAAATAATTATTTTCAAACTAATATGCTATTTTGACTTTTAGCGGCCTACGTGGCCTAATGGTGGTGCACGGACTGTTGACCTCTGGTCAACTGTCCCATCTGAAGACCTAGCACACCAGAATTGTCTCCTCCCCGATTTTCTTGCCATTTTCCTGGCTATTCCATCCATCGATCACGATCGATCCCTTCACGGGAATTTCTCCTAGAATAATCGTGATCCACGCCTGCCTCTTGAAACCCTTGTACATAGCATCCATTCCTTAATTTCAGCCAGTCAATAAGGGTGTGTCATCTTGTCTATAAATAAAACATCCTCTCTCCTCTTCAAAATTTGGTCTTTTTCACAAGCCCTGGAGCATCGTAGCTCGGCCAAAGTGAGCATCCTCGTGACAGGAGGAGATCCCCTGAGCTCGCAGACGCTCAAGGAGGCGGGAAGTGCACCCAAGGCCGTCACGTCAGCGACCTCTGCTCCCTGTCCTCCCCGGCAGGTAAGAGCTGCGCATGTTTGTATTTTTAGTTAGGTTTTCATTCCGGCATTTTATTTAAGCATTTAGCTTAGGGATTAGGGTTTAGATTTAGCTTAAATAGCGAATTCATAGTTCATAAGAGCTCCTCTCCAGTGAACGTCACACTATGACCCCGCTTGTTTTCCGACCGACCTTTCCACCTCATCACCTTTCCCTGCGTTTCTACTTCACCCCCTGCACCTTCGCTTCCCCAGACCCCCCTCGGATCTAGAATATGAGGTCCACCTCCATCCACCTCGCTGAACCTTGTCGCCACGACCCTCCTACGCATCATCTCGCCGTTTAACGGGGCCGAGGCATTTTGCCCCCGGTCCCTTCATCTTCCTGTGCAGGATATAGGCGCAAATAAGCGCTAAGAGCCAAGTTCGAAGTCAGCCGGAGGTACATGGGCCGCCACCTTTTCCTCGACCCCGTGGTTGTGCTCCGGTTAACCTTCGCCTTTTCTAACGCACCCAGTACGAAGAGGATCTTTCCAGGAAACTTTTGGGCCATCTCGGAGCTTCAATCATGGCCAGAGGAGGGAGATATTATCAGAGGAACCTCACCCCAATGAGTATTCTTCCCTATTCTTTCATCGGGCCTCTCCATCGTTGGATCAAGAATGACAACCCAGATCAAGCAACAGTCATTGGATGACGCCGTGCTACGACTGTCCGATCGTTTGATGCGATCTAATCCTCGTCGTCCAGCTGCGAAGCGTCACCGGCCATCGGATGCGTGACACGTGTATAAGTGAAGATAATTCATCCGTCCGATCGTGCCTTATAAGGGGTAAATTGCATATCCAGCCACTGCAATTTTGTATTTATTAATTAGTTCTATAAATAATACTTTATGTTGTAAATAATTAGGGTATTTTGCATGTAAGCCCCCTGAACTTTTTATATTTGCACTTTTGTCCCTGCTAGCATCACGTGCAGTCCCCACGTGACGTTGGAAATTTTGCATAGAATGCCCTGGCATTTTTGTATATTATAAAATGATTCCTAAAAATTAAATAAATGTTATATTATGTTGGGCAAATTGCATCGGGGCCCCTGAAGTTTATTTTATTTGCAAAAAGGCTCGTGCGAGGACTTTTATTTTTGTGACTTTTATCTATTTATTAAAAATAATTACATAGCTCCTAAAAATCCCAAAAAATAGGATTAGATGCTCCATGCATTGTACTTACACTTTGCCACTTGTCCACTTTGTATTTATTTTCATTTAATCCATTTATTAAAATAAAAATGTGCCTAAATAATCCCTATCTAAATTATAAAATACCAAAAAAATATAAAAAACATTTTGAAAAATCCCCAAAAAAGTATATATGGTATATTCTGATATTTATTGAGTCCAGAAAACAAAAACCCCTACAAATAAGATAAAGAAAATGAAAAAAATCTGAAAGCTCCAAAATCCAACAAAAAATATAAAAATTCTATAAAACACCAAAAATATGTTTTTCTATTTTATAATTATCTATATATTATTATTATTATTATTTATGTATTAAAACTAATTTGGGCAATTTTGGGAATTATTTATTATTTTTGAAACCCAAATCAATTTCGGATATTTAATTAGTCCTCTATTTGGGATAATTTTGACTTTAAAAATACATAACAATTAGCAAAAATTTCTGAAAAATACAAAAATATTAGAAAAATATTTAAAAACCAAAAACAATTTATTTTATGAATTTTGTTTGTATTTAATAACATGTATGAATATATTTCTATATATTGTGTAAATAAAGTCTTATATAGTCTATGCTTTTTAAAAAAAAGAAAAAGGAAAAAATATAAAATATAAAAAGAAAATACAAAATCAGAATATTAAAACTCAAATATAGAAATATAAAACCAAAAATAAAATAAAAATATATAAAATAAAAACCCACAAAAACAATAACATGGACAAGAGATAAATGATGAAAATTTTGTGCATTCATTTTGCCTCCTTCTCCCATTTGCTCCCATTGTTTGACTTCTACACATGCTTACACCTATACACATTTGCATGTAGAGTTATAATAATTTTAACTCCACATTTTTGATATTCATTGATTTATTCATATTATGGGTTAATTGTTGATTGAACCGAACTCTTCATCGGTCAACGCAGCGACTGCGTTCCTGCCTTGTGTGGAATGCACGGTCGATGAATATTTTCTGTTTATCAAATGGCGTCGTTGCCGGGGAGCAACGTCGTTTGGGATATTTATTATTTATTCGATTCTTTACTCTTGTTCGTATTAATTTATTTACATTATTTATTGATATTATTGTGATTGTTCTGACCTCTTCTCTGTTTCTCTTTGATGCGAGGGACCGCTGCGCGACGAAGGACCTCTTAGGAGGACCTGTGCACCCAAGCAAGGCAGAGTAAGCCCTTCTGACTCGGCTGACAGGAGAGAGAATCCAAGGCAGCCGGAGAAGAATTTTTGAGACAATTAATGAGCTTTTATTTCGCATTTTCAATATATATATATTTGTAATTTATGTGAGAGAGTGACACTAGGATTGTAATAATACAGGACTCTCACATGCTGACTTCCCGAGGTCCATTGCCCGAGGGATTGTTCCCTCGGGGGCCTAGATGACATTTTTTTGCTTTTTATTTTACTTTTATTATTTTGTGTGAATGAGCCCTAGCTTAGGATTGGTTGACAGTATACTAAGGACCAAACACCTATTATCTGCATGTACCTATAGATACAATTTGGAGTTAGTCAATTTTGTAGTATGTGCTTCACGATAATAGCATCTTGTATCTAGGGCGATTTCTTTGAATTGCATCTCATATAGCATAGGTTTCAATTATGTTCTGCATCCCGCATGGAGAGAGTTGGGAAGCACTGTAAGTCTTCTTACTTTGCATGCATCATGGATTTCCGACTTGCATGTCTTTTTCGATCCTCTCCCTCTGATTTTGACCACTTAGGATGCTTAATGGAATATGGAACCCCGTTAGGCACGTGCATTGAAAAATAACCAAAAAAAGTGATAACCAACATAAAATCGAGACTGCTAACTCTATTGGACCTAAAAAAACCATAATGGATCCCTTGTCTTGGGGAGAGCAACCCCCTCATATATGTGTATTTTATTCCTACGCACACGCTAAGGATTAATGCCCAAATCCCAAGCCTATCATCTGCGTGTGTAACTTTGTGACGATCACCTAACTCTAAAATCGATAAGATAAAAAGACCACATCTCGATCTTCACTGTATTGAGTAGGTTAATTGGGGGTTTGCTTTAAGTATTGTTTGTGACTTGGAGTCCATTTGCATTTTCTATTAGAGTTATCAGTCCCGTCCATGTGAGTCCTCCATTTTTCATCTTTGAGTCTCTCTATCACTCTTATACATATATCTCCTCATTTGCATTGAGTCGTGATATTGGCGCTTGAGCTCAATCATCTTCGCCAGATCTTTCGTCTCGCTTCTTGCTCACCCTCCTTGTGTCCCCCGTATCATCTCTTCTATCACCCGGATTGCTGTGCTTTTAGAGATAGCTCGCATCGAGGATTGCAACTTCTATTGATGATTTGAATAAGTCGGGCACACTTTCGAGGTTGCTGAGATTGATGCCTTACTCTCAGTGGATTTGACTTTCGATACATGCATAGGAGCTTATTGAGGATTTCTTTTATGATGCACGATCATTAGGTGTGACTCTTATTTGAGGATTTCGATCTCGCATACAGGATTGAGGATGTGATACATTGTGATGATTTGATGATGATTTCACGAGCACTGATTGATCTATCTATCTTGAGGTTCCACCCATCTTAATTATGAGGATTGACTGATTATTCTGATTTGGACTTCCCGGCATAGGTTTGCGGAACCCACTTGATGTATCTCATCTTCTTGATTGACCCATCCCCGATCTCCTAATTCTATTATACACCTATGGCACTTTGAGGATTCCGGATTATCTTTTGTGCCATCTCAGCTAGATTTCATTGACCTGAGGGACGTATTGTGATTGATATGATTATCCATCCCTCTATGATCTTATGCCCTCCTGAGGTTTCATTGGTTGATTGCTTTTGAGGACTTGAGATTTCATGCCAGTAATCCCAAGCCTTGATTGACCTAGTTCGCATTACTCCCTGAGGACTATCTGCGGGAGGATGCGACACATTCTTTACGATTGGTTTTATACACTGACTCTGTCTCCATCTTGTTGGAGTCTGAAACCGCATCATCTGATTTGACTATTCGGCCTCCTTGCTGATGGTGCGCCTCATCTGTTGGTGCACAAGGCCTATCTCCCAGACTTCTTTCAATCTCCTCTCCTTGACGCTCCTCGCAAGGATGAGCTTCTTGTTTCTGATTATTCCATGCCTAGTTCATAGTGCTCTCTGAGGGTTATCTGCGAGAGACTATGACACCTTACTAGATCTGCGGTCTCTTATGTTGGTAGACGATCTATCGTCTGCCGAGACCATTTTGATTGACTCCTTTGAGTCCTCTCTCCTTGACGACCCTCACAAGGATAAGATCTGATCCGACTATTCATTGATTAACTTGCATTGTTCCCCGAGGACTATCTGTGGGAAAATGCAACATCTTTCTTTACGCTTGGTTCCCCCTTGCTGATTGTGTCTCCTATCTATGGGAACACGTAATCGAGTTGTCCGATTTATTCTTCGGTCCCCACGGCCTTGATTGTATCCAATTTGTCAGATCCTGGGGACCTCTCTCTCTTAATGGACTTCCTTGAGTTTGCCCTCCTAGACGTTCTCGCAAGGATGAGCCATCCTTTCCGATTATTTCACTGCTTAGTTGGCAACATGCCTCCCGAGGGTTGTCTGCGGGACGCTTCCACACTCTCTTGATATGTCGGTCTCTTCTGCTGGTAGCCGATCTATCGCCTACTGAGATCGCTCCTATGATCCGTCTGATGGATCCGACTCCTTTGAGCCTGCTCTCCTTGATGACCCTCGCAAGGGTGAGCCTCTATTCTGATTATTCATTGACTAGCATGTATTACTCCTCGAGGGTTATCTACAGGAGGGTACATCATATTTTAGGTGCCCGGCTTCACTTCGGGTGTTTCCTTTATGGTGGGGCACGAAGTCGAGTCTGTTGATTTGGGAACTCGGTCTCCTCCCTGGTTGTGTCTCCTTTCTGGAGGAGCACAGAGCCTAGTCTTTTGTTTATTTTGGATCTTAGACTCATCTGAGTCCGCTCACCTTGATGACCCTCGCAAGGGTAGAGCCCTAGTGTATGGTGTCTGTTGTGTTCTTGTGACCTTCTGATTTTATGCCCACTGGATACCACACAGCTGCATTAGGAAAGTCTCATGTCTTCTCGTTCATATCTTTTGAGACAATAATTGATTTGGAGGAGTCTATCATGTTCCTTTTCCTCCAAGTCCTACGGTATTGGCTATGTTCTCTCATTCCTTACTTATGAGCCGATGTTCTTATTCATGCTACCGGACCCTGTCTCACCTTTCTATCTATATTCCCCGGTAGCTAACACCCAATTGATCGCATACCCGGGTGTCTTTGCACTGACTGAATGCGTCCTCGTTCTCACAGGGAGACAACGGCGAGAGCACGGTGTTCGCTTACAGGATACCGTCCTGGACCTCATCAATCTTTACTAGTTGTATATATGTGTTTCACCTTACATTCATTCGTTCTCCCATATGTCACGTGTACCCCAGATCTTTCATATCTGTGGGACTATACTTAGGATGTACTTTGTCCTAAGTATAGGGGGGTACACATCGTGTTGTTCCTTCTTTGTTTTGTTTCATCACTCATGTCGTCACCTATACTTAGGGATCTTTCACCCTAAGTATAGCGGGAGTGACGCATATATTCTCCACCATCTTTTTCATCTATCTGTAAATCTCTGTCTTTTCTTCTTTTCCTTTTCATTTTTATTTTTCTACAGAAAAGGTGTCACCCCTTTGTGTTAGTTTTGTATACTTAGGACGTACTTCGTCCAAAGTATAGGGGGTGTGCACCCCGATTCATTCATTCTTTGATCCCCTCCAATGTCTCCTCTCTTGTTGATTTGCTCTGCTATACTTAGGGATATCTCACCCTAAGTATAGGGGGAGACAGTCCGAGCTGTGATCTATTTATTTTAAATTTTCATTTATTCACAACCGTGACCCTCCCTGCGTTGTGTACAATCTGATATACATAGGATTATTTGATCCTAAATATAGGGGGCCGGTCACCTTTTTATTCATTTATCTCTTCATTCTTTCACTTCTTATTCTTCAGTCATTATAGTATAGGCTTTCCTATACTCAGTACGAGTTATGTCTTCTCTTTCTCTTTCCGATCTATGAGGACATAGCTCATGCTAAGTATAGGGGGTCATATACACTCTGTATATACTTTAGCCATAACTCGTACTTTCGTATAATTAATAATAAATTTGGCTAAAATATACTATATATATATAATTCAGTAAAAATCATTTAATAACAATAATCATTCCTCAAATTGTTTTTATATTTACTGATTAATAAATCCAGTTAAAAATATTTTTGCAAAATGATTTGAAAATTGGTGTGATCCGTTTGTAAAACTTTTTTTGAAATGCTTTCAACCTTTGTAAAAATATTTTTTGATTGCAAAAATTCTTTTCTTTGTGTGCAATAAAGGCTTTGAAAACCTATTTGCAAATGATATTGAAAATGTTTATAAAAATATTTTTTAAAATTGTATATTTAATGTGTGAAAAATCTTTGCAAAATGGCTTTCAAATGGTTGTAAATATTTGCAAAATTTATTTTATACTATAGTTTTGAAAAATTCTCGTTTTCAAATAAATTCGAGGAATGACTGTATTATTAAATAGGAATAAAATATGTATATAAATCAAAATAAAATTATTTATCAATTGTATATATGTACCTAAATAAGTCACTTTGTTAAAACCTGAAAATTCATTAAAATTCTTAAGTCTTGTAAATAAAATAAAGAAGCACGTCCGTGTAAATAGTTGTAAATATTTCATACCTTTTGTGCCAAAATCTTTTTATTTTCCAAAATTCTTTTTGTAAAAATTCTTTTTGCTTTCAAAATTCTTTAATAAATTGCATCATTCATTATACATAGCATTTGCATATCATTCATATTCTTTTTATTGAGCTTGATGATTGAACTAGACCAATAAAGTCTAAGATTGGAGCTTCATTGGACCTTACTACACCTAACTGCACTGGAACCTTATGGGAACTAGGTTTAAGGTACTTCAGGTCTATTCATACTTAATTCTTTGAGACTCAGGGCCAGATTTAAGTCACCTCAACTAATTAAATAGAACTTTTCGAGACACGTGTACGACTCTTGTCGGCTGGTGAGTGTGCCGAGCGACTAAGGTTAAAATGGTATTGAGGGTCGTTGCGACCTCAACCACTCGGATCAGACTCAACAAGAAAAGAAGACCATCAATAAACAAATCAAGCAATCAATCAAAACAAGCGATCTCGCTAATTTATTTTACCTGGTATAGCCACCAGGGTTGAACACAAGGAGCACATAATGCAGAAGCTACGAAGTAGTTGGGAATCCAGGAAAAGAAAAGAAATGGTGGCTTTTATAATTTTTCAAATTTTTTATGAATTTTAAAATTGAGAAAAAGAATAAAAGTACTCAAAAATCAACACTCAAACAATTATTTAAAGACTCGAAAATACTCAAAAATTCAACATTTTTTTGTGTTTTTTAAAATATTCAAATGTTTTTGGGGATTTTATGGAAATTTTCAGATTTTTAATTAATTTTCTAAAAATGAAATAAAACAAAAATAACAAGAAATATACAACTGTGATCTAAAGGCAGATTAAAATTACTTAAAATTTCTATAAAATCCCAACAGTATTTTTATGAAAAACTATAAAACAAAAACTAACTACAACAACTGAAAACATATTTTTTTGATTTTTTTATGAATTTTTGCTGATTTTTCTAAGATTTTTACTCTTTTTAAATTTTTATGGTTTTTATAAATGGAAATAAGATAAAAATTGGATAGAAATTCAAACAACACAAAAGAAGCAATCAAGAATTTTTTTCAGAATTTTTAAAGGCTTTTTAATATTTTTAGTTGATTTCTAAAACAAATAGTAACACTTTTTAAGGTTTTCGAATTTTTAAAAATAATAAATGAAAACAAAATAAGACCAAAAATTCATTAAAATTCCTACACATTGGCAGAGTTGCGTGTCAAAATTTTGTGAATTTTGGAGCTACGATGCTATTTATTTCATCAAAGATGAAACACACAGTATACAAGGACCAAACTGCAAATAAAACATGTTCTTGGACCAAATAATAACACATACAAAAAGCTTAGGATCCAATCTATAAATTTCCCACTAAATTCCGCACATGTTTGAAAACATCACACACAGGTGTATATTTGCAAATATGGAAACTAAGTGTACAATCAATAACATCAACGAAGTTCGAGGTACATATTGGAAATTACCCAGAAAAACACGTAACGAAGCACGTAGGTCCACACAGGCTGGACTAAAATACAAATATAGAAAGCTATAGGTGCCAAAGTGCAAAATGGTCTACTGTATACTTTATTTTATAGACTAAAAGACAAACTAAAATAAAGGCAAGGTAAAATGAGCAATTTACACATGCAGACACGTGAGTTGCGCGTCGTGAGATAGGTGGCGGCTGCGGGTTGGGCATGAACGTGCGGCTCTGGCGTGCCAGAGATCAGATCTGACGGCTATCAGATGCCGGGGACGTGGCAGGTATGGGGGTCGTTAGATATGACATCTAACGGCCTGACAGCTCCAGGCGATGGGTGTATGAGATGGCGTCTGGAAGAAGGGCTCGATCGGACGACGGAGAAGGTCTCTGGAAGAACATCGCCAAGGCGAGCTTCACTGGAGCACCGGTTGTTATCCGGAGCTCCGATGAAGGATCTGATGGCGCCAGAAGGATCGTGGGGACCTTCCGTGTCGAATGGCCGGCTTTGATGGAGTCGCTGATGGTCGGATCTACGTGGAGATGGCTGGGACATGGGTGAGCTTCGGCGAAGGTAGTTGAAGGGGAACTGGGGTGTCTCCATGTGCGCTAAGGCATGCAAGAGAAAGCTCGGACTCTATGTAAGGATCCGGTCGGGGTTATTGGGCCTAAAACAGAGAGAAGTGGCGGCGAATGGGAGATGGGTCTCCGGCGATAGATGAGATCGATGGCCTAATCTTGGCGATCCGAGCCAAGATCAGGGTGATCAGATGGTGTGGGAAGATGGAGGGTGAGCATATACGTCAATCGAAATGGGTAGATGGAGGGGACGAAGCTCCGACCGGCTGGTCGGAGCTGGCTGAGAGACAGTGAGGCACAAATGAAATATTGAACCAGCAGACGAGCCAGGAACTATGGAATGATTACCTTAGGGTCCTAAGACGATCCTGAGCTCCAAGGGAGGTGGACGGCGGGGTCTTTGCCTCGACTTCGCTGCGGCTGGCGGAGGAGGCTCGTCGTGACGGTGCTCCAGCCACGAGACTTGAGCGTCAGCTACACAACTCCTCTCCTATGACCAAAGGTGGCCTCTGGTTGTTGTCACCAAGGTGGAGGTTTTTGAGGTAGAAGAGAAGGATGTGGCGAGAGCTGGAGAGATGGGGGAGCAAATGAAGACCTTTATAGCAAGTCCTAGGTAGCCGGATATATTGGCTCAGAGCACGCGAACCAAGGACGATCCGCGACTCCCTAGGGATCCACGGGCAGAAAATCAGGGCAAGAAGCCGTAGGATCCGGTCGGGGTAATTGGGAGAAACATGTGCAAAAACCGGATCCACGCGAGGGGGAGTCCGGGAGGGGTAGTTGACCGGGGTTAACATTCCTCCTGGACCAATCAGAAAATAGATAGTAAAAAATATTTATAAAATCGATAAAAAATAGCAAATGATTTTAAATTAAAAAGTGTTCAACATGAAAAATATTTATTATTTTTCAAGTTATTTTCTGTGATTTTTATTTATTTTTAAGAAAAATAATTTATGGTATATACAATATATTGTATTATATACATGTATAAAATACCTCTGAATTTTGTACTATTATTTTTATTTTCTTATTTTTGCAAAAATACCCCAATTTTATATTTTATTTATTTACAACATACTATTTGGAGTATAAAATAATTTTTGTTTTATTTTTATTATTTATTTACAAATATAAAATAAATAAGGAAAGATACATATTTACATGTATTATATACAAGGTGAGAGATATTTCATTTTATTTTTATTTTATTTTCCCATTTTTTTGTATTTTTAGCGATATATACAAGGAAACAAAAATACCATTCTATTTTTATTTTTGTAAAAATAAATTATATACATAAATGGTGTATATGTACAAGGTTAGAGTGGCCTTATCTCTCTCTACTTCTTTTATTTGGCGATCAGGCCAATGCTTGGCCCTCTCTTGGGTTTAGGTCACTCAATATTTATTCTAAATATTTCCTTCTTTTTCTTTTATTCTTTATTCTTTTATTTTGCACAAATACATGCTAATTATGAAATATTAACAAATGCATGCTTATTGCTAATTTATTGTATTTACAACTATATACATGATGCTTTGCCAAGATAAGTAGCTAAAATAAAAGAATAAAGAGTGATGAATGAGGATTCATCACCCCCTATACTTTACTTTTGCTAGTCCCTTAGCAAACACTTATTTGAAAAAGAAGTGAAAAGAGAAAGAAAAAGAAAATGAAGGGGAATCAAGGTTGATTATTAAACGTGTCTTCATTAAATTGAAGTATGGAGCTCAATCAGACCTTTGGATTATTAGTTTGTCGGAATCTTATTTGGACTTAGGTTTAAAACATAACATCCTCTAAGTTCCACCAATCTATGGTCAAGACTCTTCAATAATCCAGAACAGAACAAGTCTACATACACAAACTCTAATGACTATGAATCTTTTCTTGTACTATGTAAGTGATATGTAGCTCCCCACCTCAGAAATGGCAAAGTGACAACCCCCCTCAACAAGGTAACTATAATGCCCTAGTCTGGCAACTCTTTCCTCGAGGAGTGGGGTATTCCCTTCTAAGTTCAAGTACAACCAGCTCAAGAAGAGGAGGAAGAAGAGAATGGACCATGACCAGTGTAGTCATGTATCCTAGGGAGCCCAACCAGTGTAGCTAAGTCTCCTTGCTGCAATCTTCATGAGATGGGCATGGGTAACATAAGCTTTGCTTTATTTGGCTATATATACTCCTGTGGGTATTTTATTTCTATCAGACCCACCACTTTTTTTGGAGTTTTTCTTTTCTTTTGCACACATTTTTTTATGTGCATATGTACAGCATATCTACATGGTGCAACATATATACATAAGGAGTTTTTCCTCTTGAGCCAGTAGACTATCCCTCTTTTGAAGCATTATTGCAACCCACAACTTCTGTCTTTAGACCTCAATGCCACCAGACCAAGTTGAGATGCACTTCCTTCACTAAAAGAAGACGAGAGGTTCCGCCTAGAAGTACTACCCTCGTATGCTACCCCAAGTCAAAGAAGACTGCCTCCTCACCACCTCATCCATAGAGAGCTATGTGTAAGGTGCTGGTGCAAGTAAAGCCATTGTTTGTGAGAGTCATGTGTGCGTTGTTAAGTGTCCTACTTAGGCTCATCAAGATGACCTATGATCATAGCCTAGTGGACTCAAAGAATTAAGTCCCAAATGGACCTGAAAAGTCTTAACCCTAAGCCCTATAAGGTTCCTCTTAGAATTAGGTAGATTAAGATCTTAACCAAGCTCCATTTTCCACTTTAATTCCAGACTAGTTTAAATATCAACTATGATTCAGAAAAACTGTACAATTATATACAAAAATGCTTTTATGCAAGTTTTTGAAAATGTGCAAAAATTTTGAAAAATGTTTGAATGGATGAATGCATGGATACAGAAGTTTTGCAAAAATATTTACACACATTACACAAGGGTTTTTACAAACTTTTTGTTTTTCAAACATTTTACAAAAATTTTGTACCATATACATAATTTTGATATCAAAATATTTACAAACTCTTTACACACAAATAATTTTTACAAACATTTATACAAAAAATAATTTTATAAATAGCTATGTATGTGCAATAAAGAATTTTATGTACAAGAAAGGTTTTATGAATTTTTATGGTTTCTAAGATAAAGGATTTTAGCCATGTTATTTATTAACACACTCACACAAAGTACGAGTTATGGCTAAAGTATATATGAAATATATACAACACCCCTTATACTTAGCTCGAACGATGTCCTCAGAGTGGATCAAGAGCGATGAAGAAGACATAACTCGTGCTTAGTATAGGGAAGTGAAAAGGAAAACTATACTACAACGACGAATCAAAGAATAGAATGAACAAGAACCTCGGTGTTTCCCCCTATACTTAGGATCAAGTGATCCTAAGTATAGTAGACTATACGTAAAGGGAAATCTGAGTGAGAGACTATACAGGGTCTACGTCCCCTATACTTAGGGTAAAATATCCCTAAGTATAGGCATCAAAACAGAGGTGAAAAGAATAAAAAAGGAAATCAAAAGTCTGACACCCCCATACTTAGAGTAAAGTACACCCTAAGTATAGCATAATCAAAGATGCAAATGGGGTGTTGGACTAAAGAATGGTATGATATGAACATCTGGATCTATACAAAGAGGAAGACAATGATAATCAGGCGTGAGATGCAATAGATGTGAGTCAAAGACCACATCTCACGTAAAATGAATAGGGGTGACGTCAATGACCAGTGGCTCATGATCTAGATATGGTTTGAGCTGCTGCCCGATAACACGACAGGTAGAATCAGATGACATTTCAGATATGTCAATACTTCCATTGTCATGTACCTTTCAGAACATGTATGGTCCCTTCCACTTGCTTTGCAACTTCCGTGGAAATAATCTAAGCCTAGCATCGAACAACCATACTCTCTGCAACTTCCGTGGAAATAATCTAAGCCTAGCATCGAACAACCATACTCTCTGATATGGCTCAAACTGCTTGTGGCTGATATGAGAATCATGCCACTCCTTCACTCTCTCCTTATATTGTAGGCTGCTCGAAAAGGTTGCATCTCTAAGCTCCTCCAGGGCTGCCAATTCTACCCTCCTATGATCTCCTACACTCACTGGATCCAAAAGTATGTCTGTGACAACCCAAAGTGACTTATGCCTAAGCTCAACAGGTAAATTGCATGGCTTGACATAAACGAGGTGAAAGGGAGATGTACCCAAATGAGTCTTGAAGGAATTCCGATATGCCCACAAGATCGAGTCCAAAAGTTATGACCAATCCTTTTGGTCAGGGCGGACGACCTTCTGCAATATAGTCTTAATCTCCCTATTCGACACTTCAGCAAGACCATTGGTCTGAGGATGATATGGAGTGGCTACTCGATGGTCAATGCTGAACTCGCTAGCAAGGGCCTTTACCTTGTCGTTGACGAAATGAGACCCTTCGTTAGATATCAACATTCTAGGCACCCCGAACTGTGAAATGATATTCTTCCTCAAAAATTTGCATATAGTCCTAGCATCTATTGTTCGGGCGAGGATGTCCTCAACCCAATGACTCACATAATTAACAGCCAACAGAATGTACTCAAATCACTGACTCTTAGGGAATGGACCTATGAAATCGATGCCCCATGCGTCAAAAACCTCATAGAAGTGAATGGGTTGCATCAGCATCATATCACACTGTTCACAAGTACCCATCCTCTGACAGCCAGTACACCTTTTCACGAATTAATCATAATCCTTGAAGAATGTAGGCCACCATACGTCGGATTGGAGCACTTTTTGTGTCGTTCTCCTCCCAGAGTGATGTCCTCTTGCCTCAAGCTTGTGGCAATAAGTGAGGACGCTATGGTGCTCCTCCTGAGGAATGCACCGATGCTAGATGCTATCCCCTCCCTCATGATAAAGGACGGGATCCTCTCAATGGTAGAACTTGACCTTCACGAGGAAGGTCTCAAGTCGCTGCTTGGGCCAACCTTGTGGAACTTTCGTAGCGACAAGATAGTTCACAATGTCGACATACCATGGAGCGAGGCGATAGCAAGGATCGCCTCATCTGGGAAGGTCTTAGAAATAGGATCGATCTGCTCTGAATCCTCAATATGCTCTAATCGGGAGAGATGATCCGCCACCACATTCTTGACTCCAGGCTTATCCTTAATCTCAATATCAAACTCCTGGAGTAGAAGGATCCATCTAGTCAGTCTCTCTTTGGCATCCTTCTTTGCCATAAGGTACCTTATGGCAGTATGGTTTGTGAAGATAGTCACCTTAGATCCAATGATGTACAATCTGAACTTATCTAAGGCAAAGAATACGGATAGCATCTCCTTCTCAGTGATAGTGTAGTTCTGTTGGGCGGCATCCAATGTACGACTAGCGTAGTGAATGGCAAATGGCACACCATCCCTCCTCTGTCCCAGCACGGCCCCTACAGCAAAATCGGAGGCATCCATCATGATCTCGAATGGGAGAGACCAATCAGGCGGCTGGAGGATAGGATCCTCAATAACTAGACTCTTGAGAGTCTTAAATGATGCAAGATACTTATCATCCACAATGAACTCGGTGTCTTTGGTCAGCAAATCAATAAACGGTCGGGCAATCCTACTAAAATCATGAATGAAGCATTGGTAGAAACCGACGTGCCCCAGAAAATACCGTAACTGTCGCAAGTTGAACGGTGGACTGAGTTTCCTAATGATACCCGCCTTGGCCGGATCAACCTCCATGCCCCTGTTGGAGATGATATGGCCAAGCACTGTCCCTTGAGTCACCATGAAATGACTCTTCTCCCAAGATAACACAAGATGGACCTCGAGGCATCGCTGAAGGATGTGGTCTAGGCAGTCAAGACAAGCATCAAACCCATCGCCATAGACCGGAAAGTCATCCATGAAGACCTCCAAGAACTCACCCCACCATGTCTGAAAAGATGGACAACATGCACCTTTGGCATGTCACCGGGGAGTTACATAGACCAAAGGGCATCCGTCTGAAAGCATATGTCCCAAGGGACATGTGAATGTGGTCTTGTCCGGGTCTTCAGGCGAAATGGCCACCTGATTGTAACCGGAGTACCTGTCAAGAAAGCAGTAGTGACTCTTCCCAGCTAGCCTCTCTATAATCTGATCAATAAAAGGCAGCAGGAAATGATCCTTCTTGGTGGCCTGATTCAATCGTCTGTAGTCCACACAGACCCTCCAAGAAGTGGGTACCCGGGTAGCGATATCCTCTCCATACTCACTCACAACTTTAGTGATGCCCGTCTCCTTGGGCACCACATGTATTGGACTAACCCACTTGGAGTAGGAGATGGGGTAGATAAAATCGACGCTCCACCATTTCGAGATTTCCTTCATGACAACTTCTCGAAGGTTCAAGTTCAGACGCCACTGGAACTCACGCGGCGTCTTGGCGAGATAGATATGGTGGGAGCACAGGTCCGGACTTATCCCCTGGAGATCAGCTACGCTCCATCCTATTGCCTTATGGTTCTTTTCAAGAACTTCCGTCAAACGAGATTCATGCTCTCCAGTCGAATCTACTGAGATAATGACTGGTTGCATCTCATGCTTGCCCGCAAGGAACCTATACTTCAGCGATTGCAGCAAGGGCTTCAGCTCTGGACAACTGGGATCTGGCGGATCTGGCCTCTGAAAAGTCTGAGTGAAAGCAACCAAATCTGCATGGGAGAACTCTCGTTGAACCTGAAAATCTGGCGAAGACTGCTTTGCTGGTGTGTCTGTGTTCAATCTCCACCCTAGCTGCTAGCTCTGTGGGAATCAGACATGGAATCAACTCGTCAAACTCTGCCCAATCAATATCTGACTCTGAGGGATCTGAATCTGAATAAAAAGAAATATCTACTGCCTCGCTCTCCTAAACGCAATCTACTGCCTAAAATGTGTCCTCTGCTAAGAATGCACCCTCTAAGCTCTCCTCTACTAGAATCTGTGCATCAGCGAGATCTGAAGGTGAGAGGATGGCTTGTGAAACGGGGTCTAACCAAGCCGCTTCATTGTATGTGATCACAAAGTTGCACTCCTGGTGAACGTCTCGCTCTACCTCTATCATCTTATCTGAATATGTAAGCAGCTCTGAGCAAGCTGAATCTCACACTCTAGTCTCATCGATCGTCTGTATTTGTATACTCTCGCCCTCGAGGTGAAAGTACACCTTCCCGCTATCATGATCGGACACTGCCTTGGTTGTGGCCAAGAACGGGCATCCTAAAATGATGGGGGTATCGGTCACAGACTCAGGGACCTCCATGTCCAACACAACGAAGTCCACGGGGAATTTCAGGCCCTGAATTGTGACGACCACGTCCTTCAGCAACCCCTTCGGCCTCTTGACAGATCGATCAGCAAACTGAAGGACCGTCCTGCTCTGTCAAAGAGGGCCAAATTTGAATCGATCGAGTAAGGCTACCTGAAGTAGGTTGATAAAAGAGCCATTGTCTAATAGAGAACAATCGAACCTCTTCTCATGTATTTGACATCTGACATAGGGAGCTCCTGCTTCTGGCCTCTTGGTTGGCAGACGATTCTAGATAGCGAAGCGGGTGGCACGAGTGAGCACATGGATCTCTGAATGGTGGTTCCTCCTCTTCCTGCAAATAGTGGTCTTCTCTCTAAGGTTCCTTTAGAAGAGGGGGATGTGCTCCAAGGTCTCCTGTAGAGTCATCTGTATCTGAAGTCTATTTATCATCTGCTGGCTGAACTCTATCTGCTGGGATTTTTTTAGATTTTCTTTTTTGTCCCCTTAGCCAAGCGGAGTGCTTGGGAGAAGGGGATGGCTGGGCCCTCCTCAGATGGAGGGCTAGGATCAGGTCCCTGCTGCTGTGGTGAAACATAATCCATACATAAATCTCCATGCATCACAGATGGATTTGCAAATGAAGAACCCTTTTCTTTATTACATTTTTCAGAATAGTCCCGAGATACAAGAATAGGAGGAAATGCAACAGGAATATAATGGGTGGCCTCAGTACCACCCGTGGCATCTGGACTCACGGCATCAGCACCACACTCTGGCTCAGCATCATCTCTGGTGGCATCAGCACCACGTCCTACATCTGGTGAAGTGACGACCTCAGTACCGTCAGCTGGATCAACATACTTGGTGGTGTCAGCACCACCGTCATCAACATCATCATGAGCGGCATCAGCACCACTCTCCTCCTCATCTGGCACTCCTGAGTCTGCATGTGGTCATCGCTCAGACGAGGCGCCGCCGGCTGGCATCCTATCGCTCCTAAGTGTAACAAAGTCAGCATAAAAAGTGTATGCAGAAATATCACCAAGTGAATCAGTAGGTGTGGTAACCTCTGTAAACTCTACCTGCTCAGATTTTCTCTTAAGGTTGTTTGGGTTTGGCTCAATCTGGGCGGGTATGGCGGCCTTGCCCTTCACTATCTCACTCATCTCCAGACGGAACTCATCCATCTCCCGTCTGAATGTATCCTGCTGCTCAGAGATAAGGCGGCATAGATCATCTAAAGCTGGGTTCTCGTAGGTGGGCCCATGAGAACTGAATGGGTGGCCTCTCTGAAAGTGAGGCTGCTGCTGTGAGGGATGAGAGGGATACCGGGGATGAAACTGCTGAGGCTGCTGCTGCTGCCTCCAAGACTGTCCTTGCTGATAGGGATGAGGACCCTGCTGCTAGTAAGGTGGATGTGGTTGTGGCTATGGGAACTGGAGCTGCTGGTGCTGTTGGTCATATTGGCCACCCTGAACTGGAGGTTGCTGATGGGATGAGGCACCTCTTGTCGACCAACGGAATCCGGGATGGTCTCGTCAGATCCCATGCTGAGGTCGATCATATCAAATCTCGTTGACTTCCATCAACGACTCCTGCTCGTAGGTGGGTGGGGGCAGAACTGCCAGGGGTTGATTCGGTAGGTAGACCACCATCTGACTGTCTGGAGACGGTGGTAGCTGGACATACTGATGTTGTTGCTGGAACGGC
This sequence comes from Ottelia alismoides, assembly GCA_037367405.1. Taxonomy (NCBI): domain Eukaryota; kingdom Viridiplantae; phylum Streptophyta; class Magnoliopsida; order Alismatales; family Hydrocharitaceae; genus Ottelia; species Ottelia alismoides. The sequence continues at coordinate 911,107 of JAZKJV010000235.1, forward strand.
TCCTCCTGAATGTGGTGCACATGTCGGTAGTGGGCGGAGGGCTGGGTCGAGCTGCTGCTGCTGCTGGGATCTGCCCGTGACCTGAGACAGGGCTGAGAAGCCATCTATGCCTCCTGAAGATACATGATCTGTTTCTTCAGGTCACTCAGCATCTGTGCCATCTGATCTATTTGAGACATGCCCTGACACTGCTTCATCTCAATAAGCTCGATGCGGTCCAACTTCTCATTGATAATCCCCATATCAACGGCCATCGACTCTACCTGTGCTGCGGCTACTGATGATGTAGATGGACCGACATCGACCCGTGCTATCCTGTGATAGGACATGTCCTGTGGTGCGGGCTTCTCCTGTGCGCACAATCGGGTTTGGGACATCACCGTATAGTTCTCTGCCATCTCCTCGTAGATGGCCCAGACGTGATGCTCATCCTTGGCGAAATATGAGACCCCACATGATGCATTAACTAGCCCCCGCAACTCCGGTGTAAGCATGCAGAAGAAACTCTGGACAAGGTTGGGCTTGGATATGTCGTGATGAGGACACCGGTCTGTGAGCTCCTTGAACCTGTCCCATGCCTCATGAAATTGCCCGTTGGGGAGCATGGAAAAGTTTTTTATCAGGGCCCTGGCTGCATTCGTCCGACCGAGTGGATAGTACTTGTTAAAGTACTCGTTCCGGAGCTATTACCATGAGGTGACGTATCTCCCTAGGTCCTTCAGCTAGTTGACTACTCTGTCTACGAGGGAGAATGGAAAGACCATCATCCTGATGGTATCCTCGTCCACGAGTCGATCGTGGACCGTGCTGCAGATCATCTCAAATTTTTGGAGATGGAGATGGGTTCTTCTGTGGTAAGCTCGTGCAATCGGGGTAGAAGCTGGATGGTCTGAGGCGGGAGCTTAAAATCTCCCAAAATGGCTGGCAGCTGAATCCATCTATGGGTCAGAGTTGCACCAAGGTTGTGCAACTCCCTCATTGGTCGTGCAGGTGTTGTTGGCTGTGCTGGCTCCTTAGGCTCTCCTCCATCGAGAATATCTCCTCCTCCACTGGCTCTGCGCTACTCTCTATCAGCTCTCATCTGCTCCATCTCTCAGCGCATGTCCACCATAAAAGCCCCTTGATCTCTGATTTGACGTTGTATGGTCTCCAAAGAGGCTAACATGGTGTTGTTGATGGCACCCTGATCCAATACGTAAGTCTGGTTCCCGCTGGGTCCATCGGTTCGCTCCTCACTGCTGGCCATGGTCTCTGCAAAGGCAAAAGACCCAAACTTAGGTGCCGATAAATCATCAAATGTCCACTATTGTCTCTGCTCGGGCACCTCAAGACTGGTAGAAGGGTGGTCTAGGGGGAACAGGGCGGAGTCAAACTCGGGTTCGGAGAGCGGGTCTCGGCTCTCGCGAACCAACCTAGATGAGCAGACCGGAGTGCTCGAAAGCGGTGTAGCCATAGGCTACCTAAGGGACCTACGACCCATCATCTTGATGTGACGAGTAAAGGCAGATGAGATCTGGAAAAACACACAAGATCGGTCAAGCAAACCCCCAATTCACCTAGTCACGCAGAGCTGATGACTGTAAAGGTTCGATCTTTTATCTTGTCGATTTTATTAGGTGATCAAACAGTCTTTCAGAGCAATTAACCGGGCTGTTGGGAATCCAACACTCCCAGGAGACTGTCCCGATCGCAAGGCTAGATCTTTCTCAGCCAGTACAAGTCGCAGACCATTTACCGGCTACCCGATCGACTCACTCTACTAAGGATATCGCGGCCCGCTTTACCGGAGATCGGAGCGATCCTTACTGGAGAACGACTAACCCGAAATCAGTAGTCTGAGGAGAGGTCGGATGTGCCTCTAGCCTAGTGTGTGGGTCCCTCTCTCGCTCATCCAAACCATACAATGAGGGTATTACTCTCCCAAGACAAATTTTTTAGTGAGGTGTCTTTTAGGGTCAAGTGTGTCTTAGCAGTCCTAATTTTATAGTTTTTCCTTTTTAGGTATTTTTCAAAGCAAACAATCGCCTAACGATTTTTTCGGTTCTCCTGATTATTTTAAGTCCAAAAACAGGGGGAAGAAGTTGAAAAAGACGATGTGCAGTCAAACACGATGATGCATGCAGAGTAAGAAATGCGTACATGACTCCAGCTCTCTACATGCAGAGTGATCTGCGCATAAAATAAAAGGATGAAATAAAACTACCTATATGATGCAAGAAGAAATCAGCCTTAGACAAATAATTTCTACTCGAATAGAACAATAGCTAACGGGTCAACAAGAGGGGTCGGGGTCCGGTCTCTGATGTCGATCGGTGTCCGTCACAACGGATCCTGTCAGCATTGTATACGGCCTCTAGCAGCACATGACCCCTCAGGTGACCGAGTTAACTTTTTCTGTTGTGATTTAATTAATAAGGTCAAATTAACGATCTATAGGAACAGATAAGCAATTAGGGCTGGCCCTTAAGTAATTGCGTCACATTCAAGCAAAAATGCTAAGTCTAATGACCAAAAACAATAATAGTAGAAACAGACCCCGAAATCACAGCAAGTCTGAGTCCAAGTCCTGTATTATTACAACAATAATAGCAGAAAATAAACTAAGCTAAGCTAAACTACACTCCCAGAGTTCTGCTCCTCCTTTCCTACGCTCTCCTGCAGCTCGATGCAGAAACGAGCCGCCTCCATGTCACGCGGGTGCCTCGACACTCCGAAGATCGCCGCCCTCGCTCGTCAGGTCCTCGCAAGAAAGGGAAACATAAAACATGTCAGTCCACAGTTATTAAAAATAAAAATGGCAAATAAAATAAAATAAAAGGAAAATAAATGAAAAATAAAACAAAGGAAACAAAATAAAAAGCAATAAAACAAAAACAAAAATAAAAAGAACTCAAACAAAAGAAAATAAAATGAAGCAAAATAAAAATAAAGCCAAAAAAGGGAAAACCGACTACTAAGTCGTGCTCCCCGGCAACGGTGCCATTCTGGTGAGCTTGTCGAGTGACTAAGGTTAAAATGGTATCAAGGGTCGTTACGACTGTTGGACATGCGAGCCCACAGCAAGCCATTATGTAATAAATGTTATTGCAAATATCATTCCCTGATCTGAAATGAAGAATAAATAATTTGCATAATAGGTCCCTTAGTACAATTAGGGTTATGTACCATGGCCATCTTAATAATCATACAGCTGTTCATTCAATAATTGAATCATAGAGGCTGGTGCTTGGATGAATATCTAAAGGGTTAGATTGAGGACTCATCAAGCACCGTCAAATGATTGCTAAGAGATGATCTCCAACCTGAGTAGGAGATGGCAATCCTTTCTTACATAGGCTGATATCTGACCGACCTCTTGATGCAGGTCCTCTGCATAGGAATAGATATTCGGAGGTGTCAGATTAGTTAGGTCAAAGAGTTGACTTGATGAGATAGAGATAACCAAAGTCCTACATTGTATGCTGCCACGATACCGGCATGCATCCTCTGACCGGAGACATATGTGTTACTATATGTCTGAGTATGGACATTTGGCAGACCAATAGGTTGATGACCTAACCAAGGTCTATACACCGACGTGCTGGTGTGCATATAAGGACATATGAGTAATATGATCTCTCAAAGGGATCATACAGGTTCATTTACTGAACCGGAAGACATGAGCTCACTCGTGAGATATTGGGAAGAATCAAATTCCGTGCGCACGGTTGTCTCGCTTTAAAAGCTTGACTGAATTTGTAGGTTTGATATATACTTTTGGAAAGTATATGATCAAGACCTAGGTATGATATATGATTTTGGAAAGTATATGATCGATACCAACTCCCAATGATCAAATGAGAAACTTACTGATAAAACCCTGAAGTAGACAGTATAAAGTTGATCTAGTACTTCGGGTTTATTCTGAGTCTTCCAGTATGCAGGATGTACATGTATTGGGAATACATGAGGGTGATGTGATCATAAACGATTGTATAACAATGACGCTTCCATTCCTAGGGAGTGATGAAACGGGTCTGGATTTTAGTGACTCCTCTCAGTAGAGAAGTAATCTGATCTTGGTCCAAATGTTGGACATTGATCTGAATGTGATTCAGATGTAATGAGAAGATTAGATTTACAGTCTTGATTTAATCATCTATGGGAGGCCCGAGATCTGGATTTGAGATGTGATCTCAATATCCAAGTCACTATACGTGGAACAATACAATCGCCATGTCCTTATCTCCAAGTATCCACGGAAAAAGCGCATTATCCTTGAAAGAGTTCATGGATAATTTCATTGTTGATATATGTATCCAAGCATCAAGAAAATTGATAATTAAATGTGATTTAATTATCTTGGATAATAGGAATTTGATTCATAGTATAAGGAGAATTATCTGAGATAATTAAATGTGATTTAATTATTAAAGATATGAATAATGTGAATGTGATTCATGTTATTTGGGCACACGAGAAAAGGAGATCCAATATGATTAAATGCGATTTAATTATCATGGATATGAATAATGTGGATAGCACTATCCATATTAATCATATATATTATAAATGTGATTTATAATATATTAGAGAGAGCATATTGTGATTTATATTTGTTGATTAATTGTTAATGTGAATTGGATTTACATTGAACAATTAATTGAAAATATAATACATTTAGTTTTGGGTTGTGAATGAGATTCACATAATTTCAATGGCATGGTTGATATTTTCCATAAGATAATTTGGAATAATTTTTTGGTGAAAATATTATCGACAAGAGATCATGATATAATCATGAGATAATGAGATCTCATGAGATAATGAGATCTCATGAGATATTGAGAACTCATGAGATGATGGTAGTCGTCCCCCTATTTTAGGGGATTGGTTTAGTCTTCTCATTATCCCATCTCTAGTCAAAAGTGATTTAATTTGAGATTAATTATATTGATTTATCAATGATAATAAATTTGAATTAAATCACTTGTTGTTGTGTTTTACCAATAACAATCCTAGCTGTTGAAAGGGACACAATCAATCTCATCCGTTGATTGTGTGTTGTCCATGGATTGGGATCCATGGACTCCCAAAACCTATATAAGAAGAGACACCCCTTGCTCTTCTAGACACTCGACATAGATGAATGCTCTCTCTCTTTCTCTCTACACTCCCATTCTCTCTATCTCTCATGTTGCCGTCCACCATGGATGCCATAGAGAGATCCTCCATCGTCGCAGCGTCGTCATTATGCTGCCCGATCGTCTGCTCGTGGATCTCTGTCTACTTCAGCGTGCCTTGCTCGTTAAGAAGACGTCGTATCTCGTTTGTCGAGATCAGGAGATCCGTGGCTTGGATCATCAACATGGATTGCGAGAAGCACGCATCTCATCCACGCGCTCGCAAGTGTCTCCTCCGTCGGATCGGACTTGAGAAAGGAGGTCTCTTTGTTTAGAGACTCAATCGCAACCATGCTTCAAGAGGTAATCATATTACTTGTTTGTGGTTTAGACGAAACAATCTGAGAAGTGTTCTTGAATCATGTGGTTTTATCACATAGAAAATTTTAATTTCCGCTACATCGAGCAACTAGTGCGACTAGTCGCTTCCGATCGCATTCGATGCCATCATCACGCTTCCGTGATGCGCTTGAGGATTTTTCCCATATCCTTCAGCGACCTCTACCACTCAGATCGGACTCAACAAGAAAAGAAGACCACCAATAAACAAATCAAGCAATCAATCAAAACAAGCGGTCTCGCTAATTTATTTTACCTGGTACCAGGGTCGAACACAAGGAGCACGTAATGCAGAATCTACGAAGTAGTCGGGAATCTAGTAATAGAAAAGAAATGGTGGTTTTTATAATTTTTCAAATTTTTTATGTTTTTAAAATTGAGAAAAAGAATAAAAGAACTCAAAAGTGAACACTCAAACAATAATTTAAATATTAAAAAATACTCAAAATTCCCAAACAAAAATATTTTTGTGTTTTTTTAAAATATTCAAATGTTTTTGTGAATTTTATGGGGTTTTTCTGATTTTTTATTAACTTTTTAAAAATGAAATAAAACCAAAAACAACAAGCAATGTACAGCTGGGATCTAAAGGCAGATTAAAATTACTTAAAATGCCTATAAAATCCCAACAGTATTTTTATGATAAATTATAAAAAACTAACTACATCAACTGAAAACATATTTTTTATTTTTTTTTATGAATTTTTGCTGATTTTTTCTAAGATTTTTACTCTTTTTTAATTTTCAAGGTTTTTATAAATGGAAATAAGACGAAAAATTGGACAGAAATTCAAACAACACAAAAGAAGCAATCAAGAATTTTTTTCAAAATTTTTCAAGGCTATTTAATATTTTTAGTTGATTTTCTAAAACAAACAGTAACACTTTCTAAGGTTTTTGATTTTTTAAAAATAATAAATGAAAAGAAAACAAGATCAAAAATTCATTAAAATTCCTTCATAGTGGCAGGAGCCACGTGTCAAAATTTCGTGAATTTTGGAGCTAAGATGCTATTTATTTAATCAAAGATGAAACACACAACATACATGGACCAAACTACAAAGAAAACATGTTCTGGGACCAAATAATAACACGCACAAAAAGCTTAGGGTCCGATCTGTAAATTTCCTACTAAATTCCGCACATGTTTGAAAACAACACGCACAGGGGTATATTTGCAAATATGGAAACTAAGTACGCAATCAATAACAACAATGAAGTTCGAGGTGCATACTACAAATTACCCAGAAAAACACGTGATGAAGCACGTGGCTCCACACAGGCAGGACTAAAATGCAAATATAGAAAGCTACAGGTGCCAAAGTGCAAAATGGTCTACTGTATACTTATTTTACAGACTAAAAGACAAACTAAAATAAAGGCAGGGTAAAATGAGCAATTTACCCATGCAGACACGTGAGCTGCGCGTGGCGAGATAGGTGGCGACCGTGGGTTGGGCGCGAAGGTGCGGCTCTGGTGCGCTAGAGATCAGATTTGACGGCTGTCAGATGTCAGGGACGTGGCAGGTACGGGGGCCGTTAGATCTGACATCTAACGGCCTGACAGCTCCAGGCGATGGATGGATGAGATGGCGTCTAGAAGACGGGCTCGATCAGACGACGGAGAAGGTCTCTTGAAGAACAACGCTAGGGTGAGCTTCGCCGGAGCAGCAGTGGTGATCTGGAGCTCCGATGAAGGATCAGATTGATGCCAGAAGGATCATGCAGACCTTTCGCATCGAATGGTCAGCTCTGATGGAGTCGCTGACGGTCGGATCTACGTAGCGATGGCTGGGACCAGGGTCAGCTCCGGCGAAGGTAGGCTCTGGTCGGGGTTATTGGGCCTAAAACAGAGAGAGCGACGGTGAATGGGAGGTGGGTCTCCGACGAAGGCGATAGATTTGAGACCGATGGCCTAATCTTGGCAATCCGAGCCAAGATCAGGGTGATCATATGACGAGGGAAGATGGAGGTTGAGCGGATACATCGATCGAAACGGCCATATGGAGGGGATGAAGCTACGACCGGCTGGTCGGTGTTGGCGGAGCGACGATAAGGCACAAACGAAAGATTGAACAAACAGACGAGCCAGGAACGATGGGATGATTAACTGAGGGTCCTAAGACGATCCTGAGCTCTAGGGGAGGCGGACGACGGGGTCTTTGCCTCGGCTTCGCTGCGGCTGGCGGAGAAGGCTCGTCGCGGCGGTGCTCGACCACGAGACTTGAGCGTCGGCTACATAGCTCCTCTTTGATGACCAAAGGTGGCCTCCAGTTGCTGTCACCAAGGCGGAGGTCTCTAGGGTAGCAGAGAAGGGTGAAGCGCGAGCTGGAGAGATGGGGGATCAAATGAAGACCTTTATAGCAATTCCCAGGTAGCCGGATAGATTGGGTCAGAGCAATCGAACCAAGGACGATCCGCGACTTCCGAGGGATCCGCGAGGATCACAGATCCACTAGGGAGATGCGGACAGAAACTCGGGGCAAGAAGGCGTAGGATCCGATCGGGGTAATTGGGAGAAACGGTTGCAGAAACTGGATCCGCGCGAGGAGGAGTCCGGGAGGGGTAGTTGACCGAGGTCATCATTCCTCCTGGACCAATCAAAAAATAGATAGTCAAAAATATTTATAAAATCGATAAAAATAAGCAAATGAATTTAAATTAAAAAGTGTTCAACATGAAAAATATTTATTATTTTTCAAACTATTGTTCTGTGATTTTTAATTATTTTTAGGAAAAATAATTTATGGTCTATACCGTATATTGTATTATATACATGTATAAAATACGTCTGAATTTTGTACAATTATTTATATTTTCATATTTTTGCACAAATACCCCAATTTTATATTTTATTTATTTACAACATACTATTTAGAGTATAAAATAATGTTTGTTTTATTTTTATTATTTATTTACAAGTATAAAATAAATAAAGAAAGGTACATATTTACATGTATTATATACAAGGTGAGAGAGATTTTCATTTTATTTTTATTTTATTTTTCCATTTTTTGTTGTATTTTTGTGATATATACATGAAGCAAAAACACCATTTTATTTTTATTTTTGTAAAAATAAATTATATACATAAAGGGTGTATATGTACAAGGTTCGAGTGGCCCTATCTCTCTCTACTTCTTTTATTTGGCGATCAGGCCAATGCTCGGCCCTCTCTTGGGTTTAGGTCACTCAATATTTATTCTAAATATTTCCTTCTTTTTCTTTTATTTTTTGTTCTTTTATTTTGCACAAATACATTCTAATTATGAAATATTAACAAATGCGTGCTTATTTTTATTTTATTGTATTTACAACTATATACAAGATGCTTTGCCAAGATAAGTAGCTAAAATAAAATAATAAAGAGTGATGAATGAGGATTCATCATCGTCCGTGACCTAACTTGGGCACTTGCACCTTTCACTTGTCTCAACTCAGTTGGAGTGGTGAGGGGGTTGGATTTGCCAGTCTGAGACGCACACGGGTGGAAACATTCGTCCTCGTCTAGGGAGGGAAGTGCACCCCAACCTGGTCCAGCTTCAATGAAGTCTAAAGATAAAAGAGTGTGGGTTGTAATAAAACTTCAAAAGAGGGATAGTCTTCTAGCTCAAGAGGAAAAACTCCTTATGTAAATGTTGTTGTGAATAGTATGTTTAAAAAAACTCCAAAAAAGTGGACATGCTTGTAAATAAAAATAAAATGCTTGCCGGAGTATGTATATATAGAAAATAAGCAAGATTGAGCATCAAGGTTATACCATGTGAGCCTGCACCTGGATGACTTGACTACACTAGTCAAGCATCCCAGGATAGGTAGCTACACTGGCTACCACCCATTCTTTTCTTCACCTCCTACTTTTGAGTTGGATGCCACTTGAACTTAGAAGGGAATACCCCGTCCTCAAGGATAGAGAGCAGGATTGGGGAATCATTGGGTTGTCATTCTGGAGAAGTTAGTCTCTTTGTCATTTCATTTGGGGAGAGCCACTATTACTTATACTGTACTAGTCAGCTTCATAGTCATAAGTGTTTGTGTATGATGTAGGCTAGTTCTGATCTGGCTATTGAGGTGGTTTGAACCGAGTTCTGTGACTCTCGAGGGCTGTTGTGTTTTAAATTTGGTTTTCGACCAAGTTCCACAGACATTCTCACACCAAGGACTAACCTGAGCTCCAAACTTTGATTTTGTTATGACAAGTTTAATAATTGAAATCAATTCCATTTATTCTTTATCCTTTCTTTTTCTTTTCTTCTTTATTCTTATTATACTTTTGCATATGTGTTTGCTAGGGACTAGCAAAGGCAAGTATAGGGGGTGATGAATCTCCATTTCATCACCTTTATTCTATCATTTTGGCCTTAAAAACCCTAGCAAATGCATGAAAATAGCCTCAATTTGTGCATAATAGCATACATTATTTATAGTATTATTTGTATAAAAAATAAGATTTCTAATGCCAAAATTATAGAATAAAGAGAAGAAAAGAAAAAGGAATAAAATATTTTATGACCCTAAACCCCGAGACCAATGTAAGAATTGACTTGGTCGATAAGGAATAAAGTAGGGGGAGATAAGAGCCAAAAAGACAATAAAAATCTTATTTATTCATTCTTTAATTGTGCATTTTTTACTCTTATTTTATTCTTTATTATTTATTTGTCAAATAAAGAAACTTTGTATATAAAAGTTGTAGATAATAATGTAAATAAAAATATAAAATTGAGTTTGTACCAAAACAATACACAATGTGCATTTTATACACTAAATAAAAAGCCAAAAACCAAACTTCACAGACCCATATCTATTTAATAAAAACTCAAAACATAGCAAAATCACCTCTAATTGTATATAACTTTTCACAATTTATTTAATGGTGGTGTTTTATATTTTTTAAGTTACTGTGTAGAAGTTGGGTTTTTGAACCCTATTGTAAATTCTACCGATTAAAATATTCAATTTATTCATTATTCATTATTTTTACAAATTCATATTTTTATAATTTTGTAAATATTATTTATAACACTTGTACATAATAAAAATAGAATAAATCTAAAGAAAAATGCAAAATAAGATAAGTCTATGTAATTATATAGGCAAAATACCTATGTTATATATGTATATAAATAAAAGGGGAATCTATTATTTAATTCTTTCATAATTTTATTATATTCTAAATATTATTCGTATTCTATTAAAAATACAAAAACCAAAATAAAACCCATTAGAATACATTAAAATAAAAAGATGTATATGAAACATAGGTAAAATACCTATAAATATACCTATATAATACACATACTTACTTATTTAAGTGTACAAACAACATCATAAAAATAAAGAAAAAAATATTTTTATACTCACAAAAATAAGTTATAAATATATAAAATAATAAAGTAAAATAATAAAATAAAATATACAAAATAAAAATAAAAATGTACAAAATATAGGTAATTATACCTGTAAATAAGCCATTAAAACAAATTTGTAATAAAATACACCAAAAAATAAATAATAAAATACTAAAAAAATAATAAAAAAATTATTTTATACATAAAAATTAATAAAATCATTCACTATTTTTTAAATAATTATTTTCGAATAAATATGCTATTTTGTCTTTTAGCGGCCTATGTATCCCAATGGTGGCGCATGGACTGTTGACATCCGGTCAACCATCCCATCTGAAGACCTAGCGCGCCAAAACCATCTCCTCCCCAATTTTCTTGGCATTTTCCTAGCTATTTCATCAATCGATCACGATCGATCCCTTCACGGGAATTTCTCCTAGATTAATCATGATCCACGCCGGCCTCTTGAAACCCTTGTACATAGCATCGATTCCTTAATTCCGGTCAGTCAATAAGGGTGCGTCATCTTGCCTATAAATAAAACCTCCTCTCTCCTCTTCAAAATTTGGTTATTTTCTCAATCCCTTGAGCTTCGTAGCTCGGCCAAAGAGAGCATCCTCGTGACAGGTGGAGATCCCATAAGCTCGCGAACACTCAAGGAGGCGGGAGGTGCACCCAAGGCCGCTACGCCGGCGACCTCTGATCCTATCCTCGCCAGCAGGTAAGAGCTGCGCATGTTTATAATTTTAATTAGATTTTCATTCCAACATTTTGTTTAAAGCATTTAGGTTAGCGATTAGGGTTTAGATTTAGCTTAAATAGCGAATTCATAGTTCGACGGAGCTCCCACTCCGGCGAACGTCTCACCATGACCCTACTTGTTTTCCCGACCGTTCTTTCCACCTCATCACCTTCTCCTTCATTTCTACTTCACCCGCTGCACCTTCGCTTCCCTAACCCCCCTCAGATCTGGAATTTGAGGTCCACCTCCATCCACCTCGCTTAACCTTGCGGCCACGACCCTCGTACGCATCATCTCGCCGTTTAACAGGGACGAGGTATTTTTTCCCTCAATCCCTTCGTCTTCTTGTGCAGAATAGAGGCGCAAATAAGCGCTAGGAGCCAAGTTTGAAGTCCGTCGGAGGTACCTGGGCTGCCACCTTTTCCTCGACCCCTTGATGGGCGCTCCACTTAACCTCTGCCTTTTCTGACACACCCAGCATGAAGAGGATATTGCCAGGAAACCTTTGGGCCATCTCGGAGCTTCAATCATCACCGGAGGAGGGAGATGTGATCGGAGGAACCTCGCCTCGACGAGTATTCTTCCATGTTCTTTCACCGGCCTCTCCATCGTTGGATCAGAAGGACAACCCAGATCAAGCCACAGACGTTGGATGACGTCGTGCTACGATCGTCCGATCGCTCGATGCGATCTAATCCTCGTTGTCCAGTTGCGAAGCGTCACTGGCCATCGGATGCGTGACACATGTATAAGTGAAGAAAATTCAGTCGTCCGATCACGCCTTATTAGGAGTAAATTGCATAACCAACCCCTGCAATTTTGTATTTAATAGTTCGTTCTATAAATAAAAGTGTATGCTGTAAATAATTAGGGTATTTTGCATGTAAGCCCCTGAACTTTTTATATTTGCACTTTAGACCCTGCCAGCATCATGTGCATTCCCCACGTGACGTTGAAAATTTTGCATAGAACACCCTGATATTTTTGTATATTGTAAAATGATTCCTAAAAATTAAAAATTTTTTTATTATGTTGGGCAAATTGCATCGGGGCCCCTGAAGTTTATTTTATTTGCAAAAAGGCTCGTGCTAGGACTTTTATTTTTATGACTTTTATTTATTTATTAAAAATAGCTACATATCTCCTAAAAATCCCCAAAAATAGGATTAGATGCTCCATGCATTATACTTGCGCGTCACGTATCCATTTAGCATTTTTTTGCATTTAATCTATTTATTAAAATTAAAGAGGAACCTATAATCCCTATCTAAATTATAAAATACCAAAAAATATAAAAACATTTTTGAACCCCCCCCCCCAAAATATATATGGTATATTTTGACATTTATTGAGTAAAACAAACCCCTATAGATAAGAAAAAGGAAATTAAAAAAACCAGAAAGCTCCAAAATCCAACAAAAAATATAAAAATTCTACAAAATACCAAAAATATGTTTTTTCTGTTTTATAATTATCTATAAATTATTTTTTATGTACTAAAACTAATTTGGGTACTTTTGGGAATTATTTATTTTTTTAAAACCCAAATCAATTTCGGTTATTTAATTAATCCTCAATTTGGGATAGTTTTGACTTTAAAAATACATAAAAAAATTAGCAAAAAATCTGGAAAAATAGAAAATTATTATAAAAATATTAAAAACCCAAACAATTTATTTTATGAATTTCGTTTATATTTAATATATTTATGGATATATTTCTATATATTGTGTAAATAAAGCCTTATATAGTCTATGCTCTTTTTAAAAAAAGAAAAATAAAAAGAATATAAAATATAAAAGAAAATACAAATTCAGAGAATTAAAAATCAAATATAAAAATATAAAAACCAAAAATAAAATAGAAAATATAAAAATTAAAACACACAAAAACAATAACATGGGACAAGAGATAAGTGATGAAAATTTTATGCATTCATTTTGCCTCCTCATGTTTGCTTCCAGTGTTCGACCTCTATTACAGTTATAATAAATTTTGATATTCATTGATTTATTCATATTGTGGGTTATCTGATGACTGATTAAGGATTATTGAGCGGTCAATGCATCGACAATTGATCTGCCTTGTGGATTAATACAACCCTTAATTTTTCCCCAGTTATCAATGGGCACCTGTGGACAGCACGATATGATGCCGATGCAGCCCATTCACTTATGTGAGATTTTTGACGCATGGGTCATCGATTTCATAGGTCCTTTCCCTAAGAGTCAGGGATTCGAGTACATCTTGCTTGATGTGGATTATGTGAGTCGTTGGGTTGAGGCCATCCCCACCCGAACCGTAGACGTTAAGACTGTTTGCAGATTTTTGAGGAAGAATATCATTTCATGGTTCGAGGTTCTTAGAGTATTGATATCAGAAGAGGGACTCACTTTATCAACGACAAGGTAAAGGTCCTTGCTAACGAGTTCAACATAGACCATCGAGTTGCCACTCCATATCACCCTCAAGACTCTTTTGCAGAAGGTCGTCCTCCCAGACCGAAAGGATTGGTCACAGCTTTTGGACTCGGTCTTATGGGCATATCATACTTCCTTCAAGACACCTTTGGGTACATCACCCTTTCATCTCGTTTATGGCAAGCCATGCTATTTACCTGTGGAGATCAAGCATAAGTCACTATGGGCAATCACTGAGTTATTATTGGATTCCAAGAGAATAGGAGATCAGAGGAAAGCAGAGTTGGCAGCCGTGGAGTAGCTTAGAGTCAGCCTTTTCGAGTATCCTACTATATAAGGAGAGAGTGAAGATATGACGTGATTCTCATATCAATCATAAGCAGTTTGAGCCGAACTATAGAGTATGGCTATTTGATGCTAGGTTGAGATTATTTCCAGGGAAGTTGCAGAGCAAATGGAAGGGACCACACTTGGTTCGGAAGTTGCACGACACGGAAGCATTAATATATCTGAGTTGTCATCTGAAACCACCTTTCGAGTTAATAACCAACGCCTAAAGCCATATCTTGATCATGATCCGCTGATCGTTGACATTGCCCTTATTCATTTTGCATGAGATGTGGTCTTTAACTCACATCATTTGCATCTCATGCATGATTATCACTTTTCTCCCGTATTTGTATAGATCCAATTGTCCATATCGCACATTCTTTTGTCTAACACCCCATCTTCATCTTATGATTATGCTATACTTAGGGTGTACTTTACCCTAAGTATAGGGGGTGTCAGACTTGTGATTGTCTGTTTGATTCCTTTTTTACCTCTGATTTGTTGCCTATACTTAGGGATATTTTACCCTAAGTATATGGGAGGTATACTCCGTACATTCTAACCTTCGGCTTTCCCCTTGTGTATAGACTTCTATACATAAGATTAGTTGATCCTAAGTATAGGGGGATCACCAACCTCCATTTCATTGCATTATTTTATTTATCGTTGTAGTATAGCCTTCTTTTCACTTCCCAATACTCAGCACGAGTTATATCTTCCTTTTATAGCTCCTTGATCACTCTGGGGACATCATTCGAGCTAAGTATAGAGGGGTGTCGTATATATTGTATATATACTTTAACCATAACTCGTACTTTGTATGACTGTAATATATAAAATGGTTAAAAATCACAAATTAAAAATCACAAAAATTTTAAAATTTTTCTCGCATATAAAATTCTTTCTTGCAGATAGATGTTTGTAAATAGTTCTTTTTGTAAAAATCATTTTTGTACAAATGTTTGTAAAAAAATTTTGTGTATAAAGCTTTTATAAATATTTTTATGCCAAATTACCTATATAGTACGAATTTTTTGAAAAATGTTTGAAAAAGAAAACTTTGCAAAAATTTGTTTGTAAATGTTTATAAATATTTTGCAAAAACTTGCATTTCTTCCTTGCATTAAAACATTTTTCATAAAAGTTCGCGTATTTTCAAAAAATTGCACAAAAAGAGTTTTGTACATATTTGTTTGATCTTCTTCTAAATCATAGTTGACATTTAAACTAGTTTGGAAATAAATTGGAAAATGGAGCTCGGTTAAGACCTTAATCCACCTAACTTTAGAGGAACCTTATAGGATTTGGCATTAAGACTTTTCAGGTCCATTAGTGACTTAATTCATTGAGTCCACTAGGCTATGTTCACATGTCATCTTGATGAGCCTACGTAGAACACTTAACAATGCACACACGACTCTCATAGACAATGGCTTTACTTAAACCAACACTTTGCACATAGCTCCACATGGATGAGGTGATGAGTAGACAGAATTCTTTGGCTTGGGGTATCATATAAGGGTAGTACTTCTAGGCGGAACCTCTCGTCTTCCTTTAGGGAGGGATGTGCATCCCAACCTGGTCTAGTAGCATTGAGGTCCAAAGATAGGAGTTGTGGGTTGCAATAGTGCTTCAAAAGAGGGATAGTCTACTGGCACGAGAAGAAAAACTCCTTATGTATATGTTGCACCATGTGAATATGTTGTATATATGCACATAAAAAAGTGCAAAAACAAGAAAAACACCAAAAAGTGGACAAGCCTGATTGAAAATAAAATGCTTGCCAGAGTGTATATAGCCAAATAAAGCAAAGATTATGTATCAAACTTTCTCATCTCATGAAGCTTGCAGCGGGAGACTTAGCTACACTGGTTAGGCTCCCAGGGATACGTGGCTCACTGGTCACGGTCCATTCTCTTCTTTCCCCTCTTCTTGAGTTGGTTGAACTTGAACTTAGAAGGGAATACCCCGCTCCTCGAGGAAAGAGCTGTTGGACTATGGAATTAGAGTTACCTTGTTCTGGGAGGTTGTTTCCTTGTCATTTCTGAGGTGGTGAGCTACATATCATTTACACAATACAAGGAAAGATGCATAGTCATTAGAGTTTGCGTATGTGGACTTGTTCTGACCTGGTTTATTGAGTAGTCTTGACCATAGAATGGTGAAACTTAAAGGATGTTGAGTTTTAAACCTATTTCCCAATAAGGTTCCAACAAACTAATAATATAAAGGTCTGACTAAGCTCCATACTTCAATTTAATGAAGATAAGTTTAATAATCAACCTTGATTCTCTTTCTTTTTCTTTTCTTTCTCTTTTCACATATTTTCCAAATAAGTGTTTACTAAGGGACTAGCAAAGCTAAAGTATAGAGGGGTGATGAATCCTTGATTCTCACTCTTTATTCTTTTATTTTAGCTCTTTTTCTTAGCAAATCATCCTGTGATTACTTGTAAATAGAATAACTTAGTAATCTGCATGCCTGAGTCAATATTGCATATTTAGCATGCATTTTTGGCAAAAATAAAAGAATAAAGGAAAAGAAAAAGAAAAAGAATGATGTATTAAGAATAAATATAGAGTGACTCAAACCCCAAGAGAGGGTTAAGCCTTGACCTGATCGCAAAATAAAATAAGTAGACAGAGATAGGGTTCACTATGTGTTGTGCATACTACCTATATTTGTATATACCTATTTTTGACAAAATAAAATTAAATTATTATTTTTACTCCCCTGTATATATTTTTAGAAATAATGTAAAAATAAATAAAAGTCAAAAAAATAAATAAAAATAAGAATAAAATCGTTCATGCATTGTGTAAAATACACTTGTATATATCAAATTCCCTATTTATTATATATATTTAAATAATTTGTAAAGATAAAATAAAAATTATTTTACACTCCTAAAAATAGGTTATATATAAATAAAATATAAAATAAGGAATTTTATGTGAAAATAATAAATAAAATACATGTACATAGTACATAGGTATATTATACTTGTATATAATATTGTATATTGTATATACATTATTTTATTTTTTTCATAAAAATAATTAAAAATCACAGAAAATACTTCGAAAAATAATAAACATTTTTCATTTTATGCACTTTTTAATTTAAATTCATTTATTATTTTTTATCTAATTATCTTTATCTCCCTCCTATTTTGTCCTCTAGCCTATTTTGTCTACATTCTCGCTCGCTTTTGATTGGTCAACGCCAGCTTTGTTGACCTCGATCAACTAGTCCCCCCCTCCTTTCTTCCCCATCGGATCGGTTTCGCTCCACTTCGTCGAATTTTCCCGACCCGATCCGGTTGAGTTTGCCTCCAATTAAGAGCTCCTATTACCAGTCGTGGATCCTTAATACACGCCCGACCTTCATCCTCCTGATTCGTGCCTTGGTTCACAGGTTTTCCTCTCATCTTGACCTGGCACACCTATAAAACCTCCGCACCCCTTCTCCTTTTTGAGCACCTTCGGCTGATCTACTACCTCTGTTGCACCAGCTTTCCCTTTTCAGAGTAACATCCAAGAGAGGGAGCGGTTGTGGGTATCTTTTGGAGCATTGCACCCCCAGGTCCGACGATGTATCATCTAAGCTCCTCTGTGAAGAGCTTCAGCCTTTGGTTGCACCGCCTATCGAGGCCATCACCACCATGGACTCTGTCCACCAGCCCAGGCATCTTCCTTCACTCGCATGTATTCCATTTATCCATATTTCTCGTTCGATTAATCCATCAGACTGCATTCACTCCTCACTGCGATAATCACATCAAACCCCCTTTCACCATCTCCCTCCGACACTCGCACACCTCCAAACGACCCTCATCCACTTCTACATTACGCTCCGCAACTTTTCCCTCGATTCCAACCATCAGGTTGGAGTCGAGCATCAGGTTGAATCCTCCACCCATCGGAGACCTGACCCATCCACCCTTCCTTGTTTTTGAAGAAATCTGTGCCCTAATCCTTCGTCGGAGCTTCACCTCCGAGCATGCACGTTCTCCTGCAGGTTAGAGACAAGAGGACCTCACTTGGAGGTCGACTCGGCAAGGTACATTGATGAATCTCTGATTCTCACTCTTTATTTTTTATTTTAGCTATTTATCTTGGCAAAGCATCATGTAAATAGGTGTAAATACAATAAGTTAGCATTCAACATGCAGTTGTTAATATTTCATATTTAGCATATATTTGTGCAAAAATAAAAGAATAAAGGAAAAGAAATAGGAGGGAGGCATTTAAAATAAATACAGAGTGACCCGAACCCCAAGAGAAGGTCAAGCCTTGACTTGATCGCCAAACAAAATAAGTAGAGAGAGATTAGGGCCTACTCTATATTGTACATATTACTTGTATCTATGAATAATTATTTTTGACAAAATAAAAAACATTCTTTTTACTTCCTTGAATACATTCCTAAAATGAAAATAAAAATGAAAAAAATCAGAAAAATAAAATAAAAATAAAAATAAAATCATCTCTCATGTGTATAAAGCACACGTATATATATCTCACTCCCTATTTATTATGTACCTGTAAATAATAATAATAATAAAATAAAAGTTACTTTATACTCCTAAAAATATGTTGTAAATAAATAAAATATAAAATTGTGGTATTTGTGTAAAAAAACAAAATAAAATTAATTGTACAAATACATAGGTATATTATACCTGTATATATTACATTATACTGTATAGAAATTAATTTATTTTTTCCTAAAAAATAATTAAAAATCACAGAAAAATAGTTTAAAAAAAATAAATATTTTTCATTTTATACACTTTTTTATTTTGAAGCCATTTACTATTTTTTATTGATTTTGTAAATATTTTGTAAAATCGGATTTTCTGATTGGTCCAGCATGGACTATTGACCCTGGTCAACTGGTCCCCCCGGACCCCCTCTGCTCGCCAGATCGGGTTCCGCCCGATTTCTCCATTTTCTCTAGATTAGATCCGAGCTCCTTTTCATCCTCCATTCAGCTCCGGATTGAGGGCACGGATCCCTAACCCTCACCCAATCCTTCTTTACTTGATCCGTACCTCAGTTCGCGGGCATCATTCCCATCTTCTCGGACCCCTCATGCCTATATATCCTGCATGCCCTCCTTCCTTTTCAAGCACCTTTGGCTGCGTCACCTTCTCCTGAGCACCTGACCTCCTTTTCCAGAGTGACAACAACAAGAGGAAGGGCGAGTGGCCCGTCTTGATCGTAGATACCCTAGGTCCGGCGAGGTCTGAACCTCAGCTCCACCGTAAGGGGCTTTAGCCTCTGGAACCGCCGTCCAACGAGGCCACAACCACCGTAGATTCCTGTTTGCACTCCCAGGCGACCTCACTCCACCATCAGGTACTATTTTCACTGTCTATCCTCCATTTCATCCATTAGTTCACCGGAGAACGGAGTTGCTCCGACCACCTGCCATTCACCTCGTTTCGCTACACCTCCGCATCTTTTCATCTCACTCCAATGTCCCTGCACTTCTACGTTCGCTCCACAACCCACAACAAAGCTCCAGACCTGTGTTTGGAGCTCCTTACTTAGGTCAAATCCCTCACTCGCTGGAGACCTACTCATTCACTGTCCCCATAGTATGCGACTTATTTTGCGTTCCAACCTGTGTCGGAACCACGTTCCGAGCGAGACCCTTCTTCTTGCAGGGATTGAACGCGAAACGACGTCATATGGAGGTCTTGGATGTGTGAGGAAGGTCATAGGTCAGCTGTGGCTCACTAGGCCTTGCCCCCCGGTCCCGGCCCTTTCTGAGCCCATCAGAAGCTGCGGAGCATTGACGTCGATGTTTCCCCCTTCACAGTAGCTTCTGAGGACGTGCCTACTGCATGTATCAGCCGATTGAAACTTGTCGGAGGTGAGTTCTTCCGGTCACGTCCTAGCCATTGGAATAGGGTCTTCCCCAGTTCTAATCCACGCCATCCATCTACGAGGTGCCTTTGACCGTTAGATCCATTTGAGGATCCCATCAGCACCCTTCATCGCTGAAGCGGTATTCTCATGTGTCAGTTGTCCGATCATATGTGGAGTGTCTTCGGCCGTTGGATCGCGCCCAATAAGGGGTAACTTGTCCTTAGGCCCCTCTTTGTTTGGATTTCATAATCTAGACTGTAAATATTTTGCATATGGACCCTTGCTATTCTGGGTATTACCATTTGGATATTTTGCATATGGATATTTTGCATATGGACCCTTGCTATTCTGGGTATTACCATTTCAATCCAGTTTGAGTAGACTCACATGCTGTCTTATGTCGGATTGTGGTATTTTTGCAATATCTTCCCCATACTTTATTCTTGTTATATATTTAATGGAATATTTCTGATATTTGCACTTTTGCCCCTATGCGTGGTTAAATAAGCATTATGCCCCACATGCTGTCTTATGTTCGACCCTGAGCTTTTTATGCGTGTTATTTATTGGTCAAGAACTCTATGTTAATTGCAAGTAGGTCCCTATGTGATGTGGGTGTTGATTTTAATCATATAATTACCAAATTAACTCCAAAAATTCCCTAAAAATTACAGTTAGCTTCTGCTAACGTGTAATATTTATGGTAATTTTTATGACGAGTTTCTTTTGATATTTTCTAAAAATAAAAAACCCCTAAAAAGTGTCCAGTCTATTTTATAAAATACATAAAAATTACAAAAATAACTTTAAAAATGCCATAAAAATTAGTAGTTGTTTGATTTTGTATGCTTTGATTCCAGTGCAATTTTTGTTGCATTATCTTTTATAAAAACCCTAAAATCACAAAAGACTCAAAAACTTATAAAAAAATATTAAAAATTCTAGAAAATTCAATAAAAGGGATTTCAATTTATGTAGTTAGATAATTTTGTTTACTTCTACATAAAATTGCTATCTAGGGTATTAGGATATTTAAGTATTTTTAACTTGTAATTTTGTCCTGGATGAGCACTGCTTGCCCTATTTTCTCTTCTTTTATTTTTTAAAATCATATAAAAATCAGAAAAATATCACAAAATTACCAAAAAAATATGTTGTTTATTTTTGAGATTTGACTACTTCATAGGTTTACTCGTGCTCCTTGTGTTCGACCCTGGTTGCTATACCATAGTGAGACTGCTTACATTTGTGCTTGATTGTTTTGATTTATTTTGAGTGGTTTAATTTTTCTTGATTGAGCCTGGCCTGTTGATTGGGGTCACAACGACCTTTTTATTTCTTGATACTTAACCCTAGTCGATAGTCCGCTCATAACCGAGGAAAGACCGCTTCAGATTGGCAGCGGATTGAGTTTCTTTATGATATCTACCTTGGTTGGGTCCACCTCCATGCCCCTATTGGAGATGATGTGACCAAGGACCACCCCCCGAGTCATCATAAAATGACTCTTCTCCCAAGAAAGAACGAGGTTAACCTCCGTGCACCTCTGAAGCATGCGATCTAGGCTAGAAAGGCAGGAAAATCATCGTCATAGATCGAAAATCATCCATGAAGACCTCCAAGATGTCTCCCACCATGTCCGCAAAAATCAAAAGCATGCACTTCTGGAATGCAGCCAGAGCATTACACAATCCAAAGGGCATATGTTTGAAAGCATACATTCCGAACGGACAGGTGAATGCTGTCTTTTCTTGGTCTTCGGGAGCAATGGCCACCTGATTATATCCTGAGTACCCATCGAGAAAGCAATAATGGCTCTTCCCTACCAACCATTCGATGATCTGATCAATGAACGGTAGCGAGAAGTGATCCTTCTTGGTCGCCTGATTCAAACATCTGTAGTCCATACATACGTGCCAAGAAGTCGGTACCCTCGGGTAGCGATCTCCTCTCGTCCTCATTTTATCACTGTAGTGATACCCGTCTTCTTGGGTACAACATGTAAAGGACTAACCCATTTAGAGTCGGAGATGGGATAGATAAAATCGACACTCCAACACTTGTACATTTCCTTCATAACCACCTATCAAAGATCTGGGTTTAGCCTGCGCTGAAACTCACGAGATGGTTTGGCGTCACCCTCGAGAAAAATGTGGTGGGAGCACAGAGTCAGACTAATCCCATAGAGATCAGCTACTGACCACCCGATTGCCTTGCGATTTTTCTCAAGAATCTCCATCAGACAAGATTCTTGTTCATTAGTCAGATCAGAAGCAATTATGATCGGAAACATTTTAGCTTCTCCAGCAAGGAATCGGTAATTCATGCTTTGAGGTAGAGGTTTAAGCTCAAGGGGAGATGGAACAGGAAGAGCTGGTCTGACTAGGGCCTGGATATAGGCTACTAGGTCTCTCTACGTAAGCTCGGCTTGCTCTGACTCAGAAAGATCTGGATACTGCTTGTCTGGTTGCTGACTCTATTGTACTGGCTCGGTCTCCAAGCTGGTAGTAGGATCATCTAAAATAAGACGCAGACATACTCATCAAACATCTTCCAATTAAAGTCCACATCTACATTAGAGGGATCAGGATCTGAACAATAAAAATGGAATTCAAAAAGATCATCATCAGACTCGTCTGCCTTAGCCTCTAACTGTACTTGCTCCAGGATTGCACTATCCAGTCTTCCATAATCTAGTATCTGAAACTCAGACTCTCCTACAGATGTGATGAAAGATCATGTACTTGGTTCGACCTAGATGGCTTAATCAACTGTCTGCACGATGTCACGATCCTGATGACTATCGGCTCTGTCTTCATACGCTCGCTCTGACAATTCTAATTTGGCTCTGAGGTCTTGGATCGTCTCTATATGTATACTCTCACCTTGGACACGAAAGTACACCTTCATTGTACCATAATGAGAAACGACCTTAGGTGTTGCCAGAAAAGGTCACTCTAATATGATCGGGGTATCTGTCACACATTCAGGGACCGCCATGTCCAAACATGACGAAGTCCATGGGAAATTGCAAATCACGAATGGTGACGAGCATCTTCAATTAAATCCTTTGGCCTCTTGACCGATCTGTTAGCAAATTACAAGACCATTCTGCTTGGTCGAAGAGGTCCAAACTCGAACTTGTCGAGTAAGGAAGAGGGAAGGAGATTGATCGATGATCCTCTATCTAGAAGAGTACGATCAAAAGTCTGATCGAGGATCTCACATCTGACAAACAGTGCTCCCGTGTCTAATCGTTTGTCTGTGAGACGATTCTGGATGGCGTGACAAGTTTCCTTGGTCAGCACATGAATGTCTGAGCCATGATTGCGCTGCCTCTTCATTCTACGAACTGTAGTTCTCTCCTTGAGACTTTTCTATAGAAGAGGAATGCGTGCCAAGGCTTCTGAAAGAGTGAGCTGAATGGTGAATTTGTCGAGCATCTCTTTCGTTAGATCTAACATTTGGATTTTTTGGTATTTTCTTTTTCATCGCCTTTTCCTAAGCAGAGTGCTTGAGGAAAAGGAATCTCTACATCTTCCTTGTCATTATATACAATAGGAGGACCAGAAGAAGAAGAAAAATCAGGTCCTTTTGGAAGACGGAGACTACCTCTATGTTGATCATCAGAAATAACGAATCGGTTATATTATCTTTATTTTTTTATGGACTTCCTCCTCTTCCCATTTCTTTGTACTCTTATCTCTTCATCACTAGGTATGAACGTTGGTAACACAACTATATCTGCATCACGATCCTCAGATTTGGTGGCATCAACACCACCATCCAGATCATCATGGATACTAGTGGCATCAGTACCACTCTCTACATCATGCTCAACTGGCTCAAAAATATCATCTACCGATGCATCTATATTAGGCATAGCTGAGCCACTGCCAACTGGGACTCTACCACTCCTCAGAGATATGAAATCAACATTATTTACATCATCATGTGATGTAGAGTCTATCTGCTGAGTTTGCATGGCGGTCTGATCTAGCATGAGATCTATTATCTGTTGCTTGAATTCATACATATCTCTCCTTTCTTCTCTTACTAACTGGTGATCTGATAGGAAAGATCATCTAAATCCAAGTTCTCATAGGCGGGCCCTAGAGAACTGGATGAGTAATAAGAGAATTGTCGAGGCAACTATGGAGAAAGAGAGCCTGGCATCCAATGATTGCAAGTCTGAATCTGACGAGGTTCGATCGCAGGCTCCGACTGAAGGTAATATATCTGCTGCATTGGAGACTTTGTATCAGATGAATCAACTGGTAACTGATGAATACTCATTCATCACTCTTTATTCTTATATTTTAGCTACAAAAACCTTTGCAAATGCATGTATATATTTGTAAATAGAAATAATTACCAAAAGCATGCATTGTGTAAAAATCAATAATTAGCATGTTTTTGTGCAAAAATAAAAGAATAAAGATTAAAAAGAAAAAGAGGGAAATATTTAGAATAAATATTGAGAACCTAACCCAAGGGAGGGCTCAGCATGGGCCTGACCGCATAAAAGCCAAAGTAGAGGGAGATAGGGGCTCATGTCTGTAAATATTTATGTAATAAATAAAAGTATTTTCCTCACAAAAATATACTCAAATTGGTTTGTAAATATTTGTATATATTTCTAAAATACAAAATCAAGATAAAAAGATAAAAATAAAAAAGAAGATAAAAACATCACTCACCATGTATATAGACCACCACATCTACATTTATTTAGCTTTGTAAATAAATAAAATTAATTCCCAAAAATCTTGTAAATACTCTATATTATATGATGTAAATAAATAAAATAAATTAAAACAAAAACAAAATAAAAATAAAAATAACAAAACTAAAAATCCAAAAAGACTTGGTAAATATACCATGTGTATATATGTACATACCTATTTATTTCACCTATGTACATAAATAATAAAAATAAAATAAAAATATCATTTTATTCCTTATTTTATAATATAAATAAATAAAATATAAAATGGGAATAAAATTGTACAAAAATAAAAAATTAAAAATCAAAAATTAAAAACCCTATATTGTACATATACCTATATATAGCTATATAATGTAAATACTTTATTTTTATTTTGAAAAATTAATTAAAAATCACTAAAAAATAGAAAAAAAATAAAATAAAAATACTTCATGTTTTAAGTTTTTATTAATTCGACCATTTTCTACCTCAAAATAAACAATCAAATAATTAGTGCTTGGCGGCTCCTGATTGGTCCACGGGGGTTTGTTGAACCCGGTCAACTTCCCCCACGGACCCTCTTCCCCGCGGATCTGGGTAACCGACCCATTTTCTCGATTTATCTCCTAGTCGACCCGATCACCAATGACCTTAACCCCGGGCCCCGATTAATCTTCGATCATCCAGGACCCTCGCCTGGGGTGGGTTTGATGGATCCGAGCTCCGCGCTACTCAACCGACCATCATCTTTCCGGATCTCCGAGCATATATATTGTCGTCACCGGCGACCTATTCTTCCATCTTTGGACCTCCTGCTCGCCGCCAAGGAGCTCCTCCAGAGTGCCCGAGTGACAACCGCGTGTTTTGGAGTGGAAGCGAGGCACGAGTCCCCAGGAGCCCACTGATCCAATGGTTCAACCGCCGTGCGCCGCCGCGAGCGCGCCTAGCCTCGGGGAGTCGACGGCCCCTTGCATGCAACGACCGGAAGCTCGCCGAGCTTCAGCCCAGTCGGCTACATCCGCCAGGTAGCTTCTTCAGGCCGTAGGTTAGTGTAGATTTCGATTTTTCAGTCGCTGGTAGTTTAGCTCCGCCACCTCCACCTGCTGTTTCCGATCAGCCTTTCACCCATCCGACACCGCCACCAAGTCCACCAGACCCCTCTCCACCTTCTCCGACCCTTCACTCCCCCTGGCTCGCCCCAGAGCAGGGTATCGGCTCTCACCCTCCGCCGCTCGCCGGAGAGCCTCCATCTCGCCTCATCCTTCACCTTCCGCCCGCTCTGACGGGTCGAGGCAGTTTGCCCTCGACCCAGTTCTCTTCCTGTGCAGGTATCGAGCCGAGTCGACCTCATCTGGAGGTCGAGACTTCAGAGCACAGGAGCTCCTGTTCTTTCACGTCGCCGGAGCTCTCTGGAGTTCCTCGCGTTTATCGGAGCAGCGCATCGAGTGCGGAGCTTCACGGCGAAGCTTCCCAGCACCCCAGGAGCATCAGGCGAGGTCCACCGTGCACGCAGAGGGCCAGCGAAGTTCGCCGGCCGCCAGTTCTTCCAGGATCCTCATCCACCGTCAGATCGACCTCGACGCTCTAGATTAGATCGTGTCCGTTCATCCACGGAGCAACACTGACCGTCAGATCTTCCGAGGTTCGATCGCCACCGTCGAGCCAGCGAGGTTAAGCCATGACACATTCCAGCCATCCGATATAGCACGTGGCTTCACCACCGCCATCCGATCCGAGCCAGGACCCCTTCGCAGCCCCACGACGCATCACATCCGTTGGATCCTACACGTGGGAGCATTTCAGCCATCGGATCGCACCGAGGGCCCTTTCAGTGTGCGGCGCGCCGTTCCAGCCGTCCGATCTGCCATGCGTCGTGCATCCATCCCTCGACATTAATAAAAGGGGTAAATTGTCCTTAGGCCCCCTTTACTTTCCGCATTTAGTTTTAGTCCTGTAAATACGTAGTGTAGTTGTTTACTTTTTGTGAAAATTGCACTGTGGAACTTATCTTTTATGTGAATTGCATTTATATCCATGCCAGTTGTGAACACGTGCATCGACACGTGGTATTTTGGTGTATTTGCATTTTTGGTCCTGTCTTTTCGC
This sequence comes from Ottelia alismoides, assembly GCA_037367405.1. Taxonomy (NCBI): domain Eukaryota; kingdom Viridiplantae; phylum Streptophyta; class Magnoliopsida; order Alismatales; family Hydrocharitaceae; genus Ottelia; species Ottelia alismoides. Next base: position 938,143 of record JAZKJV010000235.1, read on the forward strand.
CCTGTTACGTTTTGTATTTTTAGTAATAGCAATTGCAATCAGGTCCCTCCAGGCCTGAGTCACGTGTATCATACGTGGCCCGGAGGGTAATTTGCATTCCTACCCTTATACTTTCCAGGGTTGTTATTCCAGGGACCCAAAACTTTGTTATATTTGCACATAGGTCCCTATGCACAGTGCCCCCTCTTTATTTTTGAATAAAATAGCAAAACAACTCAAAATCCAATGAAAATTGGACACATGGCTCCTGCCATAGTGTAAAATGTTCTGGAATTTTTGGGGACAATTTTGTTTTAATTTGATATTTTTAAAAATTCAAAAACATCTATTTCCTTCACTGTCTAACTTTAAAAATCACATAAAAATATTAAAATTCATTTAAAAATTACAAAAAAATTACTTACTCTTTGTTTATGCTTGCTTGATTTTCTAGCCAATTTTGGCTATTTTTCATTACTTAAAACATCTAAAAATTGAAAAACACTCAAAACCTTATAAAAATTCTAGTAAATAAATTCAAAATCCAAAAATAATAATCTAGGTGCCTAAATTTTCCTTGTTTTATTCTCTTTACAGGAAAATTACCTCCCAGCTAATTTGGGGCTTCTAGATATTTTATCTAGGTCCTTTTAGCTCGGCTGGACAGTACCTATAGTTTCAGTCACTGTTTGATTTTTAGAAAATTAAATAAGCATCAGAAAAATCCCAAAAATTCATCAAAAACACTAAAAATTATAAAACACATAAAAATATTTTTGTTAGAATTTTTGGTTGATTTTTAGTGTATTTAATAAATTGTTGAAGTGTGTTGTTTAGTTGCTTTTATTATTTTCTTTATACATTAAAAATCCAAAAAAAATATAAAATAATTAAAAACCACCAAAAATACTTCTTTTATTTTCTTTTATTTCTTTTTGACTACTTCGTAGGCCGAGAGGCCAACCCGTGCTCCTTGTGTTCGACCCTGGTCGCTATACCAGGTTAAATTAATAGCAAGTCCGCTTTCGTGCTTTCGAGTTGATTTCTGTTTGGTGGTCTATTTTTCTTGATCGACACGTCTGAGTGATTGAGGTCGCAACGACCATCGTAGAGATACCTGATTGCCTCAGTCGCTCGGGATTTTTCGTGTCATCAGAATGGCGCCGTTGCCGGGGAGCACGGCTTAGTAGTTTTTAGTTTTGCTTTATTTTGGTTTTCGCGGCTTTTCGCGGCTCTTTTAGAGCTCGCGGCTTTTCGCGGTTTTTGTTTATATTTTATTTTTGTTTTATTTTGTTTTATTTTCTTTTCTTTTATTTTTGCTTTTGTTTGATTTTTGTTTGTTTATCTTATTTTGTATTTTTGCATATATACCCTCATTTTCCTTTCATTTATTTTTCTTTTTATTATTTGATTATTTTTATTGGTCTGACCACTTGTCTTTTTCTTGCGAGGGCCCGAGGACCGAGGCGGCCGATTTCGAGAAGACGCAACCGCGGGACTCGGAGGCGGCTCTCTTCTGTACAGAGCCGCAGGAGAGAGCGAGAGAGAGTTGAGTGGGAGGTTTAGTTTAGACTTTTTATTTTTATTTTGATTATTATTGTAATAATACATGGACTCAGAGGCTTGAACTGTGGACTTGACTAGCGGGTCTGTTTCGCCGAGCACCGGTGTGCTCGGGGGACCCTTAGGATTTTCGCGGCTTTTTTGCGGTTTTGTTTTCTTTTCTTTTTACTGCCTTTGATGGTGTTTACGCGGTTTTTCATCGAGCCCCTAGACTTAGGATTTTCTGCTTGCTTGTGCCGTAATTAGTAGGGTCCCCACACCTAATTATCTGCCTGTTCCTATAGTGCGCTTAATTGGACCTACTAATAATTGAATAATTAAAAATAACTGACTCATCTCCTTCGTAGCCTACGTGACGCAGCCTGCCCCGTAAAGCGCTTTCTCCTACCCCCGATTTGTCGGGCAAAGAGGGGTAGGCCAAGACCGGACCTTTGGCTTGGAGGTCGGTGACCAGTTAGACGGTTCTGCGAGTAGACTTGCTCATCTAGGACTTGGTTTTCACCGCTGCATCATTTAGGTAGTTTATTTTCTGTCTTTACATTTATGCGCGGATCATATTGCATGTAGAGTGCTGGAGACAGGTACGCCTTTCTGACTTTGCATGCATCATTGATTTATCGTGCATCGACTTTTTCATCTTCTCCCCCCTGTTTTGGATTAAATAATCAGGAGAACCGAAAATTCGTTAGGCGTTTCTTTTTATTGAAAAATATCTAAAAACAAAAACAAATAAAATCGGGACTGCTAATCATACTTGACCTAAAAGACACTTCATTGAAAATCTGTCTTGATAGAGTAACCCCCTCCTTGTCTGGTTTGGATGAGCGAGAGAGTGATCCATACATTAGGATAGAGCCTCCGATCTCTTCTTGACTGATTACCGGCTTTCAGTACGGGACAGTCGGTTGAGAAAGATCTGGATACCTATTTACCTCACGTAATCGCTCTGATAGAATGGATGATCACCTAAAATAAAATCGACAAGATAATTGATCGATCCCTTCGATCTTCAGCTTTATGTGCGTAGGTGAATTGGGGGTTTGCTTGTTCATCTTGTGTGATTGCCAGATCCTTTCGATCTTCCCCATCCTCTTCTCTATCCATCTGCTTTCCCACCCTCACCTCCCTTCAGTCTTCCTCTTCTCTTCTCCTTTTCCCTGGATGATGGATCCCCCTCACTGTGAGCCGACTCTTGCGGCTTTTTCTTTGCTATCTGACCATCAGTCCAGTCCACCTTCTAGGGAGGTCGGATCTCCGACCAACCTCCCACTCCCTCCCTCCCTTTCATCTCACTACTCTGGGCACGCTGTGCGAGACGTCCGAGGATACCTGATAGAGCAGATGCGAGACCCGGACGATGCTGATGCTGCGTTGAGAGCGCACTCCATTGGTGACCAGAGAGAGAAGTGCGGATCAGTAGACATATCCTATTCTAGAAGGATGGAGGAGCAGATAGCACATGGAGCTCAGTCAGCTTCTACACTAGGTCTATTCGTCTTGGATTTGGATTACATTCAGCGACTGCCGACATTTTCAGGAGAGGTGCACGGGGAGTCGTATCTTCACCTGTCCGCTTTCGAGGAGTTTTGTAGAGCACAGAGATATTCAGACGTCACTGCAGAGGAGCTGATGAGCAGGACCTTCCCATTCACGCTTCACGACAGAGCCATGAGATGGCACCGCCGATTGGGGAGGACATTCGAGACGTGGGGAGATACGCCGAGAGTTTCTACAGAGATACTTTCCCCCACGTTGAGCAGAGTTTATGCGGTCTTTGATCACAGACTTCTCAGTTGACCCCCAGGAGCCATTGCACGAGGCATGGCCGAGGTTTCTTAACCTCTTGAGGAGATTTCCAGATCACGGACTTCCACTGGCAGACTTGATAGAGATCTCCATGCGGGGGATGACCGCAGAGCAGCTTGCACTGGTGATTACCACATGCGGCGGTTCACACCGCAGTTCCGACATTCACTTCCTGGACACCATCTCGAGGCTACTTTCACAGAGTTCTTCTCCACGAGATGCCTTGGTCGGGAAAACACATGCGGACGATGCAGTACCAGTGCGGTGTGTCACTTTACATGATGAGTCAGCTTCTACACACCAGCCCGAGGACTTGGAGCAGACAACACCACTGACAGAGGAAATGACTTCCATAGCAGAGGTTCGGACCCATAGTTTACTTGAGTTCCCGTTGGATTTCCAGCTGGAATTCGAGTCAGCCCCAGAGTTCCTAGTCGACGAGTTTTGGATATCAGACCTTCTGATACTCCAGGAGCTGGAGGAGCCCCAGCTTTTGCAGCCATTGACTCAGCCACTTCAGTTTCCAGTCCCGGAGGAGTCAGTTTCCTTCCTGTAGAGACACTTCTTGGATGCAGACAGTCACCAGGACTCAGCCCAGCAGCCACAGCTTGAGAAGGGACATCACTTTGACAGTACAGACACAGAGAGTCCCGTCTTCGAGCCTTTTGTCCTCCACTTTGTTGAGACAGATACACTTCCTGAGGACCAGATGACAGCCAGCATAGCTGTAGAGCGAGGATCAGTCGCAGACACTTTGCCAGCCTCCGCGGTGTTGACCAGTACCTTCTCCCACTTCCAGATTGTCGAGAGCTACACTTCCGATGATGATGTAGCCTGGTGCACCGAGTGGATACTTGATGGCAGCGCAGATGCTCATCTAGATCCTGATCCTCTTCTTGTCACTTCTGATCTTGCATCTCTCCCCGAGGGTTATCTGCGGGAGGATGCCGCACTCGATGAGTACTCGGTTTCACTTTCTGAGAATGTTTCCGATCTGGCAGAATACGAAACCGAGTCTTTAGGTCATTCTGATTCCGAGTCTTCTCACCTCGACGACCCTCACGAGGATGAGCCCATTCTGAAGATATTCGATGATTTGCCTGATCTGATTCTATTTCATGCATCGGATATCAGTCTGCTTAGAGAGTCTCCTGATATTGATTGTCCACACCTGCTTGAGACACTGATTGACGTGGAGGATTCTATTACTGATCCATCCTTCTCCACGCTTGATTTCTCCAGCTCTTTACTCTCACTCCAGTCTGATCCAGAGCCGATGATTTCTTTTGTGCTACCGGATCCCGATCACTTCTTTCCATATCACTGGCCGGTAGCAGACACCCGCTTGATTGCATACCTGGGTGTCTTTGTTTACAATATTAACTTCGTCGTTGTTCTCACACCGAGACTGCGGCAACAGTACAGCATTCGACTCATCGATGCCGTCCTGAACCTTGATACTGCATTATCCTAGCCTTTGCACCCAGCTAGGGGCGTAAAATCTAGCGCTTGTTGAGAGGCACCTCAACACTGTACTCTTTTGTATATACGTGTTACGTCTTGTTTTGATCTTTCTTTCTTCCGTTCTTGTTTTCACCCCAGGTCTCGCTTAGGATTATCTTTGCTATACTTAGGATATTGATCATCCTAAGTATAGGGGGTGAAAACACCGGGTTGTTCTTCGTTCTGTTCCATCACTTCTGTTGTTGCCTATACTTAAGGGTCTTCACCTGAAGTATAGGGGGAGTGATGCCCCTCCTTCTTTAATATATTCGTGATTTTCTTCGTGTCTTGCTACCCCTGTTTTGCTGCCTATACTTAGGGATATTTCACCCTAAGTATAGGGGGGGTAGACCCTGTACATTCTCCTCTCGGTTTTCCCTTAGTATACAACCTACTATACTTAGGATTACTTGATCCTAAGTATAGGGGGAAGACCCGATACCCTCTTGACTTTTCTATTTTCGTCTTTGTATATAGCCTTCCTTTTCACTTCCCTATACCTAGCACGAGTTATGTCTTCTTCATCGCTCTTGACTCTGAGGACATCGTTCGAGCTAAGTATAGGGGGGTGTGTATATATTTCATATATACTTTATCCATAACTCGTACTTTGTGTGAGTGTGTTAATAAATAAAATGGCTAAAAACCTTAAAAATAATAAAAATTAAAAATTTTTTCATGTACATAAACTTCTTTTATTTGCACATAAATAGCTAGTGTACAAATTATTTTTGTAAAAATGATTTCAAAAATCTTTTGTGTAAAGCTTGTGTAAATATTTTCTTATCAAAATTATGTATGTAGTACAAAATTTTTCCAAAATGTTTGAAAATCAAAAGTTTGCAAAAATCTTGTGTAAATTTGTGTAAATATCTTTTTGCAAAACTTGCACCTCATGCATCATCCATTCATGATTTCAAAACATTTTTCAAAAATTTTGCATGTTTGTAAAATTTGTGTAAATAGCATCTTTTTGTACATATGTATATAGTTTTTCTGGATGATAGTTGACATTTAAACTAGCCTGGAATCAAATTGAGAAATGGAGCTTGATTAAGATCTTAATCCACCTAACTTCTAAGAGGAACCTTATAGGGCTTAGGTTTAAGGCTTTTCAGGTCCATGGTGACTTAATTCTTTGAGTCCACTAGGCTATGATCACATGTCATCTCAATGAGCCTAAGTAGAGCACTTAACATCAACACATGACTCATATAGACAATGGATTTACTTGGACACCAACACTATGCACCGAGCTCTCTACGGATGAGGTGGTGAGGAGGCAATCTTCCTTGACTTGGGGTAGCATATGAGGGTAGTACTTCTAGGCGGAACCTCTCTTCTTCTTATAGTGAAGGAAGTGCGTCTCAACTTGGTCTGGTTGCCATGAGGTCTAACGACGGGAGTTGTGGGTTGCAATAAAGCTTCAAAAGAGGGATAGTCTACTGGCTCAAGAGGAAAAACTCCTTGTATATATGCTGCACATGTATATGTTGTATAGATGCACTTGCAAAAAAAAATGCAAAAAGAAAATAACTCCAAAAAAGTGGTGGGTCTGAGAGAAAATGATAATCCCACCGGAGTATGTATATAGAGTGCAATAAGCAAAGCTTGGTTTCATGATCCACCTGATGTAGCTTGCAGCAGGGAGACTTGGCTACACTGGTCAAGCTCCCAAGGGTACTTGGCTACACTGGCCTTGACCCATTCTCTTCTTCCTCCTCTTCTTGAGCCGGTTGAACTTGAACTTAGAAGGGAATACCCCGCTCCTCGAGGAAAGAGTGGCCAGATTGAGGTCATAGAGTTACCTTGTTGGGGAGGGTTGTCAAGTTGCCAAATCTGAGGTGGAGAGCTTAGACCTCACATTCACAGCACAAGAAAAGATTCATGGTCTTCAGGGTTTGTGATTGATGACTTGTTCTGATCTGGAGCATTGGGGAGTCTTGGTTACAGAATAGTGGAACTTAGAGGCTGTTGAGTTTTAGATGTAAGTCCAAATAAGGTTCCGACACATTAATAATCCAAAGATCTGATCGAGCTCCATACCTTAATTTAATGAAGGCAAGTTTAATAATCAGCCTTGATCCATGTACATTCTCTTTTTCTTTTTCTTTATTTCTTTTTCACTTCTTTTTCAAATAAGTGTTTGCTAAGGGACTAGCAAAGTTAAGTATAGGGGGGTGATGAATACTCATTCATCACTCTTTATTCTTATATTTTAGCTACAAAAACCTTTGCAAATGCATGTATATAGTTGTAAATAGAAATAATTACCAAAAGCATGCATTGTGTAAAAATCAATAATTAGCATGTTTTTGTGCAAAAATAAAAGAATAAAGATTAAAAAGAAAAATAGGGAAATATTTAGAATAAATATTGAGCAACCTAACCAAGGGAGGGCTCAGCATGGGCCTGACCGCATAAAAGCCAAAGTAGAGGGAAATAGGGGCTCATGTGTGTAAATATTTATGTAAATAAATAAAAGTATTTTCCTCACAAAAATAGACTCAAATTGGTTTGTAAATATTTGTATATATTTCTAAAATACAAAATCAAGATAAAAAGATAAAAATAAAAAAGAAGATAAAAACATCACTCACCATGTATATAGACCACCACATCTACATTTATTTAGCTTTGTAAATAAATAAAATTAATTCCCAAAAATCTTGTAAATACTCTATATTATATGATGTAAATAAATAAAATAAATTAAAACAAAATAAAAATAAAAATAACAAAACTAAAAATCCAAAAAGACTTGGTAAATATACCATGTGTATATATGTACATACCTATTTATTTCACCTATGTACATAAATAATAAAAATAAAATAAAAATATCATTTTATTCCTTATTTTATAATATAAATAAATAAAATATAAAATGGGAATAAAATTGTACAAAAATAATAAATTAAAAATCAAAAATTAAAAACCCTATATTGTAAATATACCTATATATAGCTATATAATGTAAATATTTTATTTTTATTTCGAAAAATTAATTAAAAATCACTAGAAAATAGGAAAAAATTAAATAAAAATATTTCATGTTTTAAGTTTTTATTAATTCGACCATTTTCTACGTCAAAATAAATAATCAAATAATTAGTGCTTGGCGGCTCCTGATTGGTCCACGGGGGTTTGTTGACCCCGGTCAACTTCCCCCGCAGACCCTCTACCCCGCGGATCTGGGTAACCGACCCGTTTTCTCGATTTATCTCCTAGTCGACCCGATCGCCAATGACCTTAACCCCGGGCCCCGATTAATCTTCGATCATCCAGGACCCTCGCCCGGGGTGGGTTTGTTGGATCCGAGCTCCGCGCTACTCACCCGACCATCATCTTTCCGGATCTCCGAGCATATATATTGTCGTCACCGGAGACCTATTCTTCCATCTTTGGACCTCCTGCTCGCCGCCAAGGAGCTCCTCCAGAGTGCCCGAGTGACAACTGCGTGTTTTGGAGTGGAAGCGAGGCACGAGTCCCCAGGAGCCCACTGATCCGGTGGTTCAACCGTTGTGCGCCGCCGCGAGCACGCCTAGCCTCGGGGAGTCGACGACCCCTTGCAGGCAACGACCGGAAGCTCGCCGAGCTTCAGCCCAGTCGGCTACATCCACCGGGTAGCTTCTTTAGGCCGTAGGTTAGTGTAGATTTCGATTTTTCAGTCGCTGGTAGTTTAGCTCCGCCACCTCCGCCTGCTGTTTCCGATCAGCCTTTCACCCATCCGACACCGCCACCACGTCCACCAGACCCCTCTCCACCTTCTCCGACCCTTCACTCCCCCTGGCTCGCTTCGGAGCAGGGTATCGGCTCTCACCCTCCGCCGCTCGCCGGAGAGCCTCCATCTCGCCTCATCCTTCACCTTCCGCCCGCTCTGACGGGTCGAGGCAGTTTACCCTCGACCCAGTTCTCTTCCTGTGCAGGTATCGAGCCCAGTCGACCTCATCTGGAGGTCGAGACTTCAGAGCACAGGAGCTCCTGTTCTTTCACGTCGCCGGAGCTCTCTGGAGTTCCTCGCGTTCATCGGAGCAGCGCATCGGGTGCGGAGCTTCACGGCGAAGCTTCCCAGCACCCCAGGAGCATCAGGCGAGGTCCACTGTGCACGCAGAGGGCCAGCGAAGTTCGCCGGCCGCCAGTTCTTCCAGGATCCTCGTCCACCGTCAGATCGACCTCGACGCTCCAGATTAGATCGTGTCCGTTCATCCACAGAGCAGCACTGACCGTCAGATCTTCTAAGGTTCGATCGCCACCGTCGAGCCAGCGAGGTTAAGCCACGACACATTCCAGCCATCCGATCTAGCACGTGGCTTCACCACCGCCATCCGATCCGAGCCAGGACCCCTTCGCAGCCCCACGATGCATCACATCCGTCGGATCCTACACGTGGGAGCATTTCAGCCATCGGATCGCACTGAGGGCCCTTTCAGTGTGCGGTGCGCCGTTCCAGCCATCCGATCTGCCACGCGTCGTGCATCCATCCCTCGACATTAATAAAAGGGGTAAATTGTCCTTAGGCCCCCTTTACTTTCCGCATTTAGTTTTAGTCCTGTAAATACGTAGTGTAGTTGTTTACTTTTTGTGAAAATTGCACTGTGGAACTTATCTTTTATGTGAATTGCATTTATATCCCTGCCAGTTGTGAACACGTGCATCGACACGTGGTATTTTGGTGTATTTGCATTTTTGGTCCCTCCAGGCCCGAGTCACGTGTATCATGCGTGGCCCGGAGGGTAATTTGCATTCCTACCCTTATACTTTCCAGGGTTGTTATTCCAGGGACCCAAAACTTTGTTATATTTGCACATAGGTCCCTGTGCACAATGCCCCCTCTTTATTTTTGAATAAAATAGCAAAACAACTCCAAATCCAATGAAAATTGGATACATGGCTCCTGCCATAGTGTAAAATTTTCTGAAATTTTTGGGGACAATTTTGTTTTAATTTGATATTTTTAAAAATTCAAAAACATCTATTTTCTTCACTGTCTAACTTTAAAAATCACATAAAAATATTAAAATTCATTTAAAAATTACAAAAAATTACTTACTCTTTGTTTATGCTTGCTTGATTTTCTAGCCAATTTTGGCTATTTTTCATTACTTAAAACACCTAAAAATTGAAAAACACTCAAAACCTTATAAAAAATTTAGTAAATAAATTAAAAATCCAAAAATAATAATCTAGGTGCCTAAATTTTCCTTGTTTTATTCTCTTTACAGGAAAATTACCTCCCAGCTAATTTGGGGCTTCTAGATATTTTATCTAGGTCCTTTTAACTCGGCTGGACAATACCTATAGTTTCAGTCACTGTTTGATTTTTAGAAAATTAAATAAGCATCAGAAAAATCCCAAAAATTCACCAAAAACACTAAAAATTATAAAACACATAAAAATATTTTTGTTAGAATTTTTGATTGATTTTTAGTGTATTTAATAAATTGTTGAAGTGTGTTGTTTAGTTGCTTTTATTATTTTCTTAAAACATAAAAAATCCAAAAAAAATATAAAATAATTAAAAACCACCAAAAATACTTCTTTTATTTTCTTTTATTTCTTTTTGACTACTTCGTAGGCCGAGAGGCCAACCCGTGCTCCTTGTGTTCGACCCTGGTCGCTATACCAGGTTAAATTAATAGCAAGTCCGCTTTCGTGCTTTCGAGTTGATTTCTGTTTGGTGGTCTATTTTTCTTGATCGACACGTCTGAGTGATTGAGGTCGCAACGACCATCGTAGAGATATCTGATTGCCTCAGTCGCTCGGGATTTTTCGTGTCATCAGTAACCCTGAAGATGGGGTAGATGTCATTTGTTCAACCAGGTTCTTCAGGTCACTAGTGCTCCTAATAAGCATGTCGATCTTATCGAGCTTGTGTTACTGGTGGCATCTCATTTCAATATTCTCTATGTGGTCCAATCTCTAGTTAAGAATCCTCATTTCAGCTGACGAAGATTCTGAAGATGTGAGTATCGATGGACCCTCCTCAATTTGTACCGTGGTAGACTAGTGAAGAAATGTAGGTGACTCCATCTGAGTATGAGTCTGTCTGAGCTAAAGTGGCATGATGAGATGCCATCTTCTCAAAAATATCCCAGGCAACATACTCATGCTTCGAAAAGCATGAGCTACCACAAGTTGCATTCACCAACCCTTGCAAGTCAGGTGTCAACCCACTAAAGAAGCTTTGAACCAAGCTTGCCTTAGAAATCTCATGGTAGGGACACCTATCAATCAGGTCTCAAAAATGATCCCATGCTTCATGGAACAGCTCTCTCCCTAACATGGTGAAATTGGAAATGAGAGACTTTGCAACATTCGTACATCCGATGGTGTAGAATCTGCTCAAAAATTCAGGACAAAGCTGCTCCCATGTAGCAATTATTCTCCCTAAATGCCATTACCAGTACATGACCCTATCATCTAGGGAGAACAGAAATGCTATCATCCGAATCGTATCATCATCAACTCGAAAGTCATATACTGTACTAAAGATCATATCAAACTTTCGAAGGTGTGAATGTGGCTCCTAAATGAATTTCCCATGAAAGAACGGTAAAGTTGGAATAATCTCAGGTGTGAGGACAAATGATCCGAGAATAAGAGGAAGTCGAATCCACCTACTAGTAGACGAAGCTTCGGGTGCGTGAAGTTGTCTCATCATGCGTACAAGATTTGTAGGTACTGTCTCCTCTCTATATGACTCATCATCCTTTGAAATATGTCTCTTCTCTCTCAATTGTCTCAACTTAGCTCCGATATCTGTTATTAGAAGATCTTGCTCCCAAATCTGAGTATGTATAATCTCAAGGGAAGCAAGAAGACTGGCATTGATCGTCGCTTGATATGGCATCTCCAAAACGTGTTGCGACTGGGCTCCCTTTTTGTTCTGCTCTGTCTCTGGAAAGGAGAAAGTATCCAAATCTAGCTCTGATAAGTCTATATTTAGCTGTGTAATGATCATCGAAGGTGGAGAAGAACATAGTGATTTAGAGAAAATTCCAGGGTTAAAGTCACACCTGGAAGAGGGAAGATGACCTGAATCCGACTCAAACATGAGGTTCTCGCGAATCGACCCGAGGGATGAGATTAAAGGAGGAGATTGGGATAACTCAGGTTCAAAGAGATGGTTCTCTTGAACCGACCTAGGTAGACGAGTAGGTGTGCGTGGAAGCAGTGCCGTAAGAGTCAGCCTAAGAGACCGCCCACCCATCATCTTGACAAGACAGGTAATTGATTCTAGATTTGAAAGATAGGACTCACCCGCAAATTCAAACACAAAGCAAATCCCAGATTCACCAACACAACCTAGTGATGACCGTAAAAGTTCGACCATTTATCTTGTCAGTTTAGGGTTTTATTTAGAAGACAAGTCTTCTCACTTATTAGCATGAGCTGATAGGTGCCCGAAACTTCCCCGAAATACTGTCCCAAGTTCTTACAAGAATCACCTATTCCCAGTCAATATGGGAGTAAGTACGGACCAATTCTAGCTACCTGTGTTACTTGAGGACCGTGTTATTAAGGTGTCCTCTAAATCTCCCACTCTGCTAAGGAAACTCAGACCGTTTCTGGCTACCCGGGAGTCCCCACTGAAGAACAAGTGATTAAATGTATGAACCAAGTAATACTCTGAAAGAAATTCAGACTCTGACTCTACCTTAAGGGTTGTCTCTCACTCACAAATCTGGAGAGTACCTGCAGTTCATGCGCTGGCGATTGCTCTACCAAAACAACTGAATCCTTTATGTTTAGTTTTAGGTCAGATATAGTTAGCACTTTTAGTTTTCGGTTATCTATTTTTTTAGTATTTTCAAAGAATTATCTAACGAATTTTCTACTTTGATCAAATAAGCATCTAAGTTGCGCACCCTAAGTCTAACTAAGGGAGTGAAGTCAAAGAAAAATCGAAAAACCTAAGCAAGCACCTAGCCTCGAAAAGGCCGTGAAAAACCATCGATATAAATCATGATGCAAGAAAAACCACGGTGGGTTTTCTTCTCCCACAAATGTACGACACGTGGTGAAACAAACCCCGAGAAAGAGAGGGAGGAAGATACAAGCTGGGATGCCCTTACGAGGTCCCTTCTACAAAAATAGAAAAACGGGCAAATGCCCTTGATTTTTTATATTTTTTTCAAAGGTTACAAAAATTTTTGGTTTCTCGGTTCTCAGTTGTGCGGCTCAACCTGTGCTGCACAAATTAGAAATAATAAACTGAGAGGTTATAAGAAAAAAATGAGAAGATGACGAAAAGAAAAATCCTAAACCTAAGTATACTGTCTACCCTAGCTTTGCCTCCCCGGCAGTGGTGCCATCTGAAAAACACACCTGATCTGAATTATAAAAAGGTCTTGTATCGACTGGGTAGATTTTAGTAGAAAATTTATTTTTATTATTTATACTCCTAAACTTTGATGTATAGCGATAAAGTATGGGAGTGTCGAACTCAGGGAGGCAAAATGTTTGAAACTAAGGTTAAACGACAGACAAATAAGGTTTTAGGGTTTTTCAAAAATTTTAATTATTTTTAAGTATTTTTCTGGATTTTAATTTAATTTTCATTTATTTTATATTGTTTTTATGGTTTTTGAGTTTTTATGATTTTTATTATTTTAGAAAAATTTTGTAATTTTTATTTTGTTTATTTTTATAATTTTTATGTTGTAATTTTGTTTTTATGATTTTATGAATTTTTAGCAGATTATTTAGGATTTTTACGGGGTTTGGTTTATTTTTAATATTGAATATTGGATTTTTTTTTATTGAAAATTGTTAAGTTTTTCGATTTTTAAAATAGAAAAGGGTAAGAGAATATATTTAATTTATTTTTACTGAAAAGTAGGTGAAATTATCTTTAAAATGATTAGTTGTACCTTTTTGTGTGATTTTTATTTATTTAGTTGTGAAAATTTTTTGATGTATCTTATATTTTTATTGGTTTTAATATTCAATTTTTATTTATCTTTTGTTTATTATGTAAAATATGGTAAAATATGTTAAGGATAATTTTTATGGAAAATTTAAAGGAGTTTCTATATTTTTTCCAATTTTTTATAGTATGCAATATTTTGTATTTTTTAATGATATAGCAAATACATTTTTATTTTGCAAAATATGACTTAATACTGTATATAGTATAGTATAGTATAAGGTATTTATACATATTTTTATTATATTATTATATTTGTATTTTGATTTATTATTTATTATACCATGTATTGTATTTATATACTGTACAGGGATATGTCGGTAAGAAACTGAAACTATGGGGCACACACGTGTAAAATATCAAAAATACAGGGACATGCACGCAAAAAGTTCCAGGCGTCACATGCTGATCACGTGATCTCCATTCGTCCTTGACCTGTTCGAAATTCGCTAGAGTACGGAGGTCTTCCCTGTTATATATTCAATATGTAACGTGCCAGGCACGTGTTTCAGCTGCACGGTGACCTTAAGCAATGGGTCGGTTGGCCTCTAGCGCTATAGCACTGACACGTGCTGAATTGGAGTTGCACGATCAGTTCTGATCATGCGGTTCCAAGTGAGTCTGGGGATAGGGACTGTTCCTCCCCCTTTTTTATCTGCTGGCAGCAATGAAAAACACGGGCGGCGACAAAGAAGTTTCTGCTCCATTCAAAACGTGGATGCAATGATCTCGACCAGATGAAATTGGTTCATTTCCGCTCGAGCAGCGACGAGATGTTGGAATTTCAGATCTGCAGTGGAGCCCTCCAGTGGCAGACGTCAACAACTCTAATCTCGATCTCCGACTATTGTCTTCGTTGCCGGTGTCGATCAAATTGTTCCTGATGTTCTCCGGGTCATCCGCACTGCGTGATGAGTTGGAGTTGGCTGTATGTGTAGAGGACCACCTCTAGGTGCTCGTTTATCTCACGCGATCATCTGTAAGCATTTAAATGAGGCTCGAGGAATGATCTATCGATGATGCTCCTCGCCAAATGCCTGATGGAATCAGAATTTGCAAGGGGCAAATTTGCTCGAGGACGAAACCTCGGCTCCAAAAATTGCGAGGGAAAGGTGAACGGAAGATGTAATTCGTGTGTGCGGATCTGAGACTAGGTATGATGTGGGAGAGAAGGTGAAATGGAAACTCTAGTGGGTGATTGATTGATCGGGGAAGTGAAAATGGAAGTTATTGTAATCCAAATTGATGAAAAATAACAAAGTACAGAAAGATGGAGAGGAAAAGCTACAGGAAATTGGATGAGATTGAGAAGAGAATGTGAGGTGGAGGTATAGAAGATGAGAGATAAGGGCAAATACCTGGGGAAAAGACGGAAGAATATCGCATGTGGTCTTAAGAAGCAGCTTCGGAAGTCCTCGCCTCAACCGCAACGATGTAGGGAGGCTGGGCTTGCAGCGGAGCTTCGCTGCACATCGGTGGTCTGATCTCTTCGAACCTTGTCACTCTATCTCGCTCGACGGACGGAGGAGACGAAGCTCCTGTCACGAGACTCTCTCACGCTGGAGCTCACTGCAAAACGGAGGAAGATCAAATGGCGGTTGGGGCGATTTGGAGGGTTGGGTGCCCTTAAATAGAGGAGGAGAAGGGAGGCTCGGCGAGGAGGTTGTTGGCCAAACGTCGTAACAGCCAACGGCCGGCCGTTAGGTTGTTGGCGACGAGGGAGAAGAGTGATGGGTGGAGGAAGGAGGGTCGACGGCGTTAGGAAGAAGATGAGCGGGGAGGGAGAAGAAGAATCGGGAAAGTAGTAGAGAGAAGAATAAAAAATGAAAATAAATAAAATTAATTAATGAATTAATTAGTATAATTGATAATAGATTAGATTAATAATTAATTAATTAAGATATAATTAATTTGTGTAATTACGTCATTAATGAGAGAATTAATTTAAATAATTATTAAATAATTAAGAATCTAATTAAACACTTAATAGTTAATTAAATAATAAAGTACTTAATGAATAAATAAATTAATAAATAAATCATTATAATTTAAGAATATAGTATTAATATATTAAATAATAATATAAGTTACAGTACATTGTACAATATATAAATACAGTCCCGAAAACCATATTTTTCATATTAACTATGATTTTAGCGAAACAGTGTCATTTTGTAGATAATTAAATAATACGAATTTTAAGACAGAGTGACCTCAATTCGGAGTTCGTACGGTCAAGTTATGAGATCTGGAAAATTTACGTAGCGGCTTCGTGGCTTGGGGTTTATTGGTATGATATAAGCTATATTTTTGTATTTTTATATACATTTTTAGAATATTTTTAGAAAAGAAATTAAGTTAATCAGACTTACAGCTAATTAATTTAAAATCCGGGAAATTTCTACATATAATACATATATACAATGGGACCATACGCCAAAACTCACCCACTTTATTCGAATATTTTTTTGATATTTTTAATAATCAATATTAAGTATAAAAGAAGTTTAAAGTGAGTTTTGTCTATTTGGAGTTTTCTATAAATAGTTATGAACCTCTGAAGTCAGTTTTTACGGCTTTTTCGGTTCATTGTAATATTTTATTTTTACGTTGAATTAGTTTTATGATATTTTTATAAAATAATATATATTTTTGTGATCAACTTTTATAAAAGAAGTAATTTAATTTGGAATGATCCGAGCGATAAATAAAATAGGTAAATATCTATAATGTGAAAAATGTGTTTAAATATATTTTTGGTCTTGATTTTCTAGATATTTTAATATGTTATGATCCTTATTTCTCCTACTTATTTATTTTGTCGACCACGTCAATATTGACCTCGTCTCGGGGTTAGGATCAGTCTATAAATAATTATGTCCATCCTTCTTTTCTTTTTATTTTCCTTTTTCTCTTTATTCTTTTATTTTGGGTAAAATAAGTGTTAAATATATAATATTAATAATTGTTGTTAGAATGTTAATTAATGGGAATTAGTAAGTATTTACATGTATTTTACCAAGGATTTTAGCCAACATGAAAGAATAATGGCGATGAATCACGAATTCATCAATACCGTGTGTTCTTCAAGAATGTCAAATGAGAGAGAGGACTCTTCTTACAATCGTGCCATGTGTCTGGTAAATCGTTTATTTTTTCTGTTTTGTTTTTTATTACTAATTTTATTACTGCTACAGATATCCAACAAAGTTGAAGAAGTTGATAGATCTCTTGAAGCAAACAAAGCAACTTCCCACCTATCAGGTTTTCACACTGCTGCAGATATCCAACTTACTATGTATCTTCTTTCTCAGTATGTTTCATCTTTAAATTTTACGTATTATAGTCAATTTTCTACAAACAACTTTCGCTTTTTACGACAGTTTAACTCTATTTACATTTTATATTCTCTGGTCATTTTATTCCATATGGTTCCCTTCTTATAATCATACGTGAAGAACTGGGGTATTAATAAATTTGTATGTTACCATCAGTCTTTTTACAATAATTAGCACTATTGTACAACGCTTATTTCCTTTTTACTAATACTATATGTATTTTACAGTTTTTGATTATATTTTACTTTCGTATAATCGATTTTTTTAATGTGCAACCCTTTTTATTTAACAGTATTTTGCTTTAATATATCCTTATTTACATTTATATCATATACATTACTTTAATAAACTTCATAACATTCTTCAAAAAATGGTTTGCATTTTATATCATATAAATTCCCCATATTGCGTTATTCCTTTACAACAATGTTATTTAATTTACAATAGTAATTTTCAATTTACTAATACTATATATGTTTTACATTTTCTCGTCATATTTTACATTAATATTATCATTTATTTTTAACGTGCAATCCTTTTTTTTATTTGAAAATTATTAAACTTTTGTCAGAATTTTATTTTGTCTCGATAAACTCTCCAACATGTCCCAAAACATTGTAGATTTTAATGTTCTTATTTTTTTAAATTAATTTGATTATCATACTGTTTACTTTTTAAATATATTTACAGTTTCAACATCTCTATTCAACAAAAATCACAATGTTTATACCCCTGAACTAGGACAAAGATTTGGTTCCATTCAAGATGCGTACAAATTCTATGAGGAATATGCAACTGATATAGGATTTAATGTTAGAAAAGGTAGCTCTAGGGTTAGTAAAGATAATGTTTCTAAGGAAAAAATCACTTAATTTCAAATCATCCATTTACTGGAAAGAGGCTTTTTCTAGAGCTGCAAATAAACCATTGTCCATTGATAATGCAAAAAGTGATGACAGTGATGATTCTAGATTTTACAATGAGAAGCGTTGTGTTGGATTGTCATGGACTTATTGCAAAGCTTTGATGTCAGTTACCCTTAGATCTAATCTTAAAGACTGGTTGTTTCTCATTTTCAACCTCAACAGAATCACAACCTCATTTCTCCATCCAAACGTTGATACCTCAAACCGAAAGACGATTTTCAAAGGCCACAAATGCTAGTGAAGTCAATGAATGGTGTGAACATACCTGTATCCAAGCAATATGCTTTCATAAACAATTCTAGTGGTCAAGTTGGTAGTATAGTTAGAGATATTTATAATCTCAACAGAAAAGAAAAAAAAACATCTCTGGTTGGATGTTCACTTACTGATCGAGCATTTTGAACGTTGTAAGGCCACAACTCCAGATTTTTACTATGCTTTCTCAACTGATGATGATAACAGGCTGATACAATGTTTATAGATCGATAGTATGCCTATTTTAGATTACAAGTTATTTGGTGATACATTATCATTCGACATAACTTATAGGACAAATGAATACAATCTTATTTTTAGATCTTTCTGCGGTGTTAATCACCTGGCTTACATTTTTTTGCAAATTCTTTCTTGAGTAGAGAGACAACTAATTCATTCTCTTGGTTATTTGAATGATTTCTGTAAGTAATGAGGAATCATCCTATATCTTTAATCACCGACGAAGATCTGACAATTTGTGTCGTTATTAGGAGTTACTTTCCCTATACTGTTCACAAATTCTGCACATGGCATATAATAGCTAATCTTAATAGCAAGCTTGGAAAAATTAAAGATTATAATGAAATCCTTCCAGCATTATCAAACTTGTATGGAAAAGTGTAACTATAAAGGAATTCGAGGAAAATTGGTGCAAGGTTGTTGATCAGGATGATTTATCATCTAATGTATGGTTGAATGAGAAATACAGTGTTAGACATAAATGGATTAGTTTATATCTTATGAATTATTTTTGGGTTGGACAATGTAGTACCCAGAGGAGTGAAATTATGAATGCTTCTTACAACACCACATCACTAAACAAAACTCATTATTGGAATTTGTTTGTAGATTTCAAGGTGCAATTCAACGATGTAGAGAAAGAGAGAATGACATGGATAATACCGACCAAGTATATACTCCAAAAACAAATTTCAAATGGAAGATGGAGGATCAGATGGTTCATGTTTACACAAAGTTTATATTTTACAAGTTTCGTTTTGAACTCAACGAAGTAAAGAATTTGAATGTTTGAAGTGAGTCTAACTCTTTGTATTACCGTCAATTTTTTGTATCTTATATGGGAGATCTAAAGAGGAATTATGTGTTTCTTGTTCTGTATAAAGCAGCTATCTTTCTTGTCAATGCAAGACTATGTAATTCTATGGATATCCATGCTGGCACATGCAGTCTTGAAATTCAGAATGTAGAGCTTCTGAGCCCCGAATACATATTAAAGAGGTGGACAAGGAACACTAAAAATTCAGGAAATTATCCAATATATGGGCAAATTCCACAACAAGACAGGGCATCTCAGCTCAATCAGTTTTGTTCGCATATCATTGCAGCATCAGTGGATCAGTATGAAGATATATTCTCGTTTTCTAAAGACAAACTATGCGATCTATGCTCTAATATTGATCTTATGATAACTAACAAACAAATGTCTAGCTCTGAAAGCAGGAATCCTTCAAATACTCCAATTTTTATTCATGAACCATCTGTTAAAGAACCAAACGTTGCAAGAACAAAAGAAAGTGGACGCAGAGGAAGACCTAATAGTGTTGGCAATCGTCTTAGATCTGAAATAGAGTTGAGAAGTAGAGGTAGACAACGTAAATCTTGCCTCAAATTCATTGCTGGTTATGACTCAGAAACTGTCTTAACAACAACTCTATGTTAGCTGGGTAAGATTCTATTCTACATCCATGTTAAATATATTGCATTATATTATTAATAATTTCTTTCATATGATGTGAATGACTGGCGGACATCGGTAACTTCATTTCAATTCATCCATGCAAGCTTAATTATTTTCAAAATGTAAGATATATTGATTCCCTTTTCAATTTTTATCTCTTTTAGTTATTACTTACAATTCTTTACATATTTCAATAATTTCTTTTTCTACAAAGTTTACAAAGCTAATGTTGTGTGCATACTATATTTTTCATCGAATGTTGCAAGTTCATCTATACCTCATTCTGATTAACATACATCTAAAAATACATTTTGCTGAAAAAAGTTAGCAATACATTTAATGTTTTTTGTATATCTTTTTTTATTAGTCTAACATCAAATTTTGTTATTCCTGCAGGATTGCAATTTATGATTAGTTTTGCGACGTCATTGGATTATGCTCCACCATTTTTAGATTCAATCATTAAAATGTCATTATCTATATTCTTTAATGTTAGTCAGTTGTTCATTTTTTTAATTCATAACATCATGAAATTTTTCTCAGTGAAATAATTTCTAGTTTCTTAATTTTTGTTTTATATATTCATTACTACTCTCTCCAAGATTAGTTGATGCGTATCTCTCTTAGAATTAATGTGCAAGAAGACTTTTTTCCTTGTTTATCTATATCATGGTTAAATTATATTTACAAAAAAACTTGCTTATTACATTTTCACGTACTATATCTATTTCATTCAGTTCCAAACATCATCATTTGTACCTAATATTTTCTATTTATTTTACAATCCGAAGTCATATTTTACAAAATCTATTAATCATTTTACAACTCTAGCTGGAAATATTACTTCTTTCAGTCCCGATCATTATACACATGAAAATTTATTTATTTATTTCATATTTTTAATACGAATCATCATTAAATTATAAACATTCAAAAATACTTTCAACTTTAATATAATAGCAAATTTTAAAAGGGATTTTTACCCAGCAGACCCTATAATTTGCCAATTGCCTCCACGACCTTTGAAACAACATAATTCTCCCCTCGACCCCGTAAACTTGCCAACTCTTACCCTATGAACCTTGTGGTTACTCCGTTTGAAGCTCGCGAGGGTTCTTGGGGTAATTTATAGGGTCGATAGGGTAATTACACTATGCAAAAGGTCATGGAGGAGATCGACATAGTTTATCAGGTCTGCTGGGTAAAAATCCCATTTTAAAATCAACATCATACATCAATAATTAACTAATAGAAAGCTCTTACATACAGAGATTAATTTATCATAATATGAAAACTCGTTGTTTAATTAATTTTGTATAATTTATAGCATATTGCAAACATTGAAGCAATGTGAATTAACATTTGAAAATTTTATGTCCAAGATCTATGTGTAACTTTGCGATCTATGAAAAAATAAGAGGCAATCATTTTATATACCAAATGCATTAGTTTGTCATAGTTACTACATAAACTAAACATGCAATAAAAAATAAATCTTATATCAATATTTGATATACAAGAAGATGGATGAAAAGTAATTCTGTAGACAACATTTCTTTCAGATATTTCATATGCAGTAGCTAATCAATATTGTCATACTTCAAACAGTAAGTATCAAATTTCCCAAATTATATGCTTGAGAACAATGTGTATATTCAGTATCATAAAAATTAAGAGGCAATCATTTTTGTCTAACAAACGCAGTAGATTGTCATACTAATAACATAAGCTAAATATGCACTATAAAAATAAGTCATATCTCAATGTTTGAGATACCAGAAGATGGATGAAAAGTAATTCTGCAGACATCATTTCATTCAGACATTTCAAGAAATAAGTGTTCTATTTCCAACTACACAAGTAAAAAATGTTTCAATTTTTGTCCTTCAAGCTTTCATCACTGGACTGTTGAGTTCTCAATATGATTGCAGGTTAACAAAGTTGATGATGTTTCTGCTCTAAATCGGTCAATGTCCTCGTACTTGATATCTAACGTCCTCCCTTCGCACAAGTACTCCATCATTTTCATGGCATAGATGCCACGGTCAAGACTTTGTGATGGTTGTTGTGGACAATCTGACACATATATAATTTCCCATCATGCTGGACATTCATCTGGGAGGTTGTCCATGATATACTCAGAAATCTATCCATGCTGAAAATTTAATCAAACAATATCAATATATTTATCTCAATAAATTAGTTTTTTTACTTTAAATATTAAGTAGCATATACCCATTTCAAAATGTCTTTCTGGAATCTTGTTCCTTTCATAGAATTGCATGAAAGGAACTTTCTTGTTGTAAAATATGTAATAATAAGATGCCAGCGGTTTCTTCTATGTATAATAGTGAAGATTTTCTCCAACTCTGCTATATTTACTCTGTCATCATACAGTTCTTCTAGTTTATCAAACTCTTGTTCAGTCTTATTTACCACTAGATTCATATTTTGCTGAAATTATAATTAAGGAAACCATATTGTGACATGTAATATTCCATAATTTTTAAAAAACAACAAGTAGAGTTCTTAAAAACTCACCATTAGGAAGATTGGAGTAAAGACAAACGACACATGGTCATCCTTGTTGCAGTATCTTTGGATCAGCACGTCCACGAACATGTCTATTATCTGCAATTGTAAAAATATACGATTGTTTTTAAAAAATTACAAATAAGCATTTAACATAATTATACTAATCAAATCTTTTGTCATTCATTTGTACAAGAAATTATGAATCTCTCTCCCTTTGCAACTGCGGTTTCCGGGCATAAAGTATGTTGTGTTTAATTTGTTTCATATATATTAATATCATTTCTCTTAAAAAATATAAAATATTGTCATTTAAATGTTTCAAATTCATCTAATTTCTTGCTTGTTAGCAGGATCTCGCAGAAATTCTTGAATTGTTTTTTGTCTGGTCTGATGCACTCTCGTATCCAATAAAATCGATCACGAGATCGCATAGATACTATTTTTTCAATCAATTAATTACAAGGAATGTTAGTTTCAAATTATTTTAATAAATTTATAGAATTTAATTTGTATAATGTGTCAGCTTAAAAAAATTCATTCCATCTGACAATGTAATCAGAAGTAAGAAAATTATTGTAAAATTACATACCATTTTTGTAAAATATATTCACATAATGTAAAATGAATTTTTTAGTTGTAAAATGCAAATATCTTACGTAAAAAAACTAATTACAATTGTCAAGTTTACCTCACTTGTTGTATCGTTGAGGATTGATTCTTTATTTTTTTTCTCCATCATTTTTATCAACATCCAGTGTAACGTCTGCATCTTGACACTGAACATTTATTTTCACATAATCCTCTAAAGCCATTTTTGCTTCTCTTCGCTCTTTTAGTCTCCTTATTATTGAACTCTATTGCACTATCACTTTATCCCTTTTTCTCTTCCTTGTTGTTCTCTCTTGTGGCTCAATTTTAGCATATGCATTGCCATCTATTCTCAAATTGAATGAAGATACTTCATTGTTCTTCTCTGATGCTTGCTTATTTGCATATGTGGATTTCTCTACTGTTTGTGCATCACATATTTCTGAAATTATGTTTTCAAGTTCTTTTCCAAGTTCTGTTTCATTGTCTTCAAAATCTCCTCCTTTCCTATTATCTCCATAGGAATTTGTTGCATCACTTCCTCCAACATAGTTAGGCGGGTCTACATCGATCGTATATTCGTTGTTTTCTCTGAGTTATCTATACCTTGGAACTTAGAATTTTCAAAATGTTTGCTCTCTTCAATGTTAAGTCTTTTAATTTTTTTCATTCAACTCATTATTCTCATATCTCAATTTCCCAATCTCCCGCAAGATTCAGATCTTGATATTTCTACATAATTTTGTCCAGATGTTTCCTCCATCTCTTTAATGATTTTTTCAACTCTTCTATCTCACATGCGAATGCTTCACACATACATTGTTTTATTTGTTTTGTTGTTTCGGCCTCATCATTCTTAACAATAACATCAAACTTGATGGCACACAATTCTCCCTTCTTGTATCTTCCCTTGTTGGCATATATTTTGGTATTGGGAATGGGTTTCATGATCTCAATCACTGGTCTCCTCACCGTAAAACCGTCCATTGCAAATTTATCAAATGGGAAAACACATTCGTCTAGTACTATTTTGACGATTTCATTCTTATGTGTTTGTAAAGATGACAATATCTACATCACAAGAACACACCTTTATGGATCAATGATTATTTACATAATCTTAGTATTTAACTTTAATATAATAAAAAGCTTACTGCATATCTTTTTATTAATTAACAAGTCTTACTTGCTCATTGCTTAATGAAACATAGGTTATAGAAACATCTTGCAGCCCACTTCCTAATCCTTGGTCTCAGATCTCTGCTCACAACAAGGTGTCGGCAGCAATACTCCATCATCCACACTTGCTAAAAAAATTGTATTAATATTTCTTCCCAATTTATATTATTAATAAAATAAATTTAAGAAAAAACTTACAGACAAGCAAGCAACATATTTGGTTAGAAAACCAAGTGTTACTCTTGATGAACCATCTCCTCTTTTTAACCCGACACACAAAATCATCCATATTGAATAAAATAATCCTTGCAACTGCACCAGACAAGTTGAAGAATCTTGTATCCTCTGGAAATTCTACATAGTGCAACAAATCTCTTGGGAAAGCGTAAGAACTATTCGGGAAAAGGAAGGTTGCGAACATCAGAAGAATTAAACATGTTATGTAGATAGACACCAAGATGTCATCGTTCTTATCATAATAATCTTCCAACATGCTAACCTACTTCTTTCTATTGAATACCATCCCCTCCTCAAACAGTTCACTTGAAATGAACGACTTCCATTGCAAATGTCTACCACTGACCGTGACAGAAAAATCAGAGCTAGGTACGCCTAAAATCTCTCCCACCTCTTCATCACTAAAACTTACAACCTTATTCTCGAATCTGAAGTTCCTTCCTCCCTGGAATTGTTCAACAAGCCACTGAAGATTCTTCCATTGGAATTCAACATGTCCAATATCAACAAGTTTACTAAATGCCGTCTTTAACAACATTACATGTTGTTTTTTATTGGTCTATGGCTATCAATAAATTATACAAAGTGTTTTATGTAGCACCTATGTTGTACATATCCTTTGCATGTATTCATTTGTATACATATAAGCAAACACATAAAAAATCATTCATTTGCATAACTTTCATGCTTGAACTAAACAGTAACACTTTGATGTTAAATAAAACTTCAATAAATATTTTAAATGCATTACTAAGCATACTTCCGAAACTCTCTTCCCACTTTAATAGTTCTTTTTCCTCTGCAACCTCCTTCCCCTTGATCCTTGGAAGGTTTGTTCTCTCCATTCATTTTCGTTAATCAACTTATCTTTTATCTAAATAACAATAACTATACTCACTTACATGTGTTTTTTCACTTACTCCAGGAGTTGGATTTTTGTTGTTCGATATGCAATGCTCTACTTGAATCCTCACTTCTTGCTCAGATTCATCTTCATGATTCCTATTGGTTTTGTCCATGCCCGATTGGATTTCTTCCATCTTCCTTTCTTTCAAAAATAAATAGCTCATTTTTTATCATAAATGTTAGTAAGAAACTTAATCTCCCTAAGAAATCATTCAATCACATTTCAGAAATAGTACAATTTACAATGCCATATTTTACTTTTGTATTCCATATTTTACTTTTCAAATTCATATTTTACATTTAAAAGAAATACAGTCTTCTGACGTTTATAAACAAACTCATGGCTTTTTAGAGAATACATAATAACATCGTTTGCCATTTCTTTTACCTTAAAGTAGCAAAAATTAAATTTTAGACAGTATACTTTGATAGTAAATAAATTAAATTTCTACTTATTTTGAGAATCAGTCATGATCATTGTGTGAATGCAAGGTGTATGTATACCCGATTTTCGAGATTAAGGAAGTTTACATATGTTACATTCATCAATCGATTTTTCAAAAAGTAAGAAAGTTGCAATATAGGTTATTACAATGTGAACTAATCCACCACATCAGAAGTTTTTGTTATATTAACGATTACCTAAAAATAAAAGAAAGTATCAGGTTAGGGATTTAATGTGAATCATCTCATTGTCCACCGATTTTCTTCTTCATGGGTCGTCGCTTTTATCTGCATGCACTGTTTTGAATCGACAACCAACAAGAACTCTGTCTCTGTCGTTGTCGTCAATTTATGTTCCCTTTTTTCTCTCCCAAATTAAGCATTTAATTTGAATAGGGAATAACTTATCGCTTTCATAATAATTTAAATATATATTAAAAATCACGCTTTTTAAGTCACACAAATACATATTTTTTAAAATATAAATGTTTGTTTCGCTTTC
Source organism: Ottelia alismoides (assembly GCA_037367405.1). Classification (NCBI taxonomy): domain Eukaryota; kingdom Viridiplantae; phylum Streptophyta; class Magnoliopsida; order Alismatales; family Hydrocharitaceae; genus Ottelia; species Ottelia alismoides. Next base: position 964,535 of record JAZKJV010000235.1, read on the forward strand.
TAATAATAGAAAGAATTTGAATTTTTAAAATAGAATTTAATTTTTTCCTAAATGAATGCATTATCATTGCTTTTGATATTTTTTCTAATACAAAATGATACTTTCTTGTCCATCTTCATTGCGGTAGAATCATTTACAATGTTGTTGTAGATTTTATCTCGATTCGTCAGCCATATTCTTCATTCCAAGGTCCTCAATTCGTCATCGTAGTCATCTCATAATTTTAATGTATCTGATTCTTCTTTTATAGATTTAGTTTTCAAACTATTTTACATGTAGGTTTCAGCCATCTCCAGATTAATCATAACACTAGATGCAATCAAAATTTTTATTTTGAAAAAATTTGATATTACTAAAATCGTTACGAACTTGAAATGCATTTTGTTCTTAAATTTTCTTTCATTTCATTATTTTGTTTATGTTATGGAAAAATATTTTACAAATCTCTAGAAAAATATCATAATCAAGATGTGCAAGTCAAGATTATCGATTACATTAGTTAGATTTTACATTTTTTTGTTATTTATATTACAATATTCCATCTTTAGTTATAAACGAAGAATATCAATTCAAATAAATGTCCTACTATACTAGTCGTTTATTTTTTATTAATATATATCATGTTATGAATTAATTGATATCAAGTTGATTTTTGTATCTTAATCATAGTCTTTAAATATGTTTTATGTGTCTTTGATAAATCAATAATACCTGTAGAAATATAATTTATCCTAAAGAAATATAAAATATCTTATTATTATGTAAAATAGCAAATAACTATGCATAATTAAAGTCATTATTTAATATCCTCAACTCACCTATTCAGCACTTTTTTTTGCAAAATGTATACTGATTTTGTAAACTAATTTATTTATTTGTATTATAGAACTATTCATTGCAAAATTGAAAAAGTTGAAAATTTAAGATATCGGTTGATTGCATAGAAGATATAACATCTTTTTTCCTTTTCATAAAACTACAATAGAATAAAGTTATATAATTTATCATTAACAAATGTAAAATACTTTATTATTGTGTAAAATATCAAAGATTTACACATAATAGGAAGTCATTATTCAACACAACTATTCCATTTGTTCAGAATTTTTGTAAAATATATCATATATTTGTCAAATAAGTACTGTCATGACCTGTCCTCCTAATCAGGATGTGCAGCAACAAAGATCGTTCTTCTTCTTTCTCCTCAAAGTACACATGTGGCAAATCTCATCAAATAGATCATTATTGTATTTAAAGTTCACTATACAAAGAAGAGTCTTACACAAGTTCTATTACATCCCCTTACCAAAGCAACATACAATACAAAAAAATGAAAACCACCTCCTGCTAGTGTATGAACAATCCTTCCTCCTTTTGCTCATGATTCGGTTGATCTATACATAATAATAATAAAGAGGGATGAATCTAAACCCATTTATGAGCTTAGACCCAATGAATGGATCTCAAATTTTTTACATATATAACCAAATGTTGAAATATGAGTATCATGCCAAAATTTATGCTGAATACTTTAAAATAGCTTGAAAGAGACTTTATGACAATAATCATATAAAAACATTCTAGTTTTGTAATCAACACTGAAATCACTTCATAAGAAGTAAACTGAAACATGATTATCACTATTAAGCTATTTGCATTAATCACCACTGTGACTAAGTTATTGCATCATGAACGCTGAAACAAAGCTGAGTCATATGCGTAGACGGTCCCAAAGACCAAAAACACCCTGCATACAGCCCAAAGCCTATATGTATACAGAATGCGGACCCATGATGAACCCTCATTCATCACTCTTTATTCTTTTATTTTATCTAAAAACCTTTGCAAAACACCTTGTATATGTTTGTAAATAGAATAATTTACCAAAAAGCATGCATTGTGTAAATAGTCGTAATTAGCATGTTTTTGTGCAAAATAAAAGAATAAAAAAATAAAGAAAAAAGAGGGAAATATTTAGAATAAATATTGAGTGACCTGAACCCAAGGGAAGGCTCAATATGGGCCTGATCGCAAGATAAAATAAGTAGAGAGAGATAGGGTGACTCAATTTTGTGCAGAACCCCCTCTTAGTGTAAATATTTTATTTTCTAGAAATAAAAATATTTATGTGTTTCCCTTATTTTGTATATATTTATAGAAATAAAATAAAAATGGGAAAAATAAAAGAAAAATAAAAATAAATAATATCTCTCTCCTCAGTGTACATATACCATGTATATATGAATAAAAGACATATTTATTTTACCATTGTAAAGAATCAATAAAAATGAAATAAAAATCTTTTTAAATTCCAAATTTTATGATGTAAATAAATAAAATATAAAATTGGAATAATTATACATAAATAAAATAATAAAAATAAAATTCAAAAATACATAGGTACATAGACCTGTATCTAAATATAATGTATATACATAATTTATTTTTCAAAAAAATAAATAAAAATCATTAAAAAATACTTTAAAAATAAATAAACATTTTTATTGGGATTTTTACCCAACAAACCCTATAATCTTTTCCAATTACCTCTATGACCTTTACAACATCGTAATTCCTCTCCCGACCCTGTAAAATTGCTAACTCTTACCCGACAGACCCTACGGTTAATCCCTGTTAACTTAATTCTGATATCCGGCCTGACCACTCGGGTATAAGGTACAGAAATAGGGTCGTTGCGACCCAAGCGATCAGACCGTGTATATCAAGAAAAATCGAACCACTAGATAAATCAAAAAGCAATCAAACACGAATAAGCGGTCCTGCTATGTGTTTAACCTGGTATAGCACCCAGGGTCGAACTCAAGGAGCACGGATTGGCCGAAGGCCTACGAAGTAGTAAAAACAAATAAAAAAAAGACAAAATATTTTTTAGTGGTTTTTAATTATTTTTATATTTTTTTGGATTTTTAATATGTAAAGAAAATAATAAAAACACAAATAAGCACACTTCAACAATTTATTTAATGCATCAAAAATCAACCAAAAATTAAAACAAAAATATTTTTATGTGTTTTATATTTTTTTTTATGTTTTTGGTGAATTTTTGATAATTTTCTGATGTTTATTTTTTTTCTAAAAATCAAACAATAGCAAAAACAAAAGGTACTGTCCAGCCGAGCCAAGAAGCCCTAGATAAAATATCTAAGGGCCTCAAAATGCCCTGGAGGTAATTTTCCTGTAAAATAGGTAAAACAAGGAAAATTTGGGCACCAAGTTTATTATTTTTGGGTTTTTAATTTATTTATTGGAATTTTTATGGGTTTTTGAGTGTTTTTAAGTTTTTAAGGTTTTTAAGCAATGAAAAATAGCCAAAATTGGCTGGAAAATCAAACAAACTAAACTAAACAGTAACTAATTTTTATAGAATTTTTAGGGGTTTTTATATTTTTTTGTGATTTTTCAAACTAGACAGTAACAAAAATTACGGTTTTTGAATTTTTAAAAATAGCAAACAAAATCAAAAATGTCCTCAAAAATCCTTGAAAATCCTACACCATGTCTGGAGCCATGTATCAAATTCTCATTGGATTTGGAGGTGATTTGGTATTTTATTCAAAAATAACAAAAGGGTACTGTGCACAGGGACTGGAATGCAAATACCCAAAGTTCTGGGGGTCCAGGTGCAATTAACCCAGCAAATCACGCGCCAAGCGCGTGCCTGGGGCACTCAGGGACCTATATGTAAGGAAAATAAGTCCCGAGGACCTATTGGTAACACATACCAAAAGTCCAGGGGGCTCAGTTGCAAATAACCCAAAATAAAACGCACATGTGTAAATCAATCACGCACAGGGGTATAAATGCAATTAATTAAAAAGTTTCATTCATTTCATAACAACCAGAACAACAAGGGCATAGACTGCAAATAACCCAAAACAACACGTGACGAAGCACGTGGCTCACAACAGGCAGGGGTATATATGCAATTACACTAAAGCTCAGGGTCCTCTATGCAATTAACTCTAAAACTAAACAACGTATTTAAATATTTACAGGACTCAAACGAAATAAAACAAAGATAAGGGCCTAAGGGTAAATTACCCTTTATTAACCGGAGCGGCTGGATGGCTGCCACGTGGAGATCGGACGGTCCAAATGGGGGGCGGCTCTCAGCACTGGGACAGCTCTGGTCGATCCAACGGTCCAGGCCAGGACACGTGTGGATTTGACGGTCTGGATCAATCGCCTCAGATCTGACGTCAAAGGGGGCGCTAGGAGTGGACGGTCAGGATGGCGTCTGGAGCTGAGGGTTGATCCGACGACGCTGGAGGGTGCTGGAAGAACTGGTCCCCGGCGCACTTCGTCGTGCTCGTGCGGGTGCTGGCCCCCTCCTCGGAGTGCTCTGATGATCGGAGAAGCAAGCTGGTGCGCTCCTGCGTCTACTGCGGTGCTCCGATGATCGACCCGAGCTCGGAGGAGCTCAGGCGCGGTCGGCGGAGCTGGTCTTCTGGCCGAATGACGGAGAGCCTCAGATGGCTCTCGTTCTGACCTGCAAAGTGAACCAAAAGACTCGCGGGTCGAGGGCAAATTGCCTCGACCCAGTTAGGCGATGTGAAGGTGGCTGGTGCGTCGGGGCGACGGGCTCCGGCGAAGGTGGAAGACGGTGGAGCCCGGTTCCCAACTCCTGTGCGAGCTGGGTTGCATGAGTGGGTGGAGAACGTGCGGCGGAGGAAGGCGAAGATGTGGGTCGGGTCCGATGGTCGGATGGTGGTCGGAACTGCGGTGAATCGAAGATAGATGACGACGACGCAGATTGGGGGTAAACGGAAATTAGACTAAATGACTGAGCTAAGAGGTTACCTGGGTGAAGGAATAGACTGTGGCGGAGCTGGGGAAGCTCCCGGTCGTCGCCTCAAGGGATGTCTCTGCCCGAGGCTCGAAGCTCGCTCAGGTGGCGGAGCTACGGCGGGTGTATCGCCTGATCGATGGCTTCCTCCTCCTCGCCTCGCTGCAACAGGTGGAGACGCTCGCTGTCACTCTTGCGGTCACTCTGGAGCTCACAGGGAAGAAGGGGAATGACCAAAGATCGCGTGGGAAGGCGGCTGAGCTCCAGCTTTATATGGCTAGGGGTCCGAGAAGAAGGGGTCCGGGCAAGCTCAGGAGCGCGCGTATCCCGAGGGAGCGGCTCCGGCGAGGATGCCGGATGCAAGGAGAATGATTCGGACCCGGGGTTTGGCGGATTGGTGATCGGGTCGAGCGGGTATTAATTGGAGAAATCGGGTCAGAAGCTCGGGCCCGTGGGAAGTGGTCCTGGGGGGCCAGTTGACTGGGCGGTCAACATCCCCAGGACCCAATGAGGTTTGGCCACGTGGCTGAATCTTGAGGTGACAAATAGAGGTGGCTAGGGCTCGATTCAGCCAAAACTCGAAACATGAAATATTTTTCTTTTATTTTTTTTCTATTTTTTGGTGATTTTTAATTAATTTTTAGGAATAAAAATAGGCTATATACATAATATGTACTAGATATAGGTATATACAATATATATAGGGTTTTTGATTTTTGATTTTTATATATTATTTTTATACAATTTTATTCCCATTTTATATTTTATTTATTTACATTATAAAATAAGGAATAAAAGGGTGTTTTTATTTTATTTTTATTATTTATATACATGGGTAAAATAAATAGTTATGTACACTATATACATGGTAGATGTACAATGTATTTTTGCATTTTTAATTTTTCTATTTTTATTTTGTTTTGAGTTTAATTGTTTTTATTTTATTTATTTACAATATATAACATAAACTATTTACAAAAATTATAAAAATTACTTTGTATATTTACAAAGCTTAAATAAATATATAGGTATGGTTTATATACTTGATGAAAGGGGTATTTTTGATCTTTTTGATTTTTAACTTTTTATTTTGTTTTTATCTTTTATAAATATATATACAAATATTTACAAGCATATTTTTTGGTGAGGAAAACATTTTTATTAATTTACATAAATATTTACACATGAGCCCCTATCTCCCTCTACTTTGGCTTTTATGCGGTCAGGCCCATGTTGAGCCCTCCCTTGGGTTAGGTTGCTCAATATTTATTCTAAATATTTCCCTCTTTTTCTTTTTAATCTTTATTCTTTTATTTTTGCACAAAAACATGCTAATTATAGGTTTTTACACAATGCATGCTTTTGCTAATTATTCCTATTTACACATATCTACATGCATTTGCAAAGGTTTTTGTAGCTAAAATATAAGAATAAAGAGTGATGAATGAGTATTCATCACCCCCCTATACTTAACTTTTCTAGTCCCTTAGCAAACACTTATTTGAAAAAGAAGTAAAGAAGAAAGAAAGAAAAAGAAAAAGAGGATGTACATGGATCAAGGTTGATTATTAAACCTGCCTTCATTAAATTGGGGTATGGAGCTCGATCAGATCTTTGGATTATTAATGTGTCGGAACCTTATTTAGACTTAAGCTTAAAACCTAACAGCCTCTAAGTTCCACTAATCTATAACCACGACTCCTCAATGCTCCAGATCAGAACAAGTCATCAATCACAAACCCTGAAGACCATGAATCTTTTCTTGTCCTGTGAATGTGAAGTCTAAGCTCTCCACCTCAGAAATGGCAACTTGACAACCCTCCCCAACAAGGTAACTCTACGACCTCAATCTGGCCACTCTTTCCTCGAGGAGCGGGGTATTCCCTTCTAAGTTCAAGTACAACCGGCTCAAGAAGAGGGGGAAGAAGAGAATGGGTCAAGGCCAGTGTAGCCAAGTACCCTTGGGAGCTTGACCAGTGTAGCCAAGTCTCCCTGCTGCAAGCTACAACCGGTGGATCATAAAACCAAGCTTTGCTTATTGCACTCTATATACATACTCCGGTGGGATTATCATTTTCTCTCAGACCCACCACTTTTCTGGAGTTCTTTTCTTTTTGCACATTTTTTTTCAAGTGCATCTGTACAATATATACATGTGCAGCATATATACAAGGAGTTTTTCCTCTTGAGCCAGTAGACTATCCCTCTTTTGAAGCTTTATTGCAACCCACAACTCCCGTCGTTAGACCTCATGGCAACCAGACCAAGTTGAGACCCACTTCCTTCACTATAAGAAGAAGAGAGGTTCCGCCTAGAAGTACTACCCTCATATGCTACCCCAAGTCAAGGAAGACTGCCTCCTCACCACCTCATCCGTAGAGAGCTCGGTGCATAGTGCTGGTGTCCAAGTAAAGCCATAATCTATATGAGTCATGTGTTGTTGTTAAGTGCTCTACTTAGGCTCATTGAGATGACATGTGATCATAGCCTAGTGGACTCAAAGAATTAAGTCACCATGGACCTGAAAAGCCTTAAACCTAAGTCCTATAAGGTTCCTCTTAGAAATTAGGTGGATTAAGATCTTAATCAAGCTCCATTTCTCAATTTGATTCCAGGCTAGTTTAAATGTCAACTATCATCCAGAAAAACTATATACATATGTACAAAAAGATGCTTATTTACACAAATTTTACAATCATGCAAAATTTTTGAAAAATGTTTTGAAATCATGAATGGATGGTGCATGAAGTGCAAGTTTTGCAAAAAGATATTTACACACATTTACACAAGATTTTTGCAAACTTTTTGATTTTCAAAACATTTTGGAAAAATTTTGTACTATATACATAATTTTGATACAAAAATATTTACACAAGCTTTACACAAAAGAGTTTTGAAATCATTTTTACAAAAATAATTGGTACACTAGCTATGTATGTGCAAATAAAAGAAGATTATGTACATGAATTTTTTTTAATTTTTGTGGTTTTTAGCCATTTTATTTATTACACACTCACACAAAGTACGAGTTATGGCTAAAGTATATATGAAATATATATACACACCCCCCTATACTTAGCTCGAACGATGTCCCCAGAGTCAAGAGCGATGAAGAAGACATAACTCGTGCTAGGTATAGGAAAGTGAAAAGAAAGACTATATACAAAAAGGAAATGAAAAGTCATGAGGGACCCAGGTCTCCCCCCTATACTTAGGGCCTGTTTGGTTGGAGGGTTGGACAGGGTTGGCTTGGCCCAACCCGGGTTACCCCTCCAACCAAACAGGGTTCTCCTCCTCACAGTTTACTATTCACAGGGGTACCCCTGCCCAACCCAACCCTGTCCAACCCTGCAACCAAACAGGCCCTTAGGATCAAGTAATCCTAAGTATAGCAGGCTGTCCACTAAGGGAAAACCTGAGTGCAGAATGTACAGGGTCTACCCCCCCTATACTTAGGGTGAAATATCCCTAAGTATAGGCAGCAAAAACAGGGGTAGACGGAAACAAAGGAAATACCCAAAGGCCTCACATCCCCCCTATACTTAGGGTAAAGTTCACCCTAAGTATAACATAATCACAAGATGAAGGAAGGGATGTGGAACTAAAGAATGTGGTGATATGGACATCTGGATCTATACAAGGCAGAAGATCAGTGAAACTCAGGCGTGAGATGCATTAGATGTGAGTCAAAGACCACATCTCACGCAAAATGAATAGGGGCAAGATCAACGACCCGCGGCTCATGATCTAGAAATGGTTTGAGCCGCTGGACGTTCACTCGAAAGGTACTCTCAGAAGACAACTCGGATATATCTATGCTACCGTTGTCGTGTACCTTTCTAACCAGATAAGGTCCCTTCCATTTGCTCTGTAGCTTCCCTGGAAATAATCGTAGCCTCGCATCAAACAACCATACTCTCTGTCCAATCTCAAAATGCTTGTGGCTGATATGAGAATCATGCCACTCCATGACTTTCTCCTTATAATGTAGGCTGCTTGAGAAAGCTGCATCTCTAAGCTCCTCCAGGGCAGCTAGCTCTGCCCTCCTCTGGTCTCCCATACCAGCTGGATCCATCAAAATATCTGTAACTACCCAAAGTGACTTGTGCTTCAGTTCAACAGGTAAATGGCATGGCTTGCCATATACGAGGCGAAAGGGAGATGTGCCCAAAGGTGTCTTGAAAGACGTCCTATATGCCCACAAGACCGAGTCCAAAAGCTATGACCAATCCTTTCGGTCAGGGCGGACGACTTTCTGTAGAATAGTCTTGATCTCCCTATTCGACACTTCGGCTAGACCATTCGTCTGTGGATGGTAAGGTGTAGCAACACGATGATCTATGCCGAACTCGCTAGCAAGTGCCTTCACCTGGTCGTTGATGAAGTGAGATCCCCCATCAGAAATCAGAACTCGTGGAACCCCGAACCGCGTGATGATGTGCTTCCTCAAAAATATGCAAACGGTCCTCGCATCAGCGGCTCGGGCGGGGATAGCCTCCACCCAACGACTCACATAATCAACGGCCAACAGAATGTACTCAAATCCCTGACTCTTAGGGAATGGACCCATGAAATTGATGCCCCATGCGTCAAAAACCTCACAGAAGTGAATGGGCTGCATCGGCATCATATCACGCTGTCCACAAGTGCCCATCCTCTGACAGTCAGTACACCTCTTCACGAACTCATCAGAGTCCTTGAAGAGAGTAGGCCACCACAAGCCGGATTGGAGCACTTTCTGCGCCGTTCTCCTCCCAGAATGATGTCCTCCTGCCTCAAGCTTGTGGTAGTAAGTGAGGACGCTATGGTGTTCCTACTGAGGAATATACCGACGCCAGACGCTATCCCCTCCTTCGTGGTAAAGGATGGGATCCTCCCAGTGGTAGGACTTGGCCTTCGCGAGGAAGGTCTCAAGCCTCTGCCTGGGCCAATCTTGTGGGACTTTCCCAGCAACGAGAAAGTTCACAATATCGACGTACCATGGGAGTGAGGTGATAGCAAGGATCGCCTCATCTGGGAAGGTATCTCTAATAGGGTCAATCTGCTCAGAATCCTCAGGCTGCTCTAGTCGGGAGAGATGATCCGCCACCACATTCTTGACTCCAGGCTTATCCTTGATCTCAATGTCGAACTCCCGGAGTAGAAGGATCCATCTAGTCAGTCTGGCCTTGGCATCCTTCTTTGCCATGAGGTACCTTATAGCGGTGTGATCTGTAAACAAAGTCACTCTAGATCCAATGATATACGATCTGAACTTATCCAGGGCAAACACTACGGCTAGCATCTCCTTCTCTGTGACCGTGTAATTCCGCTCGGCAGAATCCAATGTGTGGCTAGCATAGTGTATGGCAAATGGAACTCCATCCCTCCTCTGTCCCAGCACTGCTCCTACGGCAAAATCGGAGGCATCCGTCATGATCTCGAATGGGAGAGACCAATCAGGCGGCTGGAGGACAGGAGCCTCTATGACACACTGCTGGAGAGTCGCGAATGACGAAAGACACTTGTCATCGACAAGGAACTCGATGTCTTTCGCAAGAGGTCAGTCAACGGTCGGGCAATCCTGCTGAAATCCTGAATAAATCTCCTATAAAATCCAACGAGACCCAGGAATGACCGTAGCTGCCTCAGATTGGACGGCGGTGCGAGTTTCCTAATGACATCAACCTTGGCCGGATCAACCTCCATGCCCCTGTTGGAGATGATGTGGCCAAGCACCGTCCCTTGAGTCACCATGAAGTGACTCTTCTCCCAAGATAAAACCAAATGATACTCGATACATCGCTGGAGTACTCGGTCTAGGCAGTCAAGACAAGAATCGAATCCGTCGCCGTAGACCGAGAAATCGTCCATGAAGACCTCCAAACACTCCCCTACCATGTCCGAAAAGATCGACAGCATGCACCTCTGAAAAGTCGCAGGGGCATTGCATAGCCCAAATGGCATGCGTCGAAAAGCATATGTGCCGAAGGGACAGGTAAAGGTGGTCTTCTCCTGATCCTCAGGAGCGATGGCCACTTGGTTGTAGCCCGAGTACCCATCCAGGAAGCAGTAATGGCTCTTCCCTACAAATCTCTCAATGATCTGGTCAATAAAAGGCAGGGGGAAATGGTCCTTCTTGGTGGCCTGGTTGAGTCTCCTGTAGTCAACACAGACCCTCCAAGAGGTGGGTACTCGTGTAGCAATCTCCTCTCCCGACTCACTGATCACAGTTGTGATGCCCGTCTTCTTGGGCACCACATGCAAGGGGCTGACCCACTTGGAGTCGGAAATGGGATAAATAAAATCTGCGCTCCACCATTTTGATATTTCCTTCATCACAACCTCTCTCAGGTTGGGGTTCAGTCGCCGCTGGAACTCACGCGACGGCTTCGCCCCCTCCTCGAGATATATATGGTGGGAGCACACTGATGGACTAATCCCATGGAGATCTGCTATGCTCCATCCGATCGCCTTGCGGTTCTTTTCAAGAACCCCCATCAAACGGGATTCTTGCTCTCCAGTCAACTCGGCGGAGATGATGACTGGGTACATCTCTGGCTCGCCCGCAAGGAATCGATACTTCAGCGAAGTAGGGAGCGGCTTCAGCTCTGGAATGCTAGGTGCTGGCAAATCTGGCTGCGGAAGAAACTGAGTGAATGCTGCTAAGTCTGCCAAATCGGCCTGGGAGAAGTGAAGCGAACTCTCGCAAACTGGATCGGGAGAAGGCTGCTCAACTGAACTGTCTCTGGTCTGCTCTGCATCTGCCTCCTCCTCATCTGTAGGCTCAGGTGGAATCAGGTCTGGCATCTGATCATCACAATTGGCCCAATCAGACTCTGAATCCGAGGGATCTGTATCAACCGTGGTGGCATCAGTACCACCAGAAAACAAGGTGGCCTCAGCACCACCATCACTAAACATCGTGCTGCGATCAAGGACCGGCTCTGCTGCCTCTATGGTATCCTGAACCAGGGCTGTGCTCTCCAGACTCTCCTCTGCTATCATCTCGGCATCAGCTGTATCTGAATATGAGAGGATGGTCTGTGCTGCAGGATCTGCCCAAGCTGCCTCATCATCTGTGATCACAAAATCACAGTCCTGGTGGATATCTGGCTCTGCGTCTGTCAGCTGCTCTGAATCTGTACTCGCATCTGAGCGAGCTCTCTCTAGCTCTGTAGTCCTCGACCGTCTCTATTTGTATACTCTCGCCCTCGACGCGAAAGTACACCTTCCCGCTATCATGATCAGTCACCGCCTTGGCTGTGGCCAAGAGCGGACGACCAAGGATGATGGGGGTATCGGCCACTGACTCAGGGATCTCCATGTCCAACACTACGAAGTCCACGGGGAATTTCAGGCCATGAATCGTGACGATAACGCCTCGTAACAACCCCTTCGGCCTCTTGACAGATCGATCAGCGAACTGAAGGACTGTCCTGCTCTGTCGAAGAGTGCCCAACTCGAAGCGGTCGAGAAGGGCTGCCGGAAGAAGGTTGATCGACGATCCGCTATCTAGAAGAGTACGATCGAACCTCTGCTCACTAATCTGGCATCTGACATACGGGGCCCGTGAATCTGGCCTCTTGGCTGGCAGACGGTTCTGGATCGCAAAACACGTGGCTTTCGTCAGCACATGTATCTCTGAAGTGTGGTTCCTTCTCCTCCTCCTAACTGTGGTCCTGTCTCTCAAAGAACGCTGGAGAAGGGGGATTGATAACCGTCCGAATGACTAAGGGTAAAGGTAAAGAAATGGTCGTCGTGACCTCAGTCAATCGAACTAAGTATATCAAGAAAAATTAGACCACTACGAGAAATAAAATCAATCGAAAATGCGAAAGCGGTCTCGCTATGATATTAACCTGGTATAGCTCCCAGGGTCGAACACAAGGAGCACGGATTGGCAGAAGCCTACGAAGTAGTGAAAATGAAATAAAATAAAATAAAATGATTTTTAGTGGTTTTTGTTAATTTTTATATATATATTTTTTTGGATTTTCAAAAGAGTGAGAAAATAAAAGACAAGAAACTCAAGCCAACTTCAACAATTTATTAAACACACCAAAAATAATGCAAAAATTAGGGAAAAATTGTTTTTATGTTTTTTAAGTTTTTTACTGTTTTTGGTGAATTTTTGAAATTTTTCTAATGAGTAAATTATTTTCTAAAAATCAAACAGTGCTAAATAAAAGAGGTACTGTCCAGCAAGGCTTGAAACTCAAAAATAAAATATCTAAGAGTCTCACTAAGCCCTGGAGGTAATTTTCCTGTATACTAGATAGAATAAGGAAAATTTGGGCACCCTAATTATTGTTTTTGGATTTTTAATTTATTTATTATAATTTTTATGGATTTTTAGGGGTTTTTCAATTTTTAAGGTTTTTAAGTGATGAAAAATAGCCAAACTCGGCTGGAAAATCAAACAGCAAGCAAACAACAATATCTAATTTTTTTAGAATTTTTGGTGGGGTTTTTATATTTTTTTGGTATTTTTAAATCTAAACAGTAACTAAAAAGGCTGTTTTTGAATTTTTAAAAATACTAAATAAAAGTGAAAATGTTCTCAAAAATCACAGAAATTCCTACATCATGGCAGGAGCCATGTGTCGAAATTTCATTGGATTTGGAGATGATTTACTATTTTATTCAAAAATGCAAAGAGGGCACAGTGCACAAGGACGAATGTGCAAATACCCGAGAATCTGGGGACTCTGGTGCAAAATACCCAGCAAGTCACGCGCGTGGCGCGTGGCTGGGGCACACAAGGACCAAATGGTAATAAAAACCAAGTCTTAGGGCCTTTTGATAACTCATATCAAAAGCCCAGGGACTCGGTTGCAAAAAGCCCAATAAAATTCGCACATGCGTAATAAAAACACTCACAGGGGCATAACTGCAATTACTCAAAAATATTCATTCATTTCACAACAACCCAGTTCTACAGGACAAAAGATGTAAAATGCCCAACACAACACGTGACGAAGCACGTGGTCACATACACACAGGGGCATACATGCAATTAAAGCTAAGCACAAGGTCCATACTGTAAATAACCCTACGTAAATAAAGTTTTAAAAATATTTACAGGACTGGAAATGAAATGACAAACTAAGAGGGGGCCCTAAGATATTTACCCCTTTATTGGTCGACGGCCAGATGCGCGCCACGTGGTGGATGGACGGTCAGGATGGGCGGCGCTCTCCTTCTCTTCTTCTCTTGGGCTCGATCGACGGCTGAGGCGAGGCCACGTGGGTGATCTAACGACTGGGGCTCAGGTGCCTCTCTCCTCGGGTACTAACGGTCCAGATGAGGTCCTCTGGATGATCAACGGTCGCGGCTCCTCGAAAGATGGACGGCTGATATTAGAACTGGAGCTGAGGCTTCATCGGACGGCTCTGGAGGATGGTGAAAGAACTCGACGCCGGCGAACTTCGCCGGCCTCCTGCGTGAGCTACACTCCTCCTCAGCTGCTTCTGGATGTCGGAACAGGTTCTCGGTGCAGCCCCGCAGCTGATGGTATTGGCCGATGGCCCAGCCGAGCCCTGGAGGGGCTCCGGCGAGGCTGGCGGCGCGAAGCTCCGGTCTGGGATGTAAGGGGGGCTCAGACACCTCCCTTTGGACCTGCAAAGCAACCAGAAAGCTTCGCGGGTCGAGGGCAAAGTGCCTCGACCCAAAGAAGCGGGGTGAAGGTGGCTGGTGGGTCGGGGCGAAGGAGCTCCGACGAGCGGAAGACGGTGGAGCTCGACTCCCAGCTCCGGGGCGAGCTGGGTTGAACGAGTGGGCGTAGAACGTGCGTGAGGAGATGGCGGAGGTGATGGGGTGCTCCGATGATCGAGATATGAAGCGAGCCGGTAGGAATCAAAGGAACACGGCGAACGGTCGATTTGAGCGAAATCCAAAATTACACTAAATGGGTCGGAACTAAGGTTACCTGGGTGATGCTGTAGACTGTGCTGGAGCTCAGCTAGCTCTTGGTCCTCGCCTCAAGGGTCGTCAACTCCCGAGGCTCGAGCTCCGGGTGGTCGTCGGAGCACGACTGCAAGAAGCGGCCGGATCGATGGTCGGACACCTCCTCCTCGCTGCGACACCGGCGGGGGCAAGCTGTCACCTTGCTTGTTACGATGGAGCTCACTGGAGAGAGAATGGGGAACCAAAGATAGCGTGAGAGTGCGGCGGAGCTCCAACTTTATAGTGCTAGGGGTCCGGGAAGAATGGAGTCGGGCACGACGATCGGCGCGCGGATCCCCATGCAAACCTCCGGGCGAGGATCTCGGGTGTGTGCAGATGGATTAGGGCCCGGGGTTTGCGGATTTGGTATTCGGATCAGGTGGGGAAAAGATCGAAAAATCGGGTCGAAACCCAGATCCGCGCCTCTGGTGGTCCTGGGGGAGGTGTTGACCGGGGGTCAACAATCCCCCGTGGACCAATCAGAGGCCGCCAAGGCTGAGATTTTTATTTTATTTTTTTGGGCCTTTAAATGGCCGAATTTCCAAAAAATCAAAACATGAAAAATGTTTGTTTTAATTTTTTCTATTTTTTTGTGATTTTTAATTAATTTTTGGAAGTTAAAATAAGGTATATACAAATTAGCTATTCATAGGTATATATACACTATATTGATTTTTGATTTTTGATTTTTAATTAATTATTTTTGTACATTTTATTCCCATTTTATATTTTATTTATTTATAAGATAAAATGAGGAATAAAAGTCTATTTTTATTTTATTTTTATTGTTTATATACATAGGGGAAATAATTATTTATGCACAATTATATACATGGTATATATACAATATATTTTTGTATTTTAATTTTGTAATTTTTATTTGATTTTTGTTTTGATTCTTTTTATTTATTTTATTTGCAGAACATAAAAAGGAATATTTACAAAAAGTTTTGGAAATAAATAAGGTTATTTACAAGGTGAAATAAAGTAAGGATGATGGACTATGTACATGGTGAAGGGTTCTTTTTGGTATTTTTGATTTTTAGATTTTTATCTTGTTTTTAATAGTTCCTAAATATATACAAAATATATACAAGTATATTTTTGGTTGAGGAAAATATTATTTTATTTATTTACATAAATATTTACACATGAGCCCCTATCTCCCTCTACTTGTGGCTTTTATGCGGTCAGGCCCATGCTGAGCCCTCCCTTGGGTTAGGTTGCTCAATATTTATTCTAAATATTTCCCTCTTTTTCTTTTTCTTCTTTATTCTTTTATTTTTGCACAAAAACATGCTAATTATGTATTTTTACAAACATGCATGCTTTTGCTAATTTTCCCTATTTACACATATCTACATGCATTTGCATAGGTTTTTGTAGCTAAAATATAAGAATAAAGAGTGATGAATGGGTATTCATCACCCCCCTATACTATACTTTGCTAGTCCCTTAGCAAACACTTATTTGAAAAAGAAGTGCAAAAGAAAGAAAAAGAAAAAGAAAAAGAGAATGTACATGGATCAAGGTTGATTATTAAACTTGCCTTCATTAAATTGAGGTATGGAGCTTAATCAGATCTTTGGATTATTGATGTGTCGGAACCTTATTTAGACTTAAGCTTAAAACCTAACAGCCTCCAAGTTCCACTATTCTATAACCAAGACTCCTCAATGCTCCAGATCAGAACAAGTCATCAATCACCAACCCTGAAGACCATGAATCTTTCCTTGTCCTGTGAAAGTGAGGTCTAAGCTCTCCACCTCAGAAATGGCAACTTGACAACCCTCCCTAACAAGGTAACTCTATGACCTCAATCTGGCCACTCTTTCCTCGAGGAGCGGGGTATTCCCTTCTAAGTTCAAGTACAACTGGCTCAAGAAGAGGGGGAAGAAGAGAATGGGTCAAGGCCAGTGTAGCCAAGTACCCTTGGGAGCTTGACCAGTGTAGCCAAGTCTCCCTGCTGCAAGCTACAACAGGTGGATCATGAAACCAAGCTTTGCTTATTGCACTTATATACATACTCCGGTGGGATTATCATTTTCTCTCAGACCCACCATTTTTTTTGGAGTTATTTTCTTTTTGCATTTTTTTTCGAGTGCATCTATACAACATGTACATGTGCAGCATATATACAAGGAGTTTTTCCTCTTGAGCCAGTAGACTATCCCTCTTTTGAAGCTTTATTGCAACCCACAACTCCCGTCGTTAGACTTCATGGCAACCAGACCAAGTTGAGACGCACTTCCTTCACTAAATGAAGAAGAGAGGTTCCGCCTAGAAGTACTACCCTCATATGCTACCCCAAGTCAAGGAAGACTGCCTCCTCACCATCTCATCCGTAGAGAGCTCGGTGCATAGTGAGGTTGTCCAAGTAAAGCCATAATCTATATGAGTCATGTGTTGTTGTTAAGTGCTCTACTTAGGCTCATTGAGATGACATGTGATCATAGCCTAGTGGACTCAAAGAATTAAGTCACCATGGACCTGAAAAGCCTTAAACCTAAGCCCTATAAGGTTCCTCTTAGAAATTAGGTGGATTAAGATCTTAATCAAGCTCCATTTCTCAATTTGATTCCAGGCTAGTTTAAATGTCAACTATCATCCAAAGAAAACTATATACATATGTACAAAAAGATGCATATTTACACAAATTTTACAATCATGCAAAATTTTTGAAAAATGTTTTGAAATCATGAATGATGATGCATGAAGTGCAAGTTTTGCAAAAAGATATTTACACACATTTACACAAGATTTTTGCAAACTTTTGATTTTCAAAACATTTTGGAAAAATTTTGTACTATATACATAATTTTGATACAGAAAATATTTACACAAGCTTTACACACAAAAGATTTTTGAAATCATTTTTACAAAAATAAATTGTACACTAGCTGTGTATGTGCAAAATAAAAGAAGATTATGTACATGAAAATTTTTAATTTTTGTGGTTTTTAGCCATTTTTTATTTATTAACACACTCACACAAAGTACGAGTTATGGCTAAAGTATATATGAAATATATACACACCCCCCTATACTTAGCTCGAACGATGTCCTCAGAGTCAAGAGCGATGAAGAAGACATAACTCGTGCTATGTATAGGGAAGTGAAAAGGAAGGCTATACAAAAGAGAATGAAAGTCAAGAGGGACTCGGGTCTTCCCCCTATACTTAGGATCAAGTAATCCTAAGTATAGCAGGCTGTACACGAAGGGAAAACCGAGTGGAGAATGTACAGGGTCTACCCCCCCTATACTTAGGGTAAAATACCCCTAAGTATAGGCAGCAAAACAGGGGTAAACAAAAACAAAAGAAATACCCGAAAGGTCTCACATCCCCCCTATACTTAGGGTAAGGTACACCCTAAGTATAGCATAATCATAAGATGGAGAAAGGGATGTGGGACTAAAGAATGTGCTGATATGGACATCTGGATCTATGTACAGCGGAGGATCAGTACAGCTCAGGCGTGAGATGCATTAGATGTGAGTCAAAGACTACATCTCACGCAAAATGAATAGGGGCAAGATCAACGACCCGCGGCTCATGATCTAGAAATGGCTTGAGCCGCTGGCCGTTCACTCGGAAGGTACTCTCAGAAGACAACTCAGATATGTCGATACTACCGTTGTCGTGTACCTTCCGAACCAGATAAGGTCCTTTCCATTTGCTCTGTAGCTTCCCTGGAAATAATCTAAGCCTTGCATCAAACAGCCATACTCTCTGTCCAATCTCAAAATGTTTGTGGCTGATATGAGAATCATGCCACTCCTTGACTCTCTCCTTGTAATGTAGGCTGCTCGTGAAAGCTGCATCTCTAAGCTCTTCCAGGGCAGCTAGCTCTGCCCTCCTCTGGTCTCCTATACCATCTGGATCCATCAATATGTCTGTAACTGCCCAGAGTGACTTGTGCCTCAGCTCAACAGGTAGGTGACAAGGCTTGCCATAAACGAGGCGAAAGGGAGATGTGCCCAAAGGTGTCTTGAAAGACGTCCTATATGCCCACAAGACCGAGTCCAAAAGCTGTGACCAGTTCTTTCGGTCAGGGCGGACGACTTTCTGCAGAATAGTCTTGATCTCCCTATTCGACACTTCGGCTAGACCATTCGTCTGTGGATGGTATGGTGTAGCAACACGATGGTCTATGCCGAACTCGCTAGCAAGTGCCTTCACCTGGTCGTTGATGAAGTGAGATCCCCCATCAGAAATAAGAACTCGTGGAACCCCGAACCGCGTGATGATGTGCTTCCTCAAAAATCTGCAAACTGTCCTCGCATCAGCGGCTCGGGCGGGGATAGCCTCCACCCAACGACTCACATAATCTACGGCCAACAGAATGTACTCAAATCCCTGACTCTTAGGGAATGGGCCCATGAAATCGATGCCCCATGCGTCAAAAATCTCACAGAAATGAATAGGCTGCATCGGCATCATATCACGCTGTCCACAAGTGCCCATCCTCTGACAGTCAGTACACCTCTTCACGAACTCATCTGAGTCCTTGAAGAGGGTAGGCCACCACAAACCGGATTGGAGCACTTTCTGTGCCGTTCTCCTCCCAGAATGATGTCCCCCTGCCTTAAGCTTGTGGCAGTAAGTGAGGACGCTATGGTGTTCCTCCTGAGGAATACACCGACGCCAGACGCTATCCCCTCCCTCGTGGTAAAGGATGGGATCCTCCCAATGGTAAGACTTGGCCTTCGCAAGGAAGGTCTCAAGCCTCTGCCTGGGCCAATCTTGTGGAACTTTCCCAGCAACGAGAAAGTTCACAATATCGGCGTACCATGGGAGTGAGGCGATAGCAAGGATCGCCTCATCTGGGAAGGTATCTCTGATCGGATCAATCTGCTCTGACTCCTCAGGCTGCTCTAGCGGGATAAATGGTCCGCCACCACATTCTTGACTCCAGGCTTATCCTTAATCTCAATGTCGAACTCCTGGAGTAGAAAGATCCATCTAGTCAGCCTGGCCTTGGCATCCTTCTTTGCCATGAGGTACCTGATGGCGGTGTGATCTGTGTACATGGTCACTCGGGATCCAATGATATATGATCTGAATTTATCTAGGGCAAACACTACTGCTATCATCTCCTTCTCTGTGACTGTATAATTCCGCTGGGCGGAATCCAATGTACGGCTAGCATAGTGTATAGCAAATGGTACTCCATCCCTCCTCTGTCCCAGCACTGCCCCTACGGCAAAATCGGAGGCGTCCGTCATGATCTCGAATGGGAGAGACCAATCAGGTGGCTGGAGGACAGGAGCCTCAATAACACATCTCTGGAGAGTAGCAAACGACGAAAGACACTTGTCATCAACAAGGAACTCGGTGTCTTTCGTCAAGAGGTCAGTCAACGGTCGGGCAATCCTGCTAAAATCCTGAATGAATCTCCTGTAGAATCCAACATGCCCCAGAAATGACCGTAACTGCCTCAGATTGGACGGCGGTGTGAGTTTTCTAATGACATCAACCTTGGCCGGATCCACCTCCATGCCCCTGTTGGAGATGATGTGGCCAAGCACCGTCCCTTGAGTCACCATGAAGTGACTCTTCTCCCAAGATAGCACCAAGTTGTACTCAATACATCGCTGGAGTACTCGGTCTAGGCAGTCAAGACAGGAGTCGAATCCGTCGCCGTAGACCGAGAAATCGTCCATGAAGACCTCAAGGCAATCCCCTACCATGTCCGAAAATATCGACAGCATGCACCTCTGAAAAGTCGCAGGGGCGTTGCATAGCCCAAATGGCATGCGTCGAAAAGCGTATGTGCCGAAGGGACAGGTAAAGGTGGTCTTCTCCTGATCCTCAGGAGCGATGGCCACTTGGTTGTAGCCCGAGTACCCATCCATGAAGCAGTAATGGCTCTTCCCTGCCAGTCTCTCAATGATCTGGTCAATAAAAGGCAGGGGGAAATGGTCCTTCTTGGTGGCTTGGTTGAGTCTCCTGTAGTCAACACAAACCCTCCAAGAGGTGGGTACCCGTGTAGCAATCTCCTCTCCCGACTCACTGATCACAGTCGTGATGCCCGTCTTCTTGGGCACCACATGCAAGGGGCTGACCCACTTGGAGTCGGAAATGGGATAAATAAAACCTGCACCCCACCACTTCGATATTTCCTTCATGACAACCTCTCTCAGGTTGGGGTTCAGACGCCGCTGGAACTCACGCGACGGCTTCGCCCCATCCTCGAGATAGATGTGGTGGGAGCAAACTGATGGATCAATCCCATGGAGATCTGCTACGCTCCATTCGATCGCCTTGCGGTTCTTTTCAAGAACCCCCATCAGACGGGATTCCTGCTCTCCAGTCAACTCAGCGGAGATGATGACTGGGTACATCTCAGGATCGCCTGCAAGGAATCGATACTTCAGCGAAGTAGGGAGCGGCTTCAGCTCTGGAATGCTGGGTGCTGGCAAATCTGGCTGTGGAAGAAACTGAGTGAATGCTGCAAGGTCTGCCAACTCTGCCTGGGAAAGTGAAAGTGTACTCTCGCAAACTGGGTCGGGAGAAGGTGGCTCAACTGCACTGTCTCTGCTCTGCTCTGCCTCTACCTCCTCCTCTGTAGGCTCAGGTGAACTCAGGTCTGGCATCTGATCATAACAATCGGCCCAATCAGACTCTGAATCCGAGGGATCTGCATCAGAATCGGTGGCATCAGTACCACCGGAAAACAAGGTGGCCTCAGCACCACCATCACAAAACACTGTGCTGCGATCGAGGACCGGCTCTGCTGCCGCAATGGTATCCTGAACCAGGTCTGTGCTCTCCAGACTCTCCTCTGCTATCATCTCTGCATCAGCTGTGTCTGAAAGTGAGAGGGTAGTCTGTGACTCAAGGTCTGCCCAAGCTGCCTCATCATCTGTGATCACAAAGTCGCAGTCCTGGTGGATGTCTGCTTCTGCGTCTGTCAGCTGCTCTGAATCGGTACTGGCATCTGAGCGGGATCTGGATCTGGCTCTGTAGTCCTCGACCGTCTCTATTTGTATACTCTCGCCCTGGACGCGAAAGTACACCTTCCCGCTATCATGATCAGTCACCGCCTTGGCTGTGGCCAAGAACGGACGACCAAGTATGATGGGGGTATCGGCCACTGATTCAGGGATCTCCATGTCCAACACTACGAAGTCCACGGGGAATTGCAGACCCTGAATAGTGACGATAACGTCTCGTAACAACCCCTTCGGCCTCTTGACAGATCGATCAGCGAACTGAAGGACTGTCCTGCTCTGTCGAAGAGTGCCCAACTCGAAGCGGTCGAGAAGGGCTGCCGGAAGTAGGTTGATCGAAGATCCGCTATCTAAAAGAGTACGGTCGAACCACTGCTCTCTGATCTGTCATCTGACATACGGGGCCCCTGCATCTGGCCTCTTGGCTGGCAGTCGGTTCTGAATCGCAAAGCACGTGGCTTTGGTCAGCACGTGAATCTCTGAAGTGTGGTTCCTCCTCCTCCTCCTAACTGTAGTCCTCTCTCTCAAAGATCTCTGGAGGAGGGGGATGTGCTGCAAAGCCTCCTGGAGGGTCAGCTGGATATGGAAGCGATCAATCATGCTCTGGCTGAACTCCTCAAACTCTCTCTTTTTTGGATCAATTTTCTTCCCCTTCCCCATCTGAAGGGCTCTAGGGAAGGGGATCACTGGGTCCTTCTCAGATGAAGGACTAGGAAAAGATCTACGCGGTTCGAGGACCGGATCCACACATACATCATGCACCACAGTGGGACCAAAAGAATGTAAACCTTTTCCTTTATTCATCACAGAATCCTGAGATACATGACCATGAGGAAAAACAAAATCAGATTTCTCTCTACAAACACCGGTGGCCTCAGTACCACCACGGATGGGCTGCTCTGCTGCTGCTGGCGAAGGTAGACGTCGAGCAGCATCAGTACCGCTCACTGGCTCGGCTGCTGCTGGCGAAGGTAGACGTCGAGCGGCATCAGTACCGCTCACTGGCTCGGCTGCTGCTGGGGTGGCATCAGTACCACCTCCTCGATCTGGTGAAGTGGCGGCCTCAGTACCGCTCTCCTCCTCCTTCTGGGGCGCCTCTGGATGGTGCTCAGCTGAGGCGCCGCCGCCGGCTGGGGTCCTACCGA